>LPNX010792433.1:866736-970607 GCA_001517045.1 Pseudotsuga menziesii | reverse complement strand
GAAAGTTATGTTGAGCAGTATGCTACTGATGATGATTTCAAGGAGGTTTATGAGAAGCTAACCAATGGCACACAGGTGGGAGACTACTATTTGCAGGGAAGGTTGCTCTATCATTTGGGCAAGTTATGTGTTCCTATCAGTGAAAGAGTCCATGTAATATGAGAAGCTCATACTTATCTTGTATCAGGGCATTTTGGGGTAGGTAAGACTTTGGCTCATTTTCAAAGACTTGTGTATTGGCCTCGCATGAAAGACATTGTAACAAAATATGTAAAGGGGTGTGTGATGTGCTCTACTTGTAAGCCCGCTAATAGAAAATTGGGGTTGTACTCACCACTTCCTGTTCCTTCCCATCCTTGGGAAAGCATTTCCATGGATTTTGTGGGGGGTTTTCCTATGTCTAGGAGGGGTCATGACTACTTGTATGTGGTCGTGGATAGGTTTAGCAAGATGTGTATTCGTATGCCATGTAAAAAGCAGGTCACTGCAGAGCAGGCTGCTTCTCTTTTCTTTCAGCATGTATGGGTTCACTTTGGACTCCCTACGTCCATTATCTCGGATCGGGACTCCCGATTCCTTGGAGAGTTTTGGACAAAATTATGGTGTATGATGGACACCAAGCTGAAGAGGAGCACCGCTTTCCATCCACAAACCGACGGACAGACAGAGGTAGTCAACAGGACAGTTGTCCATTTGCTTCGAGGCTATTGCAATAAGCATCCTAAGTTATGGGATGAACAGATCCAATATGTGCAGCATGCCTACAACAGGGCTATGCATTCTTCCACTCAGAGCTCGCCATTTGAGACATGCTTTGGGTACTTGCCAAAGACTCCATTGGACTTGACTTATGGGAGAGAGGTTGATTCAAGCGCTTCCAAGGATGAAGACAAAGCCCGCAGGTTCATTCAGAGAGTTCAACAAGTACATCAAGCAGTGCAAGAGCAGTTGGAGAAGATTCAAGCCTAGTACAAGGCTCGCCATGACAAGCATAGAGTTGATCATCAGTTTCAGGTGGGAGATCAAGTGTGGCTTCACATCAGCAAGGAGAGGATGAAAGGAGAAGGTAAGAATCTCAAGCCTATTAGATATGGTCCCTTCACCATCTTGGAGAAGATTGGGACGAATGCTTTTCGCTTAGAGCTACCGCCATACATGCAGATCTACTCAGTGGTGAATGTGGAGAACTTGAAACTCTATGAGCCTCCCATGATCATGGATGAAAGGGAGAATGTCTCATTGCCATCAGTTGATGAATTTGCTCCTGAGTACATGGATGAGCTAAAGGAAGATGTTATCTTGGACAGAAGGACAAGGACTTCTCGCAGAGGTGATGTTGATTATCTTCGAGTGGGCATCAGAGGCACTCATCCAAGCAAAGCCAAGTGGATCGAGAAGGAGAAAGTGAGGGAGAAATTGCCTAACCTATCTGTTGATTAGTAAAGGCTTTTGGAGGCCAAAAGCTTCTCAGTGGGGAGGAATGATCTAGGAGGATCCAAGAAGGCAAAATTTTTGAAGTCCTCCAATCTCAGAAAAAATAGCACCATATCAAAGGGCTCGTCGAGACGATTCCAACGGCGTTTGTTTCACCTCAAACGGACTCCGTATGAGAAAGTTATCGCGTTATGTTGTATTGATGAAACAGGCAAATTTGGCAAAATGGGGTGCCACGTGGCACCACTGACAGGGTGACATGTGGCAGTATGATCCGAGCTTGCATACTACTGACTGGGCGTACAGACGATGACGTGACGTGGCAGTGACTAGACGGTTGACTGGACGCTGACTGGCATGAGGTGGACCAATCCCAGGCCGCCACGTGGCAGCACGGGATTGGCCAATATGTTTAATGCAAAAATTATGGCCTCCACAGGGTTCGACCCTATGACCTCCTATACACAAGCGCTCTGCCTTACCATTGGGATACAAGGGGATTCATTTTATGGGTGGTGACAATTTTATATTTAAACGTGAAAATGAATTTATAAGGGCGCAAAAAGGTTGTTACAACCTGACAAGGGTTGTTAGAAGGCCATGATTTTTAATGCACCAAGGTTGTTACAACGTGACAAGGGTTGTTAGAAGGCCACGTGATATCCCCTCCTCCCATTGGCAACAACCACCATGTGGGACGCGCCCACTATTTAAACATGTGCTTTTAACAAACTTTGGGTTAAAATTAAAAGTGGGTTTGTGAAGCGCCACCACAAATGGCTTTTAAAAAGTGGGTTTTTAAAATATTATAAATGAGTTTAACCTATACTTGGTATAGTTTTAAACTATAACCAACTATATGGTTGGAGTTTTAAAAGGGTATTGTTAAATGTTGGTTTATTATGAAAACCAACTTAGGGAAGTTGTAACCACATGCTTATTTAGGCAAAATTGTTGTAACTTGAGAAACCATGAGGATCATGTGAGAGGAGTCCATACAAGCCTATATAAACCCTCTCATTTTCCATTGTCAAGCATGCTTTGGAGTGGAGACTTTGTAGCTAAAGGAGAGAAGGGAAATTGCGTAGCTCTACAGGAGGAATGTACGAGTGTTTATACTCGTTTTACACCGTCTTCAGGCTTCAGAGTTGCTGGAAGCAGTCTTGTTGTGTTTTGGGCAGCGGTTCTCTTCCTGAACATTGTCGCCAAGGTATCATTGTATCATTGCCATGTATTTTGCCTTATGCTGAGATTATAGATCGGCCCTCCTATTGAGAAGCAGGCCTGGAGACGTAGTCCATCCTGGACGAACTCCGTTATCAACTTGTTGTCTTTATGTGTGTGTTGTCTATGCTGTTTGGTTCTCTTCTTATGGATTTGTGAGCTTCGTTCATGCTCTTTATGCAATTCATGTTAACGTTATAGAGTAGCAAAGATATTGTTTCCGGATCAACAACAGAGAGAGACAAAACAAGACTGAAACAAAACATATTCAATCAAACAAGTGCTCATGGGGCTCGAGCTTTAGGCCCAATTTTTTGGCTAGCTCTACCTAGTTGTCCATGATTTTTTGCAGGATTTGCATGATTTGGTCCTCTTCGAGGAGGATTTCTCTGTGCTGCTCTTTTTTTTCCACAAGAGTTCTGCCCAAGATATACTTATGCGACCACTGTAAATCCAACGATTTTTAATATAAGGAAATCCTGCCTCTAGAGGTGCTAGGGTCGGGGAATAAATCTTTAAACTCCTTTTTGATCTCCTCAGCTCCCAGGCATAAGCCTTCCAACTCTGCTTCTCTTTTGGCATTATGGATGGTGTCTTGGACATGTTCAGGAAATTCCTATTTAAAGTGTTGGCTTTTATCCACAATCATTCTCCGGAAACGAAGGGGAGGACTCATCGGGTTTCGCTTGCCAAGCCCAGGAGGGGAAGAAACAACATAGAAGAGCTTGCAGGGAGGCATGTTGAAGGGTGAGTGGACTATCAACAAGAGAAGGTAGCAAATAGAGGTCGGGGAAGGCACAACAAACCCAACGGAGTGACGGTGAGGAGCAACAGTAGTATTGAAAGCAGAAGGAAAGTCGACCAATAATGGAGTCGCAAGCCGAAAGATCCAGAGATGAAGCCGAAAACCAAACAAAGGAAGTAAGGGATTCTTACTCGAGTTGTTTGAATCCTTAGGGAGCTCGAGAATGATGACCTCAGCGCACAGAAGTTGCCCCTCTTGCTCGGAGTCCCGCCACCTTACAAAGCGCAGAAACTGAAAACCATTCTCCATAGGCTCGAGGGTGCAACAAGTGGTGGCGTTCCCATGGAGCGGGTAAGGATCGATATAACTCAGAGAGGTGGTATCATTAGTTTGCATGCCAGAGAGGTGCATATCACACCCCCGAATATTCCTTGTCAAATTCATCATTGACCTGTGTCTAGAGGAAGTAACTTAGATATGAGAGATCGTACCAGCCACCTTCCTGAGCAAAGAATGTTGTTGTCGAATGAAAGATGCGCCTAGGTGCAAGTGGGGAAAATGTCGATTGTGCACGTGAGACGCATGTATGGCAAAGATCCGAAGAAGGCGGTGAGGTGTGGAAGGGCCCATCCATGTGCCTCTCCAACTCCCCAAGCCCGATCTCATGTTCACTCGCGATGGGGAAACTTGTTATTAATACTTATTTATAAGTCCATATCCATTAATCTACAACATATCAGACCATGAATCGAAATTTAACGTTTGAACTCTACTTGACCGCGTTGTAGCATATCAAATCCTAAATCACTTAAATATTCAAGCGTTTTAGCATATCAAATCCTAAATCAAAATTGAACATTTGAACTACTTTACATCAATTGATGAAACTATCATGTGGATTTAATGCAATGTAACCTAGTCACATATGGATTTGACGACTAAACCAAGAGTATATGCAACCCAAATTATAAGAGTAGGTGCCCAACTATCGTTTTGAAGACTTCCAATGGACAGCTATACATGAAGAAAACACACATAATAATGCACCTCCATTGTCATCAAAATCAATAATTGTTGACACATTATTATTGTTGCATTGATTAAATCATTTTCCCTTATTTTATAACCACATGTCACATTGAAGAGGAAAACATGGATGGTTGGATTCTACTTGATCGAATGGATGAGAATGCATAAACCATTGTCTATTGGATGTTTTCTTGAGAAAAAATTGCCTATGACGTAATGAGTTTTATGAATTAATATACTTTTGAGTTCCAAGTTAAGTGAATTGATTTCATGTTTTATTACTTCATCGAAATTTTTAAAAATTATTAATTTGAAATGTTTAAATAAATAATACTTAATTGGAAATGTTTTAAGAAAATAATACGTTTCAAACAAGATGTTATGGTTTTTATTTTTCTTTGATTTCTTCAAAATGAATGATTAAAGCTTTATGGATAAAATTGAATCAAATAATTACTTGTTAATTGTGTTGGTCATATATGTCTTCCTCTTTGAGAGCTAACTTGGAGTTAGCTTCAATGTTATGTTGGAATTTCTAATTTAATTAATTCATGTATAATTATAAAAGAAGTTTTGTTGCACAATTTCTTTTCAATTTAACAAGCAATCATTATCCTTACATAATTGATGGAAATTAATCTTTTAGCGTTTTTGTTGATCCTAGTGATCCTATATTTTTATTTATTAAATTGAAACATATTTAAGGAAGCTAAATTGTTGAGCTCTATCTTGGTTCCACAAGTATAATCTCACTATGCCATTACAAGGTAGATTTATATTATGCGAAATCATTCTTCCTTGTTTATTTTTTATATTAAAAACAAACCAAATTTTGAAAACAAAAATAAGTGTGTACATATATGTACTAGGATTAGACCAATGAAGAGAAATCTAGGTTTCCATTGTAGTAATATAAATGACAACTTTATGTATATAGGTGGGTGGGTGTATGTGTGTGTGGAAGTGATGAAGTATAATGCATAAGAAACTCTAGGGTTGTTTGGGAATTGTCAAATATTTTGGTGATGTGTTGAAACACCAAACATTCATTCAAGTTATGATACTACTCAAGTTCATTCGCTCACCAATTTGCTAGTAAAACATGTTTTCAATTTAGTGTGAATCAAATAGTGGTACATTCTATAGAAGAGGAAAAAGTGTGATCATATATAAGGATGGAAAAGAACACAACCTACAATGTCTCAAAGTCTAATTAGCATCATTGTAAAAGATCTCAAATGTGCAAAACATTTATGTAGGTATATCTTATAATGAAAATCAATCTAGTGGATATGCACTAAGTAATGTTTTCATAGTTGTTCGACAAAACAAGGCATTTCCACACAGGTCAAACACCTTAAGAAACTGCTCACATAAATAGATCAAAGATTAACATACCGTTGTATTACATGGTTAAAACACTCAAAGAGGGAAGTATTCTATAGCCCTATCCAACATGGCCACTTGAGGCACTATAATAATGCAAAAGGAAACTATTTTACATGTGAGTTTCTCACAATCAACCATCAATAGATGACCCTCCATGCTCTTTAAATATGGATCATGAACCAATTGGGTGTTGAACCAAGGATCAATATAGCCATTAGTATAAAGGAGAAGTTGAATAATTTGATCACTTTATCTCTAGAACATATCATACTTACTTATCTGATTATATAAGTACAAGTGCATATTAATGCATACTAAATAAACACGCTAATAAACACACATTGCCTAAAGACACATAAGACCAAGTTGATGTTTATTAGCTCCTAAATTTCTAAATATCCTAACATCCCCCCTTAAGAACAACATGGAATAATATTGAAGGATTTGCAAAGGTGTCATGATAGGACAAGGAAGGAAGCATTAGAGCACGTCCCCCCTCAATCACAACTTCTTAAACCCACTTGTGAAAACGTATGCAACTTGATAATCTGCAGGGAAAAAGAGCACTTCAAGAATGTGATCCTGAATATATTATTTTATAAAGTGCATTTGTAGCTCAATGTGTTTTTTTCTCTTGCGTTGAACTGGATCTTTAGCAAGCTTCATGGCACTCTAATTGTCACACCAAAGGTGGTCGGATGTTACTGATGGAATCCAAACTCTAAATGGATCTGTTGAATCCATAAGGCTTCTTGAATTGCATTAAATATGGCTCAATACTCTAATTTTTCTCGAGAAAGAGCAAGATCTTGTTGCTTCTTACATGCTCGAGTGACATCTATGGAACCAAGATTGAAAACATAACCTATAGTAGACTTTTGATCATTAGGGTCACCATCCCAATCGAAATAAATGTATAACCTACAATATAATTATGATCATTAAAGTCACCGTCCCAATCGAAATCAGTTAAACCTATTGGCCTACTTCTCCTCACTCACGCGACCCAGGTTCAATAATAACACAAAACCAACAAAAAACCCAAAGACATCATCCCGATAGAGCAAGACCAGCAGACAACACTTGCGAAGCAAGCACAGCCTCACCCGAGATATCTTAATGTGTAACTGTCAGAACCATGTTTCCATAGTTGGCGAGGGATTACAGTCCCTTGGCGCGTGTCCAAGGCGCTCGACAGAGATGGAAGGATGGAGTCTTTCACTACTCGACAGAAGCGCAACAATGTGCGACAACTAGCGTGTGACACAACCTTATCCTTAACAACTTAACAGCAGGTGCAATAGTGCGACACAACTGATTCCTTAATAGTAAATGACCGTGATGCGACTTATATTATGACTTAATAGTGTTTAAACATGAACTAATACACAATGCTTTGATGATGCTTAGATATCCATTCATTCACTCCTTATCAGTATTACGACATTCATTCAAACAATAACCATAATCAATGCGAGATAATCAAACGTTCAACATTAACCATAAGCATTCAACATTCAACAGTGAATCATTCATTAACACAATAAGTAACGTGGAAACCCATCTAGGAAAAACCACCAAGGTGCTCTCCATCTGGCATGAGAAATATATGGCACCTTGCATTATGCGACTTACAAACTGTTTTGAGATATGTCTTTCAGCTCAGACTCTTCTTTTTCTCATGCTTTCTGGTTTATTCTTCTATCTACTCCTATCGATCCGCACACAGCCTGGGCCGACTCTTCTACTCTACTATCTGCACACTCAACTCCAGAATGACTCTACAAAATGGTCTGCGCACTCAGCTGCATATTTGCGGCTCAACAACCTTCTACTCTCAGAATCCTCTCTGATTTCTCCACAATACTCCTACTCTTACCAACTATTAATGAAGCTAACCCTTATACAGAACGAGTTCCTCTTATTTATATAAATTACAAGACTGTGCAAGGTCGACTGAGTATAGATCAGTGATTACATTCAGAAGTAGCTACAAAATATCTTCTACTTCATTGATGACAGGCCATACTGGCCGCAAAACGTCCTTCATTTCATTAACCACAGCCATAACTAGCCGTGGAAACGTCTTTCAGCCTGCTTGTACAGGTCATAACTAGTTGCAAAACCCCGCCCTTTAGTCTTTCGTCGACTCTGACTCCTGCAGTCTTCTGAACTGCTGCTTCTCAGCCTTTACTCTTCTACTTGCCTCTTTAGGTACGCTTTTTCCTTCGTCGCACCGATCTATGTCGCAGCTTTCTCTCTTTCGCGCTTGCTTTCCATCCTTTACCTACTTTTACCCCGTCGCGTGCCCGCTTTTCCTCTTGCGCTTGCGCTTTAGGTTCTTCCTTGTGCTCTTTCCTCTCCCAACAAAACCAAACAATAAATCATCCCCCTTACATTGTATCATATCCCTAACTAAATTATACCCTAGATATACCAAAGTATCGTTTTTGTTGCTTTCCAAAGGCTTTCATCGAGTGTTAGCATATAAAGATCGATTAGACCAGCAACAAAGGAAATATCAAAATGGGTATGAGTCAAATGCAAAAGGATACCAACTAACAATATTTTTTTTTTGTAAGCTGCACAGTTCTATTGAAATACAAGGGCAAAAAATACAAAATTACCCCGGCCATAGGAGGTCTCAGGAGGTGAAGCCACCCCCCAAGCCTCTCAAAAACTGAGGGTCGTCTATGAAATCTAGAGATGAGATTGTTCATGACTATGAGAACTAGCCGAGTATCGAGCCTGGGACATAGTTACATGATTCAAATTTAAAAGAAAATAGAGACATAGACCTAGACATAGACATAGGTCATAGACATAGTTACTGAGTTCCAATTAAAAAATAGACATAGATAGGCTTGGCAACTTTTGCATAAAAACCTGAAACGATAAGTCGTTTCTGCATACGCAGAGAGCATTCTTTAGGATGGTGGAATTTCTTCAATTATGGGGCACAACCATCATTCTTCCTACAAAGGGCTAGATGAGTTGGTGGCAGCCTCGGGAGCAGGTTGAGGCAGTTGCTGAGAGTCAATGATCTGAAAATTATTTAAGGATCTTTATAACCATTCACTGCATATGAAGTTTAAAATGTTAATTACTCACAATCAACCTTTAAAATGCATATTTAAAGAACATCCCTCAAACACATAAACACATAAAAATGTAAGCAACCATCAATGGACAAGAACTAATAACGGAGTTCACCAGACCCCGTGGCTATGTCTCCGGGTCACTTCCATATGGGAAGGCCGATAGTTAAAATCTTCAAACGCACAAAATGTGTGTTCTCAAAAAAATTTCGAGTTCTATCACTCAAACGCAGAAACAGACTTCAATAGCAAAAACTGAAACTGGATTTGGAATCCTTGCGAAAAGCCAAGTCTTTTGAATATAAACTTGATATATTTCTGAACCGGACCTCAAAATGCCACCTTTAGGACAAACTCCAACACTATGTTTAATCCGTACACTCCGTACGGCCTCAAAGTATGTTCACTATGAAACTGCCTCGGGATGCGTACAGACACTAAAAATGACCTCGGTCTATGTGCAATACCACCTCGGTAAACGTGCCTATACCTGCATGATTTTACCTCGGGATTTGTGCTTGCACCTGCAACCTCTGTACCCTGTTCCGAATTCCCGCTGCATTTTTATAATAAAAAAATTTGTTCTTGGAGGGCCGCAGGCTATGGCCACGCGGCAATTTGAAGCTATCATTCCCGCGCCAGGTTTTAAAATAGTTCCGCTGTCTCTTAACAAGACTGAGCGTTGTAGTGTCTTGGTTAGAGCGCTGGCAGGTGGGGCGGAGGCCGCGGGTTCAAGCCCGCGCACCTCTCCGTTACCTATGTGTTTGTTACCACGTTAAAGACCTCGGTGGCATGACTTGGATACGGCATAAATTTTGACAATTCGGTGGTATGGATATGGTTTGTTAAGGCTCCACGTTATACCACATGTGTTTCAACGTTGATACATTGCATAAAGTTGACATATGTTTGATATAATATGGTTTATAACATAATTTTTTACGGCATATGGTTTATACCACGTTATACGGCATAAATTTTGACAATTCGGTGGTATGGATATGGTTTGTTAACGCTCCACGTTATACCACATGTGTTTCAACGATGATACATTGCATAAAGTTGACATATGTTTGATATAATATGGTTTATAACATAATTTTTTTTTTAAATATTTAAACTTTAATAAAGTTTGAACCATATTTGTTGCATGGAGCTTGTGGTGGCCTTCGAGAAGGTCTTGGTTCAATTCCCATAGTTCCAACCATAACCATATCTAACCTCTTTTTAACCACTTTTACTATTTTTAACTATCTTTGACCAAACTTCAAACTTGAATATCTTCTGCGTCCGGAGGCCCCTTTTCCACGAAACAAACGTCACTGGAAAGCTGATGATGAGCTCTTTAATTTTGTAAGCATGTATTTCCTTTTTGAAAACTTTAACTTCTATCTCCTTTGAGATGATCCACCTGGATCAGTCAATTTCAACCATTCTAGTTTTCATGGCGTGGACAGAGTCACGGGCATCGGACCAGTTGCTGAGCATGTCCTCGACTGAATTGCATAACATATTTTTGACAAGCCAAAATAGTGATTTACTTGGCCTCCTCCTTGTCTAGTTGCTAGCCTCTGGTTGAGGACCCTTGCCTCTCAGTCTTCAACGAGGATGCGAACCCGAGGAGAGATGTGGTTTTTGTAGTCTGCAGTGACTTGCAGGCTACAACCACGCTGGGATTCACCCCTACCCGAGCTAGCTTGACGTGGCATTCCTCTTTCTCTCAACATGATAGCCAGGCTAAACTTCTCCTTACTGAACCTTGCAAGCTGTGAATTGCAGATAAATCCCAACCAAACAAAGGCACCACCTTGAGATGGATGCCGAACTTCCAAACGCACAGAATACCCATAATTGCTCAGAGCCGAGCGAAATCCAACCAAGATGGTGAAATAATTCTCCATGGCGCACATATCCTCCTTCTGTTCTGCCATAGTACCTGCGTGCATTGAATTACTCTGCAGAGCCATGAAATCTAGGGGGAGTACATGGTGTCGCTGACCCTCGTCGCAGGTGTCAAAGAGACATGCAGTCCCTCTCCCACGCACGAGGAAACTTGAAGGTTTGGGGGGATCATGATGTCCTGGTTGATAGACGTGTCGGACACATGCTGCTCGCCACGTAGCTGATGCAAAGGCCGAGGCGTGGCACGTCGATGGTCACCTGAGCTGTCACCTGCATCTAGGAGGGAGAGGTCGGATCTAGATAGATGTTTACTTTTGAACAACACCGTGGCATCCAGGGGATCCTGCAACATGCCTTCCAACAGGGTGAAAGAAGAGTTCACACCCGAGTTATCCAGATAGTCTGCTAAGGCATTGGCTTTCCTGCGCAAGTTGTGAAAGGTGAGAGCTCGCATGCACTATAGGAGGTTGGCCATATAGCTTAATCCATATGCTAGGCGCCAACTAGAGGTAACTTTGGAAACCGATGAGCCATAGTGAATTTTGGCAGCCAAGGAGAGGATAATCGCAGAGTCACCTTCCACAATCAAAGGAAGAATATTTCTTCTGGAAACTGTCATTAAACCTGCTACCATGCCTTCCAATTCTTCGACATTGTTGGAGTCAAGACCCATATTGCCATAGAAACAGTGAATGATATCCCCACTGTGGTCTCTGATAGCTCCACTAAAACCAGCCTTTCCCAGGTTTCCTTTCGAAGCCCCATCGAAATTCATCTTGAAGACAGTCGCAGGAGGTGATTCCCAGTGTAGGGGGCTTGCAATACGCATTGTGGGTTTGCTAATGGAAGGAGGGACAACATAAGAGTTGAAATTTAAGGATTTCAGGATAAGATTTTCACTTTGAGAAGCGGGAAGGTATGCGTTCGTCCAGCCTTTGGAGTGAATGGTTTCCTAAAGGTTATTTTTGATAAAATCCCAGAGAGATTTGACCGTGTCTTTGGTGTCCTTAAAAATTATGTTGTTGCGCTCTTTCCAGGCGCTCCAGAGCACGAACCTTGGAGTGAGAGTCCAAATTCGATTAAGGATATTGCTTTCAAAAGGATAGTCCATCCATTGTTGAAGATAATCCATGGCATTACGTTTGACTTTGTTAGTGCGTCGAAAAGCTTCAGCAACTTGGTACCATAAGGAGCTCGTGAATGGGCAAGCGTCTAGAAGGTGGTTAATGGTTTCCTGTTGTTCAATGCAGAGAAAGCATCTGGAGGGGCCTTGGAGGCCTTTTCTAGCCATATTCTCCCAAGTGAGTATCCGCAAGTGCATGAGGCTTCTTTGACTAAGAAGGTACCAAATGGTCTATGACCCCAATGAATGATACCCATACCATGATTTTGTTTAAGAAGACAGTTGCAGATTTCACGCATGATTTTGTCCTTTAGATCTTTTTTGGGGGCAATGTGCCAGGTAGAGGGATCTTTCCATTGGCAGAACCCATCATTCGAAGGTTGCCAATACTCTTCTATTTTAAGGTGCGCACTAAGCTGACTGTAGTTCTAGCTGTCAAGGTCAAGTAGGAGACTTTTCAAACAAGGAAGTTGTTGCCAGGAATCACACCAAAATAGGGCCTTGTCGCCATCTTTGATTTCCCAGAAGCTATGCTATTGGATGAGCGCCCTGTGCTTGTCGGCCTCCTTCCAAATATGAGATCCCATAGAATCCTCATCAAATTTGATCAGGGAATGAGAGAGATAATCCAGAGCATATTTGTTGTTCCACAACTTGGTCCAGGGGGAGTTGTTTTCAGAGATCTAGTTCCACCCTATTTTTGCCGAGAGTGCTTGATCGTTGAGCTCTGGATCTATGATGCCAAGGCCCCCATATTTTTTCTTTTTATAGAGATTATCACAGCTTACCAGTTCCCAACGATGATTATTGTTGTTGCAGCCCCAGAGAAAATACCTCTGCAAAGATTTGATAGCTTTCAAGACCCATTTAGGGGCTGCCAAAACCGAGAAGAGGTATAAAGGCATCGATTGCAGAGTGGACTTGAGCAGGACCGCTCAACTGGGGATATTGAGGGAGTGGAAGGTCCAGGAAGTTAGACGGTTCTCAAATTTGTCCAGAAGCTCCTTCCAAGAGGCGTGCTTGATGGCCGCGTCAAAAAGAGGGGCACCCAAATATTTAGAAGGCAGGGAGGAGACAAAGAAGCAGAGGATGCGGGTTATGTTTCTATGTGGCACGACTCCAATATTGAAGAAGAATATTTGATATTTTTCAAGGTTTAAAGTGGTTCCAAAGGCTTCTTCAAATGTGTGCAAAATTGAGTGAAGAGAGGGGCATTGTGAAGAGATAAACCCCTCAGGGTGCGAGTTGCAGTGGATAATTGAATCATTCTCCCTAATCCTTCAACCATGAGGATAAAGATGAAAGGGGAAAGAGGGTCACCCTGGCGGATACCTCGCGAGGGAGAGAAAGTAGTGGAAGGAGAGCCATTGACTAGGATCAAGAAGAAGGCTGAGGAAATAAGGGAGAGGTTCCATTGGACCCACTCTTTGCAGAAGGTGAAGGCTAGCAACATATTTTCTATGAAGAACCAGCTGAGTTTATCAAATACCATGGAGAGATCCAATTTGAGGATCATGCCAGGGGTTTTGATGGTTTTAAGAGAGTGGACCACCTCATGAGAAAGAATTATGCCATCTAAGATTTGGTGGCGTTCCACATAAACCAATTGTTTCGGAGAAATGAGCAAAGGGAGAAGGGGTTTCAGTCTATTAGCCACCACTTTAGAGATGATTTTGTAAATAACATTGCAGAGGGAGATTGGACGAAACTTACCTGGGTGAGAGGCAACAATTTCTTTGGGGATGAGGGTTAGGTGCATGAGGCACTGGTAGAATCCATATTTTTTGGCGAGATTCCTCAATGAAGTCAAGGACCTCCTCTTTGAGCATGGTCCAACAATGGTGAAAGAACTCAATGGTGAAGCCATCAGGACCCGGGGCTATGCCATCGACCATTTTCTTAACCACTTCTTCCACTTCTTCCATGGTTATGGGTTGCATGAGGGATTGATTGTGTTCATTGTTGACTAGAGGAGGGATATGCTGGACCACCTTGAGGACAACTTCTTGACGGGAATGGTTCGGTTAGGAGAGGAGCTGATTGAAATGCCTGGTTATTTCTTCAGATATTGCTTCCTGCTCCTCCAAAATCTTGCCATTTTCCGCATGCAGTTTTCTTATTTCGTTCTTCATTCCGTGTTGAATGGCGGATCTGTGAAAGAAGGTAGTCTTCTTTTCTCCTTCTTTCAGCCATTTCATACTTGCCTTTTGGCTCCAGTAGATCTCTTCTTGTTCACATATCTTGTTGAGTTGGTGCATCAGGTCCCTTTCCTGAATTTTAGTTTCCTGGTTGAAACCATTGTCCATGGCAGAGCGCTGCAGAGAAGCTAAGCTTTCTTGAATGGCTTCTTTGTCCTCGAAGATATTTCCAAAAGTGGTCTTATTCCAATGTCTAAGGTGACCTCGTAGCTTCTTGAGTTTCTAATGCATGATGGCCATTTTGGAGTATCCAGTGACAGACATATATTCCCACCAAGAGCTGACAGAGTCCATGAAGGTGGGATGAGAGAGCCAAAAATTTTCGAACCTGAAGGGTTTGTGGAGGGGGGTGCCCTAATTGTTCCAAGAGAGAGCAATGGGCCAGTGATCTGACCCCACCATGCATAAGATAGAGGCATCAAACAGCCCTCCAAAACTGAGAATTTGATCAGAAACTAGGAAGCGATCAAGTCGCTTAGATATTTGTTGATCTCCGCCTCTTTTGTTGTTCCAGGTGAAGAAACCAAAGGAGGTTTGAATGTGAACCAACACAAAGGAGCTGATGGTATATTTGAAGGAAATATATTCAGCAGAGAGGGCCTTGATACCTCCTTTTTTCTTCTAGGTTGGATATCAAGTTGAAGTCCCCGCCTATGATTAAAGGAGAATCAATATTCAAGATGTGGAACCAATCAATGTGGTTTAGAAGGATCACCTTAGAATCAGTCATTTGAGGGTCGTACACTTTCATGAGGAATCCCTTGATGCTGGATCCAAGGATGTGAAAGGAGGTAGAAAGAGAATGCCTAGAGGAGGAAGCCTCGTCGAGGGTGACAAGAAGAGGATTCCAGGTGATGGAGATACCACCTGAGGCACCTTTGGCATCGATAGCAATAGTGAGACAGTCTTTCTAGATTCAGGACATAATGTTGGGGGCTATGTCACTGGAACATTTTGTTTCCTCAAGAAAGAGGGCGGTTGGTTGATCTTTCTAAATCTTCATTTTTATCATTCTTTGTTTGGAGCAACCATTGAGACCTCTAACATTCCAAGAGAGGATCCTCATTGGTTAACGGATGAGGGGGAGGAGAAAAATTTTGGTAACTGAGCATATTGGCAAGATTCCACCAGCGTAGTTCCCAGACGGTTGATTCGCTAAAGTGCGGATTTACGACCCCTTTTTTTTTAATCTCGTTGAGCTTTCTGTTTTTCTTTTTGTCCAGAGCTAGCCACACACATAATTGATTTTGATATTTAGCTTTGGCTAGGGATATTTGTAGAAGTTGGATCTGCTTGGTAGGGATTGAGTCGAAATATTTTCTGGTGCATGCATCTTCGAGACCAAGAAGATCAATACCTTCTGGAATGGCATCTTTCATATCTTCCTCCTGTTGTGGTTCAGGGTTTTGAGCTGTCATCCTATTATCTGATGGGGTTTCCACTTGAAAGTCATTAGTGTTAGGAGTAAATTTGTCATCGAATTGCTCTGAGTGCTGAGGATTCGTTGGATCTGCTTTTTCAGTCAGAGTCACCTTCCCTGAATCCTCATTTATCAGAACCGATGCAATGTCATTCTGATTTTATTTCAGGACTTGGAAGCTGTTGTTGGTTGTTGGAGGCTGATCCAAGTTCTTTTCTTACGGTGGTCTCGTGTGGTTGCATTTTTTCCTAGCTGTCTGTTGAAAACCTTGGTCATCAATTCTCGCATTCTTTTGGCTTTCCTGCAATTTGTTGGTGGGGCATTCTCTGAACAGATGCCCATGCTCATGGCATTTCTGACATCTGAAGGGAATGTGCTCATAGTCTAGAGGCTGGATCCAGTCACTATCTTCATGGGATAGGAAAATGGCGTCAAGAAGAGCCTGAGCTATATGCATGTAGACGTAAATCCTGGCATAGGAGGCATATTTGTTCGTTCTTGTTTGGTTCGTCATTCAATTTTTTTTTACCAAGGTGTTGCCAATATCCTGGACGGTGGATTCGTCCCAGTATTCCTGAGGAAGCGTGAACATTATTATCCAGACCGGAGCCCAAGAAAAGTCCTCTTTCTCTGGGAAGAAACGTTCCACCTAGTTCCTTAGGTACATGCCTGCAGAATTGAAGAAATATGGTCTGCCTTCTTCAACAAGATCCTTGTCCTTGAGGTGGTGAAAAATGATATTGAAAATCCTTTTGAACCCAGCTACAGGTCGAAATGGGATTTAGGATTCCATTTTGCTACGAGCCATCCATGAAGGGCCTGTTCCATTGGATAGAAACCCATGAATTTTCCAATCAAGGCATGATCTTTCATTTTATGAGCCCTAGCATTTATTCTTTCTGTCGAAAACAATAAGCATGGGCGATCTGCCGAGCAAGGGATGCATGATTTATTTCTCTGAGAAGGGTTTGCATCACTTTTCGTTCTGGTGTCGGTGGAGGTATTTTAAGCATTTCTAATGTCCTCCATCGGGATGGGGATGTCTTTTGTACCAATTTTTACTGTGGATCCAGACCCCATGGGGTCTGCGGTCGATTTCTGAGCAGTGTGTGACTTGGAGGGTCCTGCCCCCCCCCAAAGATTGTCATCATGATGTAGAAACAGAGCAAACTGATGTGCAGCTCAAGAGCTGGGGCAGAGATAGAGGAGCAGGTGGATCTGTGAGGGAGACAGATCTAAACCAGATCGCAAACCCTAGCAGATCTCAAACCTCAACCCCTTCGATGTCTACGAACTAACAATATTAAGTTGCATTTACTTTGGGTATAATATAGGTGGTAGTATGTTTGAATCCATACTAAAAGGGATATGGGGTTGGTTTACAATAGTCCATATGAAAAAAACAAAAAAGATCACATGCATACTTAGAATGAGGAAAGAAAAATTCCTTCCTTGGTTTGCAAGACTTGGAGGCCAAGAAAAAAATGAAAATGTCTTAAATATGACATTTCAAATTTCTTCTTAAGTTTGGATTTCACATGGGTTAAAATTTTGGGGTCACTAACAATGAGAACAAGGTCAAAACATAAATTTCAAGCCTATCATGAGATGGTCACCCACTTTCTTGGTATAGACAATGGGATGAAAAGGACATCTAGACAAAAGTGTGTTTCGAAGAAAGCTATCCATTTTAGCATACCAAGCCCAAGGACCTTGCTTAATACCATAGAGAGATTTTGTAAGGTGAAAAACAAGGTTAGTGTCATTTTGAACATAGCCATAATGTTATTCCATATAAGTGTCTTCTTTCAAATCCCCTTGCAAAAAGACATATTTGACATCCATTTAATGGACCTCCTATTTATTTTAAGAAAAAAGGGTTAGAACAAGGCAAATGGAATTAATTATGGTTGCGGGGAAAAAGGGTTCATTATAGTCAATTCCTTAAACTTGAGAAAATACTTGGAAATTAATTGTACTTTGTGCCTTTCAACACTTCCATTTGATGCATACTTAGTTCCATAAACCATTTGCATCTAATAAGTTTTAATCCTTTCAAAATAGATTCAAGATCTTGACTGTCATTCACCATTAATGTATGGTATTCTATTCATTTTGTGTCCTAATATGGATGGCTAGAAGCTTCTATAAATGTATCTAGATCACGAATCTTTGAAACTTGATCCAAAAAAGAAGAGGCTCATTGGAATTGTGAACATGTATGACCCTAATATGAAGGATCATCAACAAGATTACTAGTTTTTGTTATGTTGTATGGACCCATTTAGGAGATTGTGGTGTTGTCATAGGTTCATGTTCAATGGACCCAACTAGAGGAAGGTGAACAAGCAGAGGTGGATTTTCATCCTCATTGTCATGTCCATTTGAAGAACAAATAAGAATAGGATCACTGGAGGAAAAGTTGGAAATAAAATAAGTAAAAATCATTGAAGATGGCTCACAGGTCAAAGATGGCAGAATAGTCAAATTAGGTTAATAAGATGAGAGATTTTCATCAAATTTAAATCCTCTCTTAATAGTAATTTCATCAAAATGAGGTTGAAGAATTATAGAACCTTTACATATTAACAAAAATGTAGTTCCCACTCTTAGGTTGCAATACTTTCATTTTCTCATCAGGAATGTGAGCCCATGCTTCAATACCAAACAGAGAAAAGTGTCTTACATATGGTTTAATTTTACTCCATGATTCTTCCAATTCTATATATTTTAAATCATATAATGAGAGTGTGATTAACTATGTAATTGACACATTTAATTGCTTCCACCAAAAAATGAGGATTTGATCCATAAATTGGATTATATAATTTACCTTTTCCACTAATATGTGATTTTTTCTCTCAAAAACACCATTTTGTTGTGGTGTGTGTTATACCCAAATCATGTCACCAACATGTGATGAGATCCTTAACACCTATGTTTGCCCTAAATCCCAAACTTGGAGTGGAAACATGCTTTGGATGTCAATTCTACATGAAAAACCCTAGCACCGCTTTTTCCCTTTAGCTAATGAGCGGTACCTTATTCAGCACCACCTGAGTCCTGTTATAGAGAAGAGGTGCCACCGAGTATATGCTTTGTTCTTGAAGTGGTTCTTACCCTTCACCGCTCTGTCATAAAGGAACATAAGACGTACCCTTGGTAAAATTGGAAAAAAAGAGGATTCTCGAGGTTTCTAGAACATGAGCCTCGTGTCCTCCCTTATCCCTATCAACATGGGTTGGTTGGAGTCAAGATCCCTCTTGGTAGGATCTTATGGTCACCTCACCCACAATTGTCTCAACTATCCCTATCCATTGAGCCCTATAAGTACAAGCTCATGTCCCATAGTTGAGGGGGAGAACTGAATGGTAATGTTATGCTGTTGAATTGACTATCTAGCCCAATCCATTAGAGAGCACAAGAGATCAATTTAGAGCTATCGAGGATGAGGTGTTTGTCTTGTGGAGGAGTTTGTCAACACTAAGGAAATGGTTGTAAGCTTCTTCATTGATTTCTTAATGCAAAGATGATTTCCGTCCCACATATCTGTTGTACTACTCTCACATGTATATGTTACTGGATTCCTTAGTCACTAGTATGGATGTGTAAATAATGTTTTGGTAGCTTTGATGTTATTGTTTGTTTGACATGTTCTGCAGGTACATAGGTTCATCATCAAAGCATTATTCCAGATGTTTACAGCATTCAGGGAATGTTTTCACCCTTTGTCGTTCACTTATTTGTTCTAGATCTGAACCATTCAGACCAGAGGAACAACTTTTGTCTGCAGAAGGTGTAATATTCCTGACAACAAATCTGGCGACTCCGCTGGGGAACAAAGAAAATTTCAGTTGATCTTATCTTCCTTAGTCCTTGAACACTTGTCCGAATCCAGGCTCCAGTCTGTAACTCTCTTCAATCAGATCTACCATTTGACTTAGTGAAGTTTGGTTTAAAACTTTCAGATTTGTTCAGGTCTGAACTGCTTTGACTTTATATGCACTGTTTTATCGTCAATTCATCAGTCTTTATCTTGATCTAAGCAATTTTTGACTTGAAATACCATTCTCTTTGTGTTTTGGATATATTCAGGGAACCGCGCATGTGCTGTAGGCAATAAGCAGTGCCACCACCTGAACCCTGTTAGCCATAAGTGGTGTCACCGCCTGAGTGTAGTGATCCAGAAGTGGTGCTCATCCAGAACCGCTCTGTCAAAGACCCCTCCAGCACGATGCCAGGTAGGCCTTATTCCAGAACTTGATTTTTTGTGATTTTTTGCAAAAATAGGGTTTTGCTTTCTTTCAGCCCTACATTGTCAGGCTTGTTTGTTTGAATCTGAATGCTCATGGTTGAGAATTTTGTGGTAAATTTTTTTTGATTGAAAGATTTCAAAAGTTAAGTTAGGATTGTTGATTATCTGTTTGCTTTCATGCTTATTGGTTATGATTCTAAAAGGAATTGTTGAAAGCTTAGGTTTCAACTAGATCTCTTTCCGTTTCATTTATAAAGACTGAAAGAAAACCACTTGATTATCATCTTAATTTCATTTTTTCCATAGAGGACTTCTTTTTGCTTTTAAAAAGATTTTTTTTTGTTTAGATTAGGTCATTATTTTTACTGAGCATAGGGCACTAGATCTCTGATTATCCCTATAATCTTTCAGGTTCCCTTTGTTCATGTGTCTCTCTTGCATTAGTACTGTCTCATCAAAAGAAAAAATTGTGTAGTTTTAAGTTAGGTCTATCTATGTTTCAAAGAAAAATTGTAAAAATAGATTTCATATGCATGTAGAGTGCTTGTTGTTTTTCTTTTAGGAAAAGAGACTCTTACCCATTTGATTGATTTCAAAAATAAAAATGAGTTTGGAATGTGTTGCTTGTCTTTGGATTTGATTTGTTCAAAGTAGTTGTTTGGGAAGTTTTGGTTTTCAAAACGAAAAGAAAATACTCTCTCTCCCTCCCATAAGTAGGCATACCTCGAACGGTAAAGTGAAATATTTTCATCTACATATCTGCATGGTTTTACTTTTTCTGTCAAAATTCCATGCATTCACCTAACCATCCACTTTAAAATTAACGGTAGTTATAGGCTTAAAATTTACATGGAAATTTGAGTGATAGGCTAGAGACGTGTTCGGGCGTCGTTAAGCGCAGGAGTTGTCGTTACTCATCCACACTACATCTTGGGACTCGCGCGGTTCTTCAACGTACCATTGGTATATCGAACGGCCTTTCACGTACCCTTGAGGTATATAGAAAGGTACTTCACGTACTCGATTGTATATAGGAAGGCACCTTGTGAACGGTTGTGCATTAGACATCACTACTACTGATTTGAGCTCCCACATACCTTGAGTATATCGGGAGACCCCACTAGGATACCTTATCTATCTTAGAAAATCCCTTTGGCTGTCTTGCTTGGAGCCATACACCGAAAACAACATTCGGGGAGGTTACTACGCACGTACCCTTGTGGTATATCGCGAGTGGCACCTTCTTGACAATCTTGGTGAGAGACCGGACTATCTGAACTCCTCCTGTCATTTAAGTTTGCTTATTTGGCCTATAGCTTGAGTAGGGGACTTTTTGGTGTGTTTTTTCTAGTTTTGAAACCCTATGGTAGATAGGAACTGTACAAACTGGCTGAATTAAGACAGTCCAGAAGAGTACGGGGCTTGCCACCTAATTTTACTCCTGTTTCGGGAGAAGATCCTATGGAAGCTATCGACCAAGGAGCTGCTACCAACTCCCAAGTGGTAGAAAATGTGGTTGCAGAAAGCGGAGATTCATATCCTTCGCACGGTCCTCCCTTGGCTCGACAACCTTCTAGGGGCAGTAATTTTTTCCATTCTCCCATAGAAGGCCATGTTGATGATATTACCCATCCAGATTATGGTCCCAATGCTTCGTTTTGGGATACCTCTATGGGACAGGCTATTGCTTCGTTTGGAACCCGTCCAACCTCTTCTGAAGAAATTTCACCAAATGAAGAAGAACATAGACAATACAAGGTAGATATTCTCCATGCAAGAGAACTTGAGAAGAAAATAGATAACATATTGGGTACGCCACCACCTCGCTCAGCAGTTTTTCCTCATAATACAGACCCTTGGCCTGCGGGATATCACTCACTTGTTGATTCTATGAAACCCATTGAACCTATTCTAGATCATGCTGTGACTCCGCATAATCCAGGTCAAACCACCAACCCCACCACCTCCCATATTATGTCTGTTCCAAATCCTCCTGGGTTTTTCACACCTAGGGAACAACATTCAATTCCTTTGTCATCAACACCTTCTAGTGTCGGGGGGAAACTCCCAGCACGATCTACGTTACCTGTCACTGGAGTTGTAGCTAGTAATGGACAGACCTCTAGTATAGAGAAATTTGTATTCTATGTCCCTCCTACCCATACGAATGTGGTTAACCCCCCATCCAGTTCAGGCCAGCCCTTGGGGGCACAACCTATAACCAATCAAACCTCTTGGGGGTATGGTTACACAACAAATCAAGTACCTATAGGAAATTTTTATACCCAAATCCTGTCACCAACATGTGATGATATCCTTAACACCTATGTTTTCCCTAAATCCCAAACTTGGAGTGGAAACATGCTCTGGATGTCAATTCTACATAAAAAACCCTAGCACCACTTTTTCCCTTTAGCTGATGAGCGGTACCTTATACAACACCGCCTGAGTCCTGTTATAGATGAGCGGTGCCACCACATATGGGCTTTGTTCTTGGAGCGGTTCTTACCTACACCACTCTGTCATAAGGGTGAATAAGCAGTACCCTTGGTAAAAGGTGAAAAAAAGAAGCTTCACGAAGCTTCTAGATCAAAAGCTTTGTGGATATCCTTATCCCTACTCACTTGGGTTGGTTGAGCTCGAGATCCCTCTTTTTAGGATCTCTTAGCCACCTCACCCACCAATCTCTCAACCATACCTATCCATTTGAGTCTTATAAATACAAGCTCATATCCATGGTTGAGGGGGAGAACTGAATGGTAATGTTATGCTGTTGAATTGACTATCTATCCCAATCCATTAGAGAGAACAAGAGATCAAGTTGGAGCTATCGGGGATGAGGTGTTTGTCTTGTGGAGGAGTTTTTCAACACTAAGGTAATGGTTATAAGCTTCTTCATTGATTTCTTAATGCAAAGCTGATTTCCGTCCCACATATCTGTTGTACTGATCTTGCATGTATATGTTACTGGATTCCTTAGTCACTAGTATGGATGTGTAAATAATGTCCTGGTAGCTTTGATGTTCTTGTTAGTTTGACATGTTCTGCAGGTACACAGGTTTTTCATCAAAGCGTTATTCCAGGTGTTTACAACATTCAGGGAATGTTTTCACCCTTTGTCGTTCACTTATTTGTTCTGGATCTGAACCATTCAGACCGGAGGAACAACTTCTGTCCACAGAAGGTGCAATATTCCTGACAACAAATCTGGTGACTCCGTTGGGGAGTAGATCCATCTTGTTCTTCCTCAGTTTCTGAAATATTCTTATCGAAATCCAAGCTCCAACCTCCTATATTTGCAATCAGATCTACATCTGATCTACTGAAATTTTTAGTTTGAAACCTTTAGATCTCTTCAGATCTGAGCCACCCTAACTTTTTGTGCTCTGTATTGTCGTTGATTCCTCAGTTTTTATGAAATTTTTGGCATTTCTAACTTGATTTTTCGCTCTCCTACTGTTCTGGGTGATTACAGAGAACCGCGCATGTGCCTTTGGAAAGAAGCGGTGCCACTTCCTGAGTCTAGTTAGCAGTAGGTGGTGCCACTGCTTGAGTCCAGTGAGCAAGAAGCGATTCTGCCTCAAAACCGCCTGCCAGCAGCCTCATCTACACGGTGCCAGGTAGGCCCTGTTCCAGACTTTGTATTTTGATTTTTTGTGTGTTTTTGGCTTACTTTTTGATGAAAATGAAGTGTATTTTTTATTGTCTATTCTACATTCGCTTTGATTGTTATATTCCCTCTGCATTCAAAGAGAGTTTATGTTTCTTTCGTTGGGTTTTACATTATTTTGTTTGCTTGAAACCTCTTACTCTTTTCTGTAGATGTTATTCATTGGAATTGGAAATATACATTTCATTTTCTTGTGTATGCTTTGGTTTGTTTTGGACTTGGAATGTGTGAGTGATCCATGTTGTTTTGAGTCTTTTTTTGCTTAGGGCGATTCTTGTTTCCTTTTGCATGCTTATTTTTTTAGTACTTGGTAGGAAATATTGGTTCTTCATTTCCTTATCTATTTCAAAGAGAAGTTTTAGTTTTCTCTCTCCTTTGCTTTATTCGCAAGCGTCGTTGAACGATTTTCTTCTTGTTTTGTCATGATTGTTTGAAATTCTAGATCTTACTTTCATGAAGAAGAAATATATGTTTTCATCTTTGCGTGCATTAGAGTTAGTTTTGTTTGGAAACGTTAGTGACATCGTCTTTCCATTAAGTTTTTATGAATATTTTTCAAGCAAGAAAATATAGGAAACATTTTTGGTTTATTTATGTTTGATGTTCTCTAGATCTCTTTTTTATTTGCCTTGAAGATTGTTGGGGTGCATTGATATTTCCCTTTTCGTTTGAAAAGATAGAATTGCATTTGCATTTGGGTGTGCATTTTTTGGAAGAAAAGTAAATCTCGATCCCTCTCTTAGGTAGAATTTCATTGAAGAGGAAAACTTGCATTATCAAATAGATCAGTGTGCATCTTCTTTAAATTCAAGTTTTCACTCCATGGTTCCACCTAAACGCACAAGATCAAATTAACGCTAGTACTAGGTTAAAACTTTTAGCAATTTGAGTGATAAGTTAGTGACGTGTTCGGGCGTCGTAAAACGTAGGAGTTGTTATTACTTTGTCCGCACTACATCCTGGGACTCACACAGTTCTTCCACATACCATAGGTATATCGAACGACCTTTCATGTACCCTTGAGGTATATAGAAAGGTACTTCACGTACTCGATTGTATATCGGAAGGCCCCTTGTGAACAGTTGTGCATTAGACAACACTACTACCGATTTGAGCTCCCACGTGCCTAGCTTATATCGGGAGACCCTTTTAGGAATCCTCAAACCATTTGAGTTATCCTTTTGGCCTATCCTGTGAGGTTCCTGACTCTTATCCACTCCTTTCACATGTTTTCTTGTTGCCTTTAGTTTGAGTAGTACTTTCTTATGCGTGGTAGTTAGGGGTTTTTTAGAGATTTTAGAAATGGCATCCCCATCTGGGACTACCAATCAAGAGATCCCTTTCTAAGGTGTACCTTTTGTATTCCCTCCGAGTGAAGGTATTGGTCCTCCCTTTGTTGCCACTCTAAATCTTCCTGGGTTAACTATAGGATTACTGGTCTGGTTGTTTAATCTGGTAATTATTGTTACACCTAATGTCTCAAATGTCACCTCTCCTTCGAGAGAGGATCAACCTCAACCTAATCCCTCTCCTTCTTCATCGGTTGTGGCTTCATCCTTTTCTTCTTCTTCGCTTGACTAGAGCTCTATGGTTAGTAGTCATGTGGATAAGAAGAAGAATAAAGGTAAGGGTAAGAAGAATAAGGATAAGAAAGAGAAAAAGCAACAACCATCTACTCTTGATGGTGCCCGTTCTAAGAGAACACTTGAAAAACCCAAGTTCCCTTGTAAGCTTTGCAAGGGGGGCCACCTTCTTAAGGAGTGTCCTGATCTCTCACGTGTACAAGAAGAGTGGTCTAAAAGGTCCAAACCGTCTGTGTCATCAACCTATGATCATCATGTTGATGATACTCCCTCAACCAGTGACCCATTGGTAAAAGGTCGTAAGGATAAAGTATTGTATCCTTGTTTGATATGCAAGGCTATGCATCGTAATTTTCTTTGTCCAAACATGGATGAAGCTTCACGTTGGTTGGAAAATATTACTAATCATCAACAGGTGATTCCAACAAGTGATAGTAAGTTATCCCTCGATTCCTCGCTGGTTGACCAAGTGATCAATTCAATTTCATGTATAATTGATCCCACTCCTCCTTCTGAGAGTGGAGTGGTAGAGTCTATGTCATTTCCACTCGATCCCGCTCTTTCATCAGAGAGTGTTAATACTGAAGTAGTCTCTTTGACCAAATCTTCATCTTGTTCTTCTCTTCCAGTGGAGAATGAACTGAAACCTACTAAAGTTTTTATGCTTTGTTCTGATTGTTCTCGACAAGAGGAAATTTTGTCTGTTTTGACAGAACCCTCTCTGAGTAGTGAGGTTATTTCCTTTGACTGGAGTAACCTAACAGAGTCTCGTCTTCATTCGAGTGTTCCTTTCCAGATAGTTGTGAATGTTACTGCTAGGAGGATACTTCACACTATTGTTGACGAAGGGGCTTCTGTTAGTATTCTATCCTCAACTACTTGGCAAGATTCAGGTTCTCCTCAGCTTGTGCTAGCCACCGATCAGATACTGGATTTTAATAGAAGACCTACTGCAACTTTAGGGACCTGTTGCAGCTGCAACTATTTTCCCCCAAATTTCTTAAATTTTGGGCCCCTCCTCATGATTTTGCATTGTTTTAATCATTGGGTCCTTTGAGTTTTTGGTCGTGTTTTAATTTTTACAAAAGCTTAACTCTCAACCAAGGTTCGAATTTTGACTGCGTTTGGAATTTATGGTGAGTCGCAGATTCTAAGTTTGTTTTTGCTTATTGATCGAACCAATTGTTCTTTACTATGGGTCGCCGTTGCGGAGGTATAACGAGTTTCTGTCCGTTGTTGAGTTTGATAAGCTGTCCGAAACACTTAAGTTATTTTTTGATCAGACGTCTTACTATGTTAAATCAGCGGCTGATAACCTTTTCACGTCTGCCGTTGCGGCTCCCAAACCGATTTGCCATCCGAAGTGTGAAAAGCTCCGACTGCCGATGCGTGTTGACCTTTCTCGTCGCAGACCCTTGGTTTTTTCTCTTCCACCATTGCGGCTGGGAAAGTAATTCATCTTCCGATTTAAAAGTCTTCCGACTTCCGACTAAAGCCTTTTTTCTGCCCGCTTCTCGGATGTCTCTAGATTTTGTCCCTTCCACCGTTGCGGCTCTGAAAGTCCTTTCAGCTTCCGAAGTGTAAAGCCGTCCGAATTCCGACTAAAGCCTTTTCCCTCCTGTATTTCACTTATCCGCATCTTAGGTCTCTTCCGCCGTTGCGGCTGGGAAAGCCGTTTAATCTCCGATGTTAATATCCCCCTGATTGCTGATTTTTCCCGCATGCGGATAGGTCTACCCCTCTAATGTTGGTATTTTGAGCCACCGATGAGTTTCCCATTTGCCACCGGTGGTATTGTTGTCAAGCCTTGAGGTGGTCAAGGTAGTGACATCAGCGTTTGATAAAATTCTAATAATGGGAGATGCACCTGCCCGTTTTCTTGTGGATTAGTTGTTCAGGTGGTTAATTTTAATGTTTAAAACGCCATTCCAATGAATGATGCATTTTGGTTTATTTGCAGGTGGATTCAAGGGATTGGTCGGACCACCAAGGCACGAAGGTGTAGCTGGACATTGTAGCTCAGGTCGAATCGTGGTCAGAAGGACAGATGAAAGAAAAGACAACATGGATGTCACCAAAGGCAACGACCCAAAAGAGCTATCAGTTACTAAAATATTTCATGAATGCATAACAGACAACATAGAAGAATATGAAGCGTTGAGGAACTGAAAGGTCAGACGTTTGGGGGGCAGCCCAAGCGGTTTGCAGTTGTAGTTTAAATATTTGAAAGTAGAACTTGAACTGGGACTTTTTCCCTGGAAGAATTTGTAAACCATTTGCTTGTAAGAGGAACTATTTCGTTTTACAATCAGAGACTGCAACTTTTGCCTGCTGGAGAAAGCGAAACGTGGAACGTATCAATGTGATTTAATGAACAATGTTGAAGGGGAACTATTTCGTTTTCAGCTATGTTTCATTAACTGTGAGAGTGTTTAACTTCCTGAACCTATGTTCTTGTTGAATGCTTTTCAGTATATTTTGTGATGTTTTCCACTGGGAGTAATGAATGTTGTTCATAAAACAATTGGCTAACTGGTTGTTCAAAAAATCTGAAATTGTTCATGTGTCCTGAAAGAAGTGTCAGCTATCTGTAACTTTTCATTATGCATGTACAAAATATATTACTCACCAATGAATGATAATCCTTCTCCCTAGGGATAGTTTAGGTAGTTAGTTTATTTTCTCGTTGTATGTGATTTAGATGCTAGTGAGTCTAAGACGAGAGGTAAGAACCTGCGCATCACATTGTGACTGCTCCTTGCATCTTATCGCCCTGCATGGTTAATTAGGCACTTGCATATCATACATTAATTCAAAAATACAAAAATATGTGGTGGACCGGGCCGCAACCGGTAAAGCCTTTGTTTTGTTACTTTGACCTACGGTAGCCGGACCACAAACCAGACGGATTCCCTATACCAAATAGTTAACAGACTAGTTGGGAACGTTGACTGGGGAGAATGCCTTTCTGTTGTTGCCTGTGAATTTCGGGGCCTCAACAGTTTTGGTGCTAGAAGGAGGGTCGCCAGTGTATGGCTGGCTGAGGAAACCCGTTTTCCCGAGATTATTCCACCGGTAACAGTTTTGAAAGCAGTGGGTTTCATAATCCAATTCCGGAAGAAAGAGAACATCTATATTTTGTTGGCAACGAAATTGTTAATGATCTAAGAAGACACACTAGGGCATATGTAAAGAAGATTGGAGGATTGCCAATCATCCTTGAATTGCCCAAAAGAGAGTATAAAAAGAAAGATCGTCCTGTAGCGAAAGACTCAGTGTTGGTTGGGGACTGGGAATAACTTGTAGAAACTGCCTTACAAGAAGTTGTACTACCTTTGAACCAAGAAGGCCCAAATACCCCTCATAGTTCTCCTGCTTGCACTCCTATTGGCTCACCTCCTCACTGTCCACCTAGACTCATGGCAGGAGTAAATGCTAATCCACCACCTAACCCACCTAATCCACCACCTGCATGGAGAGCCAGATCACCATTAAACCTGACACCTCCATTACACGACCTACCTCAAGCCTTTGACAAGATGTTGCCCAAGTTCGACCCAAATGAGAAAATACTAGTAGATGATCATCTACAAAGTTTTTACTTGGAAATTGAAGGATTAAGGGCCGGAGAATATGAAGATGTAGTCTGTAGACTGTTCCTGCATACCCTTAAAGGAGCTGTAGCATCATGGTACTTTGGATTGCCCGCTAACTCTATCCTTGATTGGGATACCTTCGAAAGAATTTTCAGAAGTAAGTATGCAACTCAGAAAACTCATGCAACTCTCATGAAAGGGCTGTGCGCGTTGAAGAAAGAAAGAAAAGAAAAGGTGCACAGTTTCACACAAAGGTTTGCAGCATATCTCAAGAATTTCTCTGAAACAGATAGGCCTTAGGACAAGGTATTGATTGAGTATTATACTTCAGCTTTAGGCCCTGATTTGGCCATGTTTGCCAAAGGTAGGGCCAATCCTACTTTGACGGAAACCTATGAAGAGGCAAAAGTAGTGGAATTGGAAAGAGAAAGTATTGAAGATTATCCAGAACAATCAGGAGAGAAAGGTGCGGGAAGAAAAGCCTTATTGTTTACTAAGCCTAAGGAAGAAAAGTCGCCAGATCTGGAAAATATGGCCAAAATAATGCAGAAGCTTTCCAACAAAATCATAGATATGGAGAAAGAAAAGGAAGCACAAAAGTTTTATAAGCCATATTATAAGAAAAGAGAGGATAACCATTAGTCTCAACCTCCTCCTCACAATACTGCATCCATGAATCTAACAGAGGTCAGCATGGATAATTTTTGCACTTTCCACCAACAGCCACACTCTGAAAAGAATTGTCCTCGATGGATAAATTCGATGATGTTGGTCATGAATCAGCTCTTGGATTCCAGATTAATAGAAGAGGGAGCTGAAGAAAGAAAAGAAAATACTACTTCAACGAAAGAACAGGAAGAGGAAACTATGGTGTTGTGGGATTCTGTTTCATTATTTGATGCTGAAGAAGAAAAGAATCGGGGATGCAAGGACGTCATGGAAACCAACGTGGCAACAAGGAGCCAAGGGCCAATTAAAGAAAATAGTCTCATTTTACCAAAGATTAAAAGGCTGCAAAGAAATGTAAAGAGATTTCAAAATAAATCCTTGGCTGATAAGATTCCAGAATTCACTATTACCAGCCAAGATCCTAATCAGAATAATACATTGGCCAAGCCAAGTGAAGAAAATATGAATGCTGATAAACCTCATCCCATTGAACAGCAGATGAGGTATGACATCGTGGAGGATTTAAAGAAGATAAAAGCAAATGTTCCACTATTCGAAATGTGTAAAGTGCCGCAGCAAAAAGAAAGACTGTTGAAAGCACTTGAAGCATCAGATGAGATGCTGCCCACAGATAATCAACCTTGGGAAGAAGAAGAAATTGGAGAAACCAGCGTTGGAGGTAAGTCTAAAAGCAAAAATCCACCGTTCCTCCTCACCTTTGAAATTTTTAATCATAACGTGCACAATTGTCTGGTAGACTCAGGGGCATCAGTTAATGTCATGCCCATATCGGTCTGTAAAAAGATAAATGGGCAGCCTAAGCCATCCACGTGGAGGGTTGTTCAGTTGGATAGGACGGATGTAAAGGTAATTGGTGAGATGGAAGATGTCCTAGTCCGTCTGGCATCCAATGACAAAGTATGCCAAGTTATTAACATCGTGGTGGCTGATATACCAGACGCTTATGGTATGGTCCTGAGCAGAGATTGGTCGGCCAAATTAAATGGATATTTCGCCTCAGATTGGTCGCATCTGTGGTTGCCATACAAAGGGAGTCCGAACTAGATTAAGATTTTAAGAGAACCTCACATGAAGTACAATGTTACTCAACTGGAGGAGAAGAATGTACCAGTGGATTCTGTATTGGGAAACTATTTTCTTGAGTTGGAACCAGGGAATTACCAAGCAGAAGAAGCCAACAACACATCAGATACTGAGCCTGATCTCCTTCGATTCTCACAGGCTGATGAGATTGACTGTAAAATAGTAGACTTAGCAGTAGGAATAGATTCACATTCAGTAGTTAGTAATTTTTGGATTTTGTTTTTTGATGGCTCTAAGACATTAGAAGGGTCAGGGGTTGGCTGTGTCCTGATCGACCCACAGAAGAATAAACATTTCCTTTCATGTAGATTAGAGTTTGAGTGTACTAATAATACAGCTGAGTACGAAGCACTGGTGCAGGGACTAAAGAAAGCGATTGAATTAAAGGTAAGTAATCTAAAAGTCTTTGGGGATTCTGAAATTATTGTGAAACAAATCCGAAATCAAATACATTGTGTTTCCCCTCACTTGAAAGCTTACCAAAATGAGGTATGGGACCTACTTAAATGTTTTAATGCATTCAACATTATTTCAATTCCAAGAATTAAAAACGCAGCAGCTGATCTGTTGGCCACATCAGCCGCTAGGCTCGTACCCACTAATAATCGATGTTCTGTCGAACTGCTTTTCAGGCCCTCAGTACCGGATATGATCACCAACTTGCGAGTGTTCGACGATCATCAACAAATAATAGAGTGCTTGACAAATGACGAGGTCTTTAAAGGAGCCATTATAGATGATGATGAACATCAGGCTGAGATGAAATATGACAATTTCATTCCTAAAGGTGTCAGAACGTTAGAAAAAAGAGTGCATTACTTGCAGGCAGGGCTGTTGCCAGAACATTGGAGTTCCAAGCAAAGAAGAGCGCTACGTCTTAAATCAGCCTCCTATCAACTTATTGAAGGAGTATTATTCAGAAAGAATTATGACAGGGTTCTTCTCAGATGCTTAGAAAAGGAAGATGCGTAGAAAGTGATGGCAGAATTGCATGACGGTCCTGCTGGAGGACATTATTCAGGGGATACCACAACCCACAAAATCCTCAGGGCAGGTTACTACTAGCGTACGCTCTTTAGAGATGCACACGCACATGTCAGGAAGTGTGATATTTGCCAAAGGTGTAGTGGGAGACAGCCTAAAGCAGCAGCACCTCTAAAGCCTGTGATGATCACGAAACCATTCGAGCAATGGGGACTGGATATTATTGGAGAAATAAAACCGAACTCCTCTTTGCAGCACAAGTACATTCTAACTGCTACTAATTATTTCACTCGCTGGGTCGAAGCCATCCCACTACGCAAAATAAATGAAGACGAGGTCATCAGCTTCCTACAAGACCACATCATGACCAGGTTTGGAGTTCCAGTTTCGTTAGTTTTTGATAATGCTAAGTACTTTTCATCAATTGAATTGACTGCTTTTGCTCATGATAAAGGGATAAAATTGCATTATTATTCTAATTACTATCCACAAGGAAATGGCCTGGCTGAATCCTCCAACAAAAATATGATTAGAATTTTAAAGAAGACTGTGGTAGAAAACCAGAGGAGTTGGCACTCAACATTACCAAATTCCTTTTGGGCCGATAGGGTCACCCCCAAGTCTGCGATTGGAGTGTCTCCATATACCCTTGTCTATGGTAAAGAAGCCATCCTTCCTCCCAATATCATGCTACCATCTTCCATACTAGCTCAAGAGTCTAGAGGGTCGGATGATGAAGTTTTGCAAATAAGAATATATAATCTCCTGAAAGCAGAAGAGGCTAGATCTAAAGCCAGGGAACGATTTAAGCAACAACAAGAATTAGTTAAGAGATGGTTCGACAAGCATAAAGCTGGGACAAAAGAATTTGAAGTAGGAGACTTAGTCCTCAAATGGGATCACCCCCATGATGAGAAAGGAAAGCACACTAAATTCTAGCAGTTGTGGGTAGGCCTGTCACAGCCACACTTCGCAAGCGCTCTTGACTCGCCAAAGGTGGTGTGCGGCACTGCCAGGAAGACACCTTGAGGGATTGCCCGCCCAAGAGCCTAGCCTGCAGACTACGCCTAAACCCTGCGGAAATGATTTTTATGTCTTTTTATCTTTAACTGTTATACTTGTTTACTTAGCCATTAGCCTTGCCGGCACATTCCACACTTAGCCAAAAACAGGAAAAATGCAGCACAAAGTAAAACACAGTACACAGAGAAATATGGTGGGTTGCCCAACCTGGCAGAGCCCTTTAACTTTGTATAAAAAAGGAACAGTATTACATAAACGGAGTTGCCCAAGGCAGAGCTCCTGGTGCACGCCCAACCTGGCTGCTACACCCAGAAAATACAAGAGTTACAAAAATGTAAAAGACTGTCTCTTTACCAAAGACGCCCAGCCTCCTCTGCCTCTCCTCAACGATGCCGCAGACCTCTGTGTAGTTCTGTTCTGTCCCTTTAAATTTCCAACAGCTTGATCCTCCTTGATCCCCACTTGTTGGATGATTTGAAATGACTTGCACTTCGTTTACTTATAGCCTTCTAGGTGTCTTGCCATGTCAACTTGACATCTTGCTTACCGCACAAGTCACCCCTTGCCGGTTCATCAAGTCAACCTCCAAAACACACTTGGCCACTTAACCGTTTCTTAGGTGTCACCGCACCAAGGTTACTTTGACTTAGGCGTTCCCGGGTCCACTTGCCGAAGCCTCTAGAGTGCCGCGCGCACACTTTGGGGGTGTGCCGCGCGCCCCCTTTACTTTGACCGAAGCGCCCATCTCTTTGACCGCCGTTTGCCGCTAACCATGCCGTCGCGCGCGCGCGCCCGTCGCACAACTGCCGTCGTCCGCACGCCCGTGGATTTGCTTACCAAAACGCACTTTTGCCGGAGCGCCCAACTGTCCGCACGTCTGTCCGCACATCCGTCCGCACATAGGGGTCATCCGCACATGTCCGTCCGCACCTCCGTCCGCACATAGGGTCATCCGCACACTTTGACCGCACGCCCACACATAGGATCGCGCGCCAGTGTAACCGAACGCCTTCACAAGTTTGCATGACCATCCGCACGCTCAAGGGTCGCGCGCCTCAAAGGTGTCGCACGCCCATAACCAATGTCATCTTTGCCAAGGGGCGCCCGTGCCATCACGTGGGCGCTGACCTTGGGGCGCGCCACATTCCCGACCTCCGTGCCGGTGGTGAATGTGGGCGCTTGCTAACTTAGCCAAGTGAGAGCGCAACTCCATGCCGAACCATCATAACCGCGCCACCTTGCCTAGGTGTGCCACCACTTGGGTGCGCTGAAAAACGTGGCTGTGACAGCCTCCCCCACTTAAAATTGTTGTCGTCCCGGCAACGTCAACTGCTGCAACCTCTGCGTGAACTCAGCCACACTGCCGCAACATTTGAACTGTTCATGAATGAACCGCAGTACTGCTTTCTTGACCACCTACTTCCAACCTGTGCTCCATGCCTTCCTTCCTGTTTCCGTTTGTTGTGCACCTTAAGGACGAACCAGCTAGGTAGCTAATCCAACTGTGCGTTCATCACTTAAGACAAACTTCCCCATTGTGGAATCATGTTGCCAGCGTTCTTCTTTTCAGTGTCCGTAAGCCTCCTACACTTTATCTTGTTTACCTTGGCGAAAAACAGTCTTTTAAGCCACCTTGCCAAAGGTGCCTAGGGCCTCGCCGCCGTCGCCAAAGACGGTGAGCCCAGCCTGCTACTAGCTCAAGCAAAAAGACATGGGCGGTGCCAATGGCCACCGCCGCCCGTATCTTCCAAACCATACTGTCTGAAATCGACTGCGTCGCTGCTCACACTAAGCTCTTTCAACCGAGCCCAATACTCTGCAAACCCGACACCATCAGCCGTCCAAGTACTCATATTTGCCGCAAGCTCCGTGCGGTCATCCAAGCCAACCGAAGACACCACCTTCTTCTGCTTGTCATCTAAGCCAACCGAAGACACCACCTTCGTCTGCTGCGACCTCTTCTTGGCCCGCTTCTTGGCTTCTTTACTTGTCCCTTCAAAGGGCTTGCTTGCCTTATCGTCGCACGTCTCAATGTGCCTTGACGTCTCCAAGCATGCCAACACTTTCTGTTCTTGAAGAATGCACAACTCTGCCACAGCTTCCTTAGCCATGGTTTCCTTAGCCACTTCTTCTTTTACCGGTTCCAACAACCGCTTGCTTTCCAAATGAGCAAGTACCGAATCAACTTCGATTGGTTCACAGCCAACCTGCTGCAACCGCTCTCTTGTCAACTCTTTTTCTGGAATGCCTATGGCATGGATGCAAAACACCACTATGTCCTCCGCATCACGTGGTGGATCAAATTCTCTGGTGTTTTCTCCATCCAAGACTTCTTCCAAAACCTGCGTTTCTGCCGCAACCTGCGTCTCCTCCGCAACCTGCGTTTCTGAAACTGGCATCTCTGTCGCAACCTGCATCTCCTCCGCAACCTGCGTTTCTGTTAGAACCTGTGCCTTGGCCAACACCTCTTCGTGTGACTCTGCCTCAAGGTTCTTTTCAACCGAAGTGTCATTGCCCAATCTGCTGCACGACACCTCCAACGTGCCTTCATCAGCAACCTTCGCACATGCTACAGGAAAAATGAACTGTTCCTTCTCATGCTGCCGCAAAGGATCCTCTGAAATGTACAAGGCATCAATCTCCTCACTGATTGAAGCCATGCGTTTTTCCAACGTTGCTAACCTTCCTGCTACGGATAGATCAGCCTTTACTTCAATGCTTGGCTTGTTGTTCTTTGCCGAAACCGTCTTCTTCCCTATGCTTTGCTGCGGTAAGTGCTTACACTTACCCGGGTCTTCGAAAACCTGTACCGAAGTCACCCGTGGTTTGTACCCCAACCGGCTTTTCTGCGTCATAGGTAAGCTCCATGTTCCATCTTCTCCTAAGAACACCAACCGTCCAGCATGCGGAACTGGCACAGCCTTTGCCAAACGAAGAAAGTCCTGTCCCAAGATCAAAGAGTGATCGTCCAAGGGAACAACTTTCAAGTCCATCTTGTCGTGCCACCTTCCAACTCTAATAGGTTCTGCGCATATCTTCCCTGTCACATCTCTTACCGCAGAGTTCATTGCCTTGAACTTTGCTTGGCAGCTTTCCATGCCGCTATGGAGGGATACCGCAGTCTTCTTGCTCACCAAACTGTGAGATGAACCTGTGTTAACTAACGCAGAAACCTTTATGCCACTTACCGTCGTTTCTACGAAGTCTAGCAAACCTTGCTGCACACTTTGCCAATTTGCGTTATGACCCCTGGCCACTTCGCTAAGGAAAGCTTCAATTGCCTTCACCGTCTCGGAAATCTCATCAGAAGGTGCCTCCTCTAGCACTCTCATTGCTGTCAACTTTGCTATAGATCCATCTCCCGCAACAGCCTCTGCCCTATATGGACAATCCCTTGCGTAGTGGTTCTGTGCGCAAAGATAACACGCAACCTTCTTCTTTTCTGATTTTTCCGTTTTCTGTTGTCTTGGCCCTCCCTGAGTGCCATCAGACTTATCTTTACTTCGAGTAGCCTGCGACCGCCGTTCTTCTTGCTCCCTTTCATGTTGAAGCATTTCCTCAAGAACTCGTCCCACTTCTCGAATGCAGCCTGCCGTCTCTTTCAACGCGGCTGAAACTTGTTCACATCCTGCTGCAAACGTTTCACTCTGCTTTGCAACCGAATCGGTGGACTGCCCTTCGACCGAAACTCCTGTCATCTTTGCAAGTGGTTTCAACGCTTGCAAAAATTTCTGCACAAGTGTCTCCTTTTTGCCGAAGTCTGCCATCTGACTCGTTCTGTTGCTGCGGATCCGCAGACTCAAACTACTGCCGAATCCAACCTTGACGTCAAGCCACCTACTTGTCCGTCCAACACTTTTCTAAGTGCTGCAGCTGTCGCACTTCCAGAGCGCACAACTTTTCTGGGTCAATCTGCTGAAACGGGCGTTTGCCAAATGCACCACTTCAAGATCACCTGCGGAACGTACCCACCTTGGCACACTTCCGTTTTTCTGCCGAACCGCACCTCCTTGTGCTGCTGCGACTGTCTGACCGCGCACGCTTCCCTGAAACGCACGTTTCTGTCTTTCTGGAGCGCTCGTTCTGAGCGTGCAGCTCTGCGGCTGCGGAGCGCTTATCACCTGAGCGCCCGGCTCCTCCTGCGGAGCGTGCAACTTCCTGCTGCAGTGCGCACGGTTTTCTGGCCGCGCGTCTTCTGTCTGCGGAGCGCCTGCTCCTGCGGTTCGCACTGGCTGCGGTGCGACCGTCACTGCGGTGCGCCCACCCTGCGGTGCGCACTGTCTGCGGTGCGCGCCCTGTGCGGTGCGCCCACCCTGCGGTGCGCCCTGCCTGCGGTGCGCACTGTCTGCGGTGCGCGCCCTCTGCGGTGCGCACTGTCTGCGGAGCGTCTGAACTGCGGACGCTCGTCCGAGCCTGCGGAGCTTCCCCAAAAATTTCCTCGCTGCAACCACCTGTCGCACGAACTTCTCCGAACTGCGGCTCTAACCAAAACTCCTCCGAGTCTTAGCTCTGATACCACCTGTCACAGCCACACTTCGCAAGCGCTCTTGACTCGCCAAAGGTGGTGTGCGGCACTGCTAGGAAGACACCTTGAGGGATTTCCCGCCCAAGAGCCTAGCCTGCAGACTACGCCTAAACCCTGCGGAAACGATTTTTATGTCTTTTTATCTTTAACTGTTATACTTGTTTACTTAGCCATTAGCCTTGCCGACACATTCCACACTTAGCCAAAAACAGGAAAAATGCAGCACAAAGTAAAACACAGTACACAGATAAATATGGTGGGTTGCCCAACCTGGCAGAGCCCTTTAACTTTGTATAAAAACGGAACAGTATTACATAAACGGAGTTGCCCAAGGCAGAGCTCCTGGTGCACGCCCAACCTGGCTGCTACACCCAGAAAATACAAGAGTTACAAAAATGTAAGAGACTGTCTCTTTGCCAAAGACGCCCAGCCTCCTCTGCCTCTCCTCAACGATGCCGCAGACCTCTGTGTAGTTCTGTTCTGTCCCTTAACTTTCCAGCAGTTTGATCCTCCTTGATCCCCACTTGTTGGATGATTTGAAATGACTTGCACTTCGTTTACTTATAGCCTTCTAGGTGTCTTGCCATGTCAACTTGACATCTTGCTTACCGCACAAGTCACCCCTTGCCGGTTCATCAAGTCAACCTCCAAAACACACTTGGCCACTTAACCGTTTCTTAGGTGTCACCGCACCAAGGTTACTTTGACTTAGGCGTTCCCGGGTCCACTTGCCGAAGCCTCTAGAGTGCCGCGCGCACACTTTGGGGGTGTGCTGCGCGCCCCCTTTACTTTGACCGAAGCGCCCATCTCTTTGATCGCCGTTTGCCGCTAACCATGCCGTCACGCGCGCGCGCCCGTCGCACAACTGCCGTTGTCCGCACGCCCGTGGCTTTGCTTACCAAAACGCACTTTTTCCGGAGCGCCCAACTATCCGCACATCCGTCCGCACATAGGGGTCATCCGTACATGTCCATTCGCACCTCCGTCCGCACATAGGGTCATCCGCACACTTTGACCGCACGCCCACACATAGGATCACGCGCCAGTGTAACCGAACGCCTTCACAAGTTTGCATGCCCATCCGCACGCTCAAGGGTCGCGCGCCTCAAAGGTGTCGCACGCCCATAACCAATGTCATCTTTGCCAAGGGGCGCCCGTGCCATCACGTGGGCGCTGACCTTGGGGCGCGCCACATTCCCGACCTCCGTGCCGGTGGTGAATGTGGGCGCTTGCTAACTTAGCCAAGTGAGAGCGCAACTCCATGCCGAACCATCATAACCGCGCCACCTTGCCCAGGTGTGCCACCACTTGGGTGCACTGAAAAACGTGGCTGTGACAAGGCCCTTTTCAGATTGCAGCAAAGCTTGGCCCTTCTACTTATAAGTTGCAGGATCTACAGGGGTGGGAAGAGAGCTTACCAGTGAATGGTTTGGTTCTCAAGCCTTATTTTTCATGAGTTTCGTTGAATTCTTCTGTCTTGTATATAAATAATCTCTTTGGTTGTCTTTTGAGTCATGTTTTTGAGTTTGCTTTAGTTTGTTTTTCTTGATTCTAATAAAGGGAATGAACCCGCGGTCGCATGGAGAACATCAAAATGTTTGGGAATGATAAACAATTTTTTGGTCTCAGACTGTGTGTTGCTAAAAGAACTTCTTCCAGTTTAGCAGTTTTCTCGAATAAACTCTGTGTGCATTGAAGTCCTGCTTAACCCCTGTGAAATAAACCGGATTCGAAGAGTCTGGAATACTATGTTGAGGCTCCATCCACGTCACAATTAAAATGTTCTAAGGAGCGACAGCAGAGGACCCATGGAAAGGAGCAAGGTGAACAGTATATTAAATATAAATGATCCCATGCCAAGAAACGAATGCCAAAAGGCAAATAAAGAGTCAAAAAACTCCTATGAAAGCATCATAAATCAAAGCAGGTGCTGAATCATAAGTATTAAATTGCCGAAAGATCCTCTCCGTCCGTGAGTTGAAACTTGAAGTACACCACTCACACAAAAGGACACTATGGGATAGAGGATCCTGAATTAAGATTCAGTAAGAAAGGCATACAGGAGGACTCATATATGAAAGGGACAAAAGTCCAGAAGCACAAAAGTGCTAAAGTGGCATGGGAATGAGGAACAAATGAATATTTCTGTTTACCATATGCTACAATCCTGTGGTGTCCAAGCTATCAGCTACCTGAAAACAAAAGTAATAATGAAACTCATCTTCTGGCCTCAACAGAGTTATCTGGACTTGAAAATCTTGGTTTCCACTCCCCTAAATTGGACTATTATCAATTATTGAAGGAACACACTTCCGGCATTCGAGAAATCTAGATAGCTGGAAGAATTCAATAGGATGCATTTGTTGTTAAACAGTCTGTCACTCAAAGATAAATCGCCCAGAGATCTAGGTTCACCAGGTAATTGCCAATTGTTGCAGCTGCAACTGTTTTTCCCCAAATTTCTTAAATTTTGGGCCCCTCCTCATGATTTTGCATTGTTTTAATCATTGGGTCCTTTGAGTTTTTGGTCATGTTTTAATTTTTACAAAAGCTTAACTCTCAACCAAGGTTCGAATTTTGACTGCGTTTGGAATTTATGGTGAGTCACGGATTCTAAGTTTGTTTTCGCTTGTTGATCGAACCAATTGTTCTTTACTATGTGTCGTCGTTGCAGAGGTATAACGGGTTTCTATCCGTTGTTGAGTTTGATAAGCTGTCTGAAACACGTAAGTTATTTTTTGATCATACGTCTTACTATGTTAAATCGGCAGCTGATAGCCTTTTCCCGTCCGCCGTTGCGGCTCCCAAACCGATTTGCCATCCAAAGTGTGAAAAGCTCCGACTGCCGATGCGTGTTGACCTTTCTCGTCGCAGACCCTTGGTTTTTTCTCTTCCACCATTGCGGCTGAGAAAGTAATTCATCTTCCGATTTAAAAGTCTTCCGACTTCTGACTAAAGCCTTTTTTCTGCCCACTTCTCGGATGTCTCTAGCTTTTGTCCCTTCCACCATTGCGGCTTTGAAAGTCCGTCAGCTTTCGAAGTGTAAAGCCGTCCGACTTCCGACTAAAGCCTTTTCCCGCTCGCGTTTTGCTTATCCGCATCTTATGTCTCTTCCGCCGTTGTGGCTGGGAAAGCCGTTTATCCTCTGATGTTAATATCCCCCCGATTGCCGATTTTTCCCGCCTGCGGATTGGTCTACCCCTCTGATGTTGGTATTTTGAGCCGCCGATGAGTTTCCCGGTGGTAATGTTGTCAAGCCTTGAGGTGGTCAAGGTAGTGACGTCGACGTTTGATAAAATTCTAATAATGGGAGATGCACCTGCCCGTTTTCTTGTGGATTAGCTGTTCAGGTGGTTAATTTTAATGTTTAAAACGCCATTCCAATGAATGATGCATTTTGGTTTATTTGTAGGTGGATTCAAGGGATTGGTCAAACCACCAAGGCACGAAGGTGTAGCTAGACATTGTAGCTCAGGTCGAACCATGGTCAGAAGGACAGACGAAAGAAAAGACAACATGGATGGCACCAAAGGCAATGACCCAAAAGAGCTATCAGTTACTAAAATAGTTCTTGAATGCATAACAGACAACATAGAAGAATATGAAGCGTTGAGGAACTGAAAGGTCAGACGTTTGGGGGGAAGCCCAAGCGATCTGCAGTTGTAGTTTAAATATTTGAAAGTAGAACTTGAACCGGGACTTTTTCCCTGGAAGAATTTGTAAACCATTTGCTTGTAAGAGGAACTATTTCGTTTTACAATCAGAGACTGCAACTTTTGCCTGCCGGAGAAAGCGAAATGTGGAACGTATCAATGTGATTTAATGAACAATGTTGAAGGGGAACTATTTCATTTTCAGCTGTGTTTAACTTCCTGAACCTATGTTCTTGTTGAATGCTTTTCAGTATATTTTGTAATGTTTTCCACTGTGAGTAATGAATGTTGTTCATAAAACAATTGGCTAACTAGTTGTTCAAAAAATATGAAATTGTTCATGTGTTGTGAAAGAAGTGTCAGCTATCTGTAACTTTTCATTATGCATGTACAAAATATATTACTCACCAATGAATGATAATCTTGCTCCTAGGGGTAGTTTAGGTAGTTAGTTTATTTTCTCGTTGTATGTGATTTAGATGCTAGTGAGTCTAAGACGAGAGGTAAGAACCTGTGCATCACATTGTGATTGCTCCTTGCATCTTATCGCCCTGCATGGTTAATTAGGCACTTGCATATCATACCTTAAGTCAAAAATACAAAAATACACGGTGGACCGGGCCGCAACTGGTAAAGCCTTTGTTTTGTTACTTTGGCCTACGGTAGCCGGACCGCAAACCGGACGGATTCCCTATACCAAACAGTCAACGGGCTAGTTGGGAACGTTGACTGGGGAGAATCCCTTTCTGTTGTTGCCTGCGAATTTTGGGGCCTCAACAGGACCCTTCCTATTTTCCTATTACATTAGGAGGGAAAATTGTCTGTATTGATGTTATGGTGGTACAAGGTCCTTTAGATTTCAATCTGCTCCTTGGATGTGATTATGTTTACACCATGAAGGCTGTAGTGTCCAAACTCTTTAGAGTTATGCATTTTCCCCATGATGGGAAGATTGTGACCATTGATCATCTTTGTTTTGTTACACCTGACCATCGCATTACTCCTAGTAATCAGACTGCCCTGAATGTGTCACATGTTCTTGTGTTTCCTTCCCCTTCTTCTAGTTAGCTTCTTCCCATCATAGGTAAAATGGGGGGCATGTCTCTAGTATATGGACATCATAATGGAGCTAAGCCGCTAGCTTTTATGTAATGGGGGAAACCTACCAACCTTTGGATATCATGTTCGGTAGGAGCAGGTTCATGAGCATAGTTCCCATTCTATGTCAAGCTCATTAAAAAATGAAACAGATCCTTACGAGAAAAGTTCCCATTCTATGTCAAGCTTGTTAAAAAATGAAATGGATCTCCTCAAGCATAGTTTACCTTTTGGTTTCAAGCTTGCATAAAAATGAAATCATTCCTGAGCATAGTTCATTTTCTATTTCAAGCTCATTAAAAGATGAAGCATTACTCCTTAACATAGTTTACCTTTTGGTTTCAAGCTTGCATAAAAATGAAACCATTTTCCAAGCATAGTTACCTTTTGTTTCAAGCTTGTGTAAAAATGAAACAGATCCCCTTCCTTTGAGTCGAGTCTTCCCTTTAGTGTTATAACTTGAACCTTCTTTTCACCTGCCTGATTCCCGTTCTTCCTACCCCCCTGGTGAACATTTTCACATTAGTAACTAGGTTTTTTAGGTTGGGTATGGAAGAAGAATCATTAGACGAAATCAAGCTTGGGGGACATGTCGAGCCCCTAGCAACCATGCTAGGGGTAAGCTTCGCTAGCAATCGTGCTGGGGGAAAGATTCCAACCTCTGCATATCATGTTAATGGGATTTTTCAAGCATAGTTTACCCATTGGTTTCGAGCTTGCGTAAAAATGAAACCAATCTTCGAGCATTCTTTCAACTGATCTTCGAGCTCGTTAAAAACAGTAAGATGGTGTTGAGCTTACTTTTCATTTTTCGTGCTCTGGTTAAAACATGAAAAGTGGTTTGATCTTAGTTTATTACTTTTTCGTGCTCTGGATTCAAATATGAAAAATGTTAATAAAGTCCTCTTTAAACTCTTTTCAGACTCTTAAAATGTGGAAAGATAGTCAAGTACTTGTCTTCTTCATACTCGTAAAAGTATTTGAAGAGTCGTCTCTCCGACGGTAAGTTATCTCTTTTTTTATTCGGATATACTATTTTATGAAAAAGGACCCTTTGGAGTTTTCTTTTGTCTTCATTCAGACTCTCTAAATATGAACGATATCGAGTTAACTTTCATTGGACTCATTAAATTAAACAGTGAGAGAACCTTTTATGGGAACGAACCCCTCCTCTCTCAGGTTCGTAAAACATATGAGTTTGGACTTGTCTCTAGACGAGCTACAACGAGTGTTTGTTACCCTCTTTGAACTCGTAAAAATGAAAAGAGGCACTCATCAATCATGATGGGGAATTAAGGGAAGGGAATCATTTTGCAAATAAATGGCAATTTGTCATTACCTTTGAACATGGCACTTGTTTGCATATCATTTCAGTCAATTGGGTATCCAGCAGGTTTCCATCACAATCCACTTTCAAAATTCATGTCACTCCTTTGAGTTTTTCAAAAGAATGCATTGTCCACCATCGCACTGTGTGTTTATCTGGTCTAGTCATGTTTCCAAGTCTTTTGTCATGCCACCCGATGTTCAAAGGGAATTTGAAAAATTTGACCTATGTAGTCAAAACAGTCTCTGCGTCAGTAATTTTGAGTTAGTATTATGGTTACCTCATTCCAGAACTTTGTTCTGAGTTTCGTGTCGTCGATGTGGGATTCATCATGGCCATCCTTCGACGAGACTATTCCTGTTGACATCAACTCATCATCCGGGAAATAGTCTTAGAAACAAATTTAGTACCTTGAGATCTGTATGCCTTAATGATAGATTCTCTCACTCTCGACATAGGTTCACATCATTGACCTTTGATCGATAGAATCAACTAGGTGTTCAACATTGAGACATCTATTCACACTCAATAGATTGTACTAGGGTACCTTGGGAATCATTGACATCAATGGTGATCTCCCTTGTGCTTGTTAATGATTCACATCATTGGCCGGTAATCAAGTGGTTTCTACCATGTTCGACTTCAGAACATTGTAATCACATGGACATAATATTACTTTGTGGAAAATGAGACGAAGACCTTGGGTACTTGTTTAGCACTCATTGCTTTCCCTAGGTTGCGATGGAGTTTTGTATATCAAGCATGGATCCACATTTGTATGGTCGTGGCTATGCTCAAATTTGTGTATGTATGACATAGATCTACATTGTATGTCTGGTAGCTATGTCCAAGTTTGAGTCCTCTATCACATGGATCTACGTTGTATTCTACTAGCCATGGTTGTTTATTCCTCTCATGGATCTGCTTTGTATTGGTTTGCAGCCATTAGTTGGTTACATTTGTCTATCAGTCAAAAGTATTGATGTATTACAGTTTCCTACTTGACGACACTCTCTGATCAAGCTGACTCTTACCTCGAAGTGACAACTTGTTCTCTCAAAGCTCTCACTTATCGTATCCCTTTAAGCCTCATGCTTTGGGGGGGCATTCTGTTATACCCAAATCTTGTCACCAACATGTGATGAGATCCTTAACACCTATGTTTTCCCTAAATCCCAAACTTGGAGTGGAAACATGCTCTGGATGTCAATTCTACATAAAAAACCCTAGCACCGATTTTTCCCTTTAGCTGATGAGCGGTACCTTATACAGCATTGTCTGAGTCCTGTTATAGATGAGCGGTGCCACCGCATATGGGATTTGTTCTTGGAGCGGTTTTTACCGACATCGCTCTATCATAAGGGTGAATAAGCAGTACCCTTGGTAAAAGGTGATAAAAAAGAAGCTTCACGAATCTTCTAGATTAAAAGCTTCATGGATAGCCTTATCCCTACTCACATGGGTTGGTTGAGCTTGATATCCCTCTTTGTAGGATCTCTTAGCCACCTCACCCACCAATCTCTCAACCATACCTATCCATTTGAGTCTTATAAATACAAGCTCATTTCCATGGTTGAGGGGGAGAACTGAATGGTAATGTTATGCTATTGAATTGACTATCTACCCCAATCCATTAGAGAGCACAAGAGAGCAAGTTGGAGCTATCGAGGATGAGGTGTTTGTCTTGTGGAGGAGTATGTCAACACTAAGGCAATGGTTGTAAGATTCTTCATTGATTTCTTAATGCAAATCTGATTTCCGTCCCACATATCTGTTGTACTGATCTTGCATGTATATGTTACTGGATTCCTTAGTCACTAATATGGATGTGTAAATAATGTTCTGGTAGCTTTGATGTTCTTGTTTGTTTGTCATGTTCTGCAGGTACACAAGTTCATCATCAAAGAGTTATTCCAGGTGTTTACAACATTTAGTGAAGGTTTTCACCCTTTGTCGTTCACTTATTTGTTTTAGATCTAAACCATTCAGACCAGAGGAACAACTTCTGTCCGCAGAAGGTGCAATATTCCTGAAATAGAAATATCAATTACCAACCCACCCCTACAGGAATGCCTTATGTTGGAATTCCATATCCTAGTAATACTTTCACTCCGTGGGGGCAACCTAACTGGTCCTACATGCCAGCTATGGGAGGGATACCTATACATACTGCAGAGGGTGCCACAGGACCACCTTACGGAGGTCCTCCCTCTGGGGGGCCTAATGGTCCTAGAGGGTCTGGCAGCTTTCCTCCTTATGGTCCTAATGGTCCTGGTGGTCTTGGGGGGCCTAGTGGCTTCCCTCCTAATGGTCCCAGACGGTCTGGTGGCCTTCCTCCTAGTGGTTCCGGAGGCTTCGAAGGTTTACCTCCTAGGGGTCCTGGAGGGTCCAGTGGTCCTCCTCTTGGTGGCCCAGGTGGTCCTGGTGGTACCGACGGTCCTGGTGGTCCTCCTCCTGGAGGCTCTGGTGGTCCTCCTCCTGGAGGCTCCGGTGGTCCTAACGGTCCTGATCCTGGAAATAAACCTCCTGCGGACGAATCTTTCGGTAGTTCTTCATCACAACAGTCGTTTCAACAACCTGTCTATCAGTCTACTTATGGTCCTATTGTTACTTATATGCCCTATCAATACTACCATTATGTACAACCTAATCTCCAGTTACCTTTCCTAGCAACTTTGGACTTGCCTGATTTGTCCAAGTTGATTAATGATCCCATTCGACATAACCCCTTGTGGCCTGCCATTCCGGTAAAGTTACCATTGAACATTCCAAAATTCAATGGGAAGGAGGGAGATGATCCAAAAAACCATGTCATGACATTCCATTTGTGGTGTTCTTCAAACTCCCTAATGGATGATTCAGTTCATTTAAGACTCTTCCAGCGAACTTTGACCGGTACTGCCGTGAAATGGTACATTGAACTTCCACAACATTCGTTTTTGGATTTTGGTTCTTTGGCAACTGTCTTTCTTACACACTTTCAGCTTCCTATCTACTATGAAATGGGTACATATCTCTTAAATTTTCTGGGTCAGAACACCTCCACGCACATATCAGATCATATCCATGAGTGGAGAAGGGGGAGAAGACTTATTAAGGCTCCTATCACGGATCAATTGTTCGCTGATTGGCTTACTAAATATTTGTTGCCTCAAATCGCCCGAGATGTGGCTATGGGCGGTGCCGTTACCGAAGAGAAAGCCATTAGTCGAGCCCAATATCTGGACTTGGTATATTCCTAGTCCGGAACATTGTATGACTTGATCCCTCAAGCTCCTCGCCCAAGCACCGATCCTGCCAAGCCACCAGCAGAAACCCCTGTTGATGGGATTGTTGGTTCAATCCAGTCCCCACCAACGGCAAAACCTTCCAAGCAACCCCAAACTTCCACCCCTGCTCCTTCAACTCCCAAGGTTTCCGCCAACGTAAATTCCATTCAGAGTACACAAATGCCTGTCAACAATAAAAAGAAAGGTAAAGCCAAAAACAAAAAACCTAGAAACCCGCAGGAGAATCCAAAGCCAACCATCAATGAGAATGATAAAAGGAAAATAAAATTGAAATATCCATGTCTGCTATGAGGAGGTGACCACGTCACGAAAGAGTGTCCTTGCCGTGAAGAAATCAATCAATTTCTAAAAACTAATCCCGTGCCAGCAGTTCTCACGGATCCTTTTCCCTCTCAACAACAACTGATAGACCACATGTATAATCACAGAAATTCTAGTTCTTCAAAGGAAATTCACATGATGTCCTCGAACACTATTAATTTGCAAAATCGAAGTCAGAGTTACGACAAATCCACAAGCAAGCAAGAAGACAATTATTCTTCAGGAAAAGTTCCCTCTAATGGTTCTCTCGAGTCCTCATCTCCTGGTCCTCTAACTATCGAGAAACCTAATCTCGACATGGTTTTGCGCCCACCCAAGATTACTCTTAGGAAGGATGTTTTTAATCCTAATGCTTGAGCTGCCCAATTTTATAATGTAGTTGAAGATCTTCCTTAGGAACCATGTGCAATGTTTACCTTGGAAGTACTCCAAAGTTTTCCAACACAACGCAAAAACTTGTTAACTGCGTTAGGAGCTTTAGACCCGGACAACACTAATTTGATTCATTTTAATGTCGAGAACTATAAGTCTAGACTACCTCACAAACTCGCTTTCCAAATGATAACGAAAGTAGTCGTAAAGAAGGTGTTTAGAACTGTCTTAGACGAAGGAGCTTCAACTTCAGTTTTGTCCCTGTCTTGTTGGAAAGCTATTGGCTCTCTCGAGCTTGTAACATCACCAACGACTCTGAAAGCCTTTGATGGAGGAGGTTTCCAGTCCCATGGTCTCATACCAGCCCTTTCAGTCGAGCTTGGGGGAAAAACCGTTTCCATTCAAGTGGAAGTAGTAGATGCCCCGTTAGACTACAACCTCCTATTAGGAAGAAATTGGTTTTACACCATGACTGCTGTTGCTTCCACAGTATTTCGAACCGTCTTTGAGCATTTATTGCGACACTTTGGTCATGCTCTCCAAACTTAGCATCAAAGGTTCGAGTCCTTTTCTAATTCTTTTCAGACTCGTAAAATCCCCCATCGTGAAAAGAGACCTAGTGGAGTCTTCTTTAAACTCTTTTCAATCTCCTTAAATACGAAAATATTGTCGAGTTATCTTGTCTTCTTCACGCTCGTTAAAGCACTTGAAGAGTCCCTTCTCGTTAAAAAAATTTAACCAATTCCATTCTCATTAAAAAAAATTAAAATCAAACTTTAAACTTCTAATTGTCAACCTATCCTTTTCTATGTCCATATTAATCAAACTCCATAAATAAACCTACATGAAAACACAAACCATCATAAGTTTGCAAACCATCGTGAAACAACTTTTGCCTTTATGATTTAAGCATTGTCAAATAACAGAAAATAAAAACAAATGAAACAAGGCTTCATGGCAGTGTATAGTTGCCGAATTGTATTAGTCCATAAAAGCATCTTACTTGTGAGTTTAGAAGATTTGTGATTTGGACATAGAATAAACCTTGCACAAGAACAAAGGTGGAATGGGGAGATAAAAGTTGCAACTTCAACTGGATAGTTGAGGCACAACCTCTGAATCCTCCATTCCACCTGTGATTTCTCTATGTATCCACAAATATCCAACTTTGTATTCTGCTTGGATTCTCTTATCCATTTGTGTTTGATGGAGATGGAGATTAGAGTTTTCCAGCTCATCTACAGACACTACAAAATATATAATGTAGCTTTAATTGTTCCCCTAGAGCATATTACCATGAGGATATTTCATTAGTGGTTGGTTGGGAGTGAACCTTGGTTAGAAAGTACTCATAACATTTATTAATGGCATATTAATAATGGTTCATGGTTCTCTAGTGTAGTGCTACCTTCATGCACACATTTGGAGGATCTTTTATCCTATCAATGATTATATTGCTTACAGATTTTTCCTAGATGGAGTACCTTTAGTTGGTGCATACTTTTAGAACATAACCTTGACTTCTTGTGAGGGTTGAATTTTTGGTCCCCAAAGAGTGCTCTCTTTAATTATAATTTTTGGTGGCACATTTATTGATAAACCCTAATCATTATGCTATAGCACTTATATCTCTTTCCCCATGGATTTGAGAGGAGTTGATGATTTTATCTCATGGCACTTGAATTACTTATCTTATGATTTATTAGGGAGGATGTGTTTATATTTCATGTGCTTGTAACTACTTTGGAACTTTTTTTAAGATCACTCCACTGTTGGAAATGGCTATAATTATTATATGGACCTATTTACACATATTCCTAGGAGGACAAGTTGATGTCTTATTGGAAGAAACACCCTTGCATCTACTTTTTATTTTGGGCATTCTTTGGCATTATGTTAAGCTTGATCCTTTAGCTCGATCCTGGCATTATGTCGGGCCTGGAATTTCAAATTCCATCAACCTATCAATTGGAAATTTGATGGTGAGCATATGTTTTTGGTGACTAACATTTTACATTTTAGGCAAGTACGTAAAGTGTTGAACTCAAAGCACGTGCCAATTAAAATTTGGTGACTGTTGCACATTATTCTCTATCATTTCACAAATTTACAAAATGCCAATTCATTTTTATGTTTTAAGTAATTATGGACAAAACAATTAAACTTGAAATATTCCAATTCCCTTCTAATTAAAAAAATTTAACCAATTCCCTTCTCATTAAAAAAATTTAAAATCAAACTTTAAACTTCTAATTGTCAACCTATCCTTTTCTATGTCCATATTAATCAAACTCCATAAATAAACCTACATGAAAACACAAACCATCATAAGTTTGCAAACCATCGTGAAACAACTTTTGGCTTTATGATTTAAGCATTGTCAAAGAACATAAAATAAAAACAAATGAAACGAGGCTTCATGGCAGTGTATAGCTGCCGAATTGTATTAGTCCATAAAAGCATCTTACTTGTGAGTTTTGAAGATTTGTGATTTGGACATAGAATAAACCCTGCACAAGAACAAAGGTGGAATGGGGAGATAAAAGTTGCAACTTCAACTGGATAGTTGAGGCACAACCTCTGAATCCTCCATTCCACCTGTGATTTCTCTATGTATCCACAAATATCCAACTTTGTATTCTGCTTGGATTCTCTTATCCATTTGTGTTTGATGGAGATGGAGATTAGAGTTTTCTAGCTCATATGCAAAGTGCCCTGGTTATGTGGTGTATTGTAATTATTTTCATGCCAACTTGTTGTAGTAATTTACAAGGATCGAGGGAAGAAGTGCAAGAGGTGAGAGAGGAAGTTCCTCTTCTTGGTAGAATTTTGTAAATACCACTTTGCTTTATATGTCATACATCCATAAAAGCTTGTAATGACCACTGAACTTCCAAATCTATATTACATGCTATGTGATTTTTCTTTGATTATAAGTAAAAAAGAGAGTGCAATGATTGAAAAGGTTGCCAATGACAGATTTTATAGACTATAATCAAAACCAACATTTTTTTCCCATTACTCATATTTTAGTAAACAATATATTATGGCTTTTATTTATCCGACGTGTTTCAAATTAATTTGGAGTAATTTAAATGATTATACTATGGTATCTGTGGAACTGATTGCTTGAAAATTTGGAAGTTCATGCATGCCAAAGTTCAAAGAAACATAGATTATTTGCTATTCCAAATCTGCATCCGTCTATGGCAAATTCAACTACCTTTATGGAAATTCAACTACCTTGAGAAGAATACAAACTCCGCATGGGAATTAGTGTTTTCTATATTTAAGAGATTCAAAAAGTATGGAATAAAAAATAGAATAATATCAAGTAGCGAATAAGCAATATCATTTTTAAAGTTTAGATTTGCATTGGGTTTTGATTAGGCAACATATGTCCACACATTGACACATTGAAATAAATTACATTTGAAAACACCTGATTCAAAATAAAATAGACCTGCAGTTAACTAACAACAATAAGAACATACACCTGACTACCACGTGTGCTCCATGCAATGCGAATGAAGAAGAGGATGGTAATTCGTCAAAGGGATTCAACGCTAATTAGGATATGGAGTACATTACAATGCAATAAGCATGTGTGCCATCACGGTGGAATTCCAGTCGACATGCCAACTCCGCCAACCATGAGATTTGTAAAGTACAATCAATGTCAATGTCAATGTCAATGTTGCATATGTATTGGCATGTTTTCGCTGAAGTATGGAAATTTGGCATTGCATCCCTTCATATTTTTTTGGTTCAAGAATTCCTATTTGTCCTTGTTTAGCTACTGTAACTTCCCACAAGATACGTTCAGTCTCTTTATGTTTTTTCTACTTCTTGTGCAACCCAACAAATTCCAAAAGGTGAAATATGTCACCATTTTCTTCCTCGACTCTCCCACGACTGTGTTTTTCTTCTTATGCAATTTATTTGTCTTGTGGCAGGGTTTGAGGATGGTTCTGGCGATAGACGATGGACCAGAGGATAAAAATCATCAATACCATCTCAAAGAAACAATTGTAACTTTTATGCCGGTGTGCATTCATCATTGACACGTTTTTGGTCTTCAACGAGCTCCATTGGGATCTCAATCAGTGAAATGCAATGTACTTATATGCAAGAATTTTAACCATGTTTCAGCTGCTATGGATATACATAGTATGGCACATTTCTTAAGTAAGAATCTCGATCAGTATGATGAAAGAGGCGTACATGATTTCTATAGACAACTGAAACCCCTGCGGTTTCATGGTGGAGTTGGCCCTTGCCCAATGTTTTCACTTGCACCTATATCCATGGAGATAAAGATAATGACAGTATAAGCGAAAGAGCGATTGAATGATTTTTTTACAATAGAACTGTAGTTGTGATATACATACAGGTTTGGAACTAATTCCTTGTTTCATTATTGAAAAGCGTATATAAGCAAGCAATTACCTACACAGTTTTTAATAATCCATGTGTGAAAATGGATATGGAAATGCAAAATGAGGTTGACGAAGCAGTAACGATTCTTGAAAGGATATTTTCAAAAGAGGTGGGGAGAAATAAATTAGATCTCTTAAGGATGCCATTTTCGGTGGAGATGATGAAAATACAATGCTGAATAAAATGGTCGCTTTGTTAAAGTCACCCAAACCTAGACCAGTTGTGTTGGCAAGAGTTCTTTGAATTTCCCTTACCTGGTCAGTTTACAGTGGAATATCTAGCCCACTACTCATTCAAGGTCTCGGGACTAGTTATCAAATGTTCTAAATTAAAAGGTTGTTGACATCTTGCTAGTACCCGGGCTTCCAGAATGCAGTGTGAAAGGTAGGTATATTGTTGGAAATGACACCATTACTGGGTACATTTTGCTTGGTATCTCTCGTCTAAGTAGACTATGTGATAATTCATCTTGTGTCATGAAAATTTTCAAATAAACAATGAGTGAGTAAGAAACAGATAAATTTTTCGCTATGAACCAAATTTATTTTTGAAAATGCTTGAAATCTATTTGATAGTTCAAAAATGCTTGAAATCTATTAGATCAACTTAATATGATAGTTCAAAAATTCATATTGGATTCAATATGCTGAAATAATCAAGAAATAAGTTGAACTTTCCGTGATATAACCAAATAGACTGTAGAAAGAAATTGTGTGTTGCAGGAGGATAGAATTCAATTCCTAACAATGTGGTACTCCGACCCTAGACATGAATACTCTATGGACGTTGCTCTGGTTACACCAAATGGAGAGTTCTTCATTGTCCATAGTTCAATTCTGGTAAAATTAAAGTAATATGTATATTTTGTATGATAAATATGTATAACAATTGTGCTAAATACTTGCATCTGTTGCATGTTGCAGTAGAATGTAAGTATGCAACTCAATCTTCTTTCTCCATAAGAAAGTTTTGCCATCTCTTCAACCTGAGAACAAAAATGAAAGCAATATTATTGATCCAGCTAACCGAGAAGAAAGTTAGAGTAAACCTGTGAAGGCAGCCAGCAATGAAGAACAAGATATTGAAAATTTAATAACCAGAAATGAAATCAATTGGTGATTCAATGAAGGTTGTGAGATCAAAGAGCATGTGCGGACAAATCTTGGTAAATACATTCAGAAATAGACCTTGGTAAATACATTTAGAAATTGCAGCAATGAGTTAAGCACTACATTGAGTTAAGCGCTGCATTGAATTAAGCATTGCATAGTCATGACCCCACAAAGGCGGTGCATTGAATGGCGGAGGTGGAGGGCTGTGCATTGTATGGCGGTGCATTGGATGGGGACAACAGTGCATTGGAGGTTGGATGCAGAGACAGTATGACAATGTTAATTCGAGGTGTGTGCAATAGTAAATGCATGGAACACTTAGGACAAAATCAAACAATTCTTCTGTCACTAAGACAATAAACAAGCAAATCTTTGACAATAAGAAATCAAACTTAATAGCCAATGATATATTAAATAAATAAACTTATAATAATAAGTAAAAATAAAAGAATTCAATCTATAAAGTAAGAGATAAGAAATTCGATATTTTTTAAGCCAACCCCAAAACTAATGTTCAGTCAACGTAAATAAAAAAAATATAATTATGCCTTCGGCAAGTATAATAACGATAATTAATAGACTCCTATAGATGATTCAATCCGCCATAGCTCACATGATCCTAGGCTTGCACTACGGGGAGTGCATTGAATGGGATTGGCATTAAAGGATGGACCTAGGATGGGTATTGAGTTTATGGGTGAAGGAATATAACAAACATGTAGTAGTTTGAAACTAAATAGAATTGGAACATACCACTGTAGAGGTAGCCTATCACAATTACTAAACATATAGCACAATTATTAAACACAGAGAGGATATAGTCTCAGATAGGTATTAAAATATCTTACATAAAATGTATTTGGATAAATGTCAAATTGACGTTCCAAATATTTTCTTACCTATCATTAGTGACGGGTTGGTTTCACAGCTACTTGTAAAATATGTTTTATGATGGAAAAAATGTTCTATAGGTCGTCAAATTCCAAGCCTACTTCCCATATATGGACATTGGGTAGATGTTTTGAAGTTTGTTGTTGGAGAGATCCAGTAGAAGGGTCCACACATGCCACTTTGGACGTTGAACATAGTCAAAAGAACCTAAACAACGGAGGTGTTTTGGCTTTGGAGATGACAAGTGTCATCCCCACTCCGTAGTTCATCATACTTTGGTTATTTTATTGGTTTCAATATTTTGAGTCATCTAGTGGTAGTTGGAGAATATTATTGTTTATGCCTCCCTATAAGAGATCTAGGGCTTAAATCATGGATATTATTATTTTGTTTGAGTATTTTGGATCCAAATTTATATAATATGAGTCCCTCTTGTTGTAATGGTTGTTGGTGAATTAGAGAAAAGACTCTTGTGCTTTGCTTGTTCTTTTGTTCTTACAAAGGTTATATAAAATTCAAGGTTGTATGTCATGTGTGGCTATTCGTAGCATCCATTTTGTTGTTTTGGTATGTTGGAAATCACATCTAAAGTTTGTTACAACTAGGGATTCAACACAATCGATTTCTTATTGAAGGAGGCTAAAACAAGGCGCAACCTATTTAGTTTGCTTATTGTTCCTATATTTTATTGGCATATTTATGTAATTTCATTTCAATGAAAGCATATATGAAGCATTAAATATTTGGGTAGCATCATGCCTATTATTTTTGACATTATCATAAGTAGTGCACATTTGGAAGGGCGTATAATCTCTTTAATTTCCTAAAATTGATTTAGGATCCATAAGTAATGTGTGCATGTTTATAACAACAACTTTATTGACTCATTTACATTTATGTTTCTTCCCTCTTGGTCACTCTTGAGTCCATTTAACCAAGTTACTCATAAGCATTAGTCATACATATTCAACCACCAATAAAATAAACTTAAACAATCAAACAATTTGTTATTTTTCTAAAGAAATTATTCACATCACGTTGAGCATTATTAGAATAAACCTTAACAATCATAATCCTAGGGACGCCCCCCTTTATCCACCCTTTATCAAAGGAGATCCAGTCTTAAGTGAGAACACTACTAGGAAAACACTTTATAACATAGGTTTTTGTGGAACCTCTCCAAATAAATTCTTATTTATCCAATTATAGCAAAGGTTGCTAGCAGCGGAAGGCGTCCAAAGGTTTTAGCGGAGGTTTTTTATCAGTTCTTTTAATATTTTTAGAGTGCAGCAGTGCCCTTCAAACACATATGCACCAGTTGTCCTAATAATACAATGCACCAATTTCATATATATATATATATGGTTCTCCACAAGCATATAAATGCTCTCGTGTGACAAACATGCACAAACACCTTAGTGCCTCAAATATATAATGCACTTTTGCACAATAAAATATTTATTAATAAAAAATCCATTTTTATTTTAAAAATACTAAATAGGACTACAATGTGTTGTTGTTTTAAATATTCCTTGGGGTGTATATCTATACAAAGCACCCAAAAAAAATGACTTCCAAGATCCAATGTGTTGCAGTTTAAAAAACACATCGGTACATATGGATATATGGAACATCATATGTGCTAATTTGGTTGCGGTTCATGCAAGTAATTTTTTTTACATTTTAAACCCTTCACTAGTATCCCTTTGTCATATAACTGCCCTATGGCACCTAAACAAACAAAAAGCATCGATTGATGATTTAAATTGTTAATAATATAAAGTAGGTTTTTATTTAAAAAATTGAAATAGGACATAATGTGTTTTTATATAGAAACAACATCGATGTGTACTTAGGTCAATGAAGCACTAGGTATGCCAACCAATTTTCACACTTTCACTAAATAGTCGATGTGCCCTATAAACAAACATGCCCTTGTGCACACCTTTGAGAAGTGTAATAGGGTAGGGTAAAATAAATAAAAAGTTACTGAATCAAATTTCATTTTTACAAGCTACATAGTGCTTTAGACCACCTAAGCACTGGTGTACACCCTCTTGGATTGACTGCAGAGTTATTAGTGAAGTTCACATGTTAAATTCCACTTGTGGATTGATTATGATCGTTTATTTAGAATTTTGGAAAACGATAAAAGAATATTCATTTGTTGATATGCATCGACCATGTCTCTTTAGCGTGAAACGAGACCGAGTAAACTCTTTTGTTTTCCAAGAAGAAAAATGTATTTTCATTGAGTTCAAATACAATACAATCTTCAGGCCAAGAAACATTCAACATGATCCCTGGACATAAGAGGATTATGTATGAATATCTTACAAGAGTTGAAAACATATGCTATTGAGATTGGTACATGTTCCATGTTCAAAAATTGTAGACAAAAGTAGTGCTATGAACGGAAGAGAAAAGGACTGGTATTGCATGTTGTTTTTACACTTTATATCTCAGGAAGTTGAAGGTGGGAGTTTTGCATGGCCCATACATTGGTCTGTGTATTTTTTATCCTCGTTGGATCGCACAGGAGACCTTGCATGGAGAGTTGGCCCACTTGAATACTATGTTTTTTTAAAGACATTTGGAAAGTGAGTACTTCAAAACTGGTAGAAATGTCTTTCAATGTGTGTCTAAGTTCCAAGAGACCCATATCCTCTGGATGACAATGATCCTACATCAATCTGATGGCCAACATGGAGTCCCCAAAAATATGTAAGACAATGATTCCCCTGTCCTAGGAAATGCATAGAAGAAACTTGAGTGCCAATATTTCTACTCCATTGTTTGAGCCTTGAAAGGCATGCCCAATGAAAGTAATATAATTATCGTCTATGAGATAAATGACTCTAATAATGACCAAAGTTATTCCAGAGCCTTTACAAGCCCCATCGAAGAAGAATCAAGACTTAGTCTTATCAACCATTAAGTTACCAAATAGTTGAGGTGCTAAGGGGCTCTCATCCTATTTAAAGAAGTTGTAGAGACTCATGATGTGAGCCATGGTTTGGAGTGATGGGATAAAAGAGTCTATAAATATGGTTTCATTCCGAGTGATCCAAATGCCATAAAGATTTAGGAAGGGGATGCATTGAACCAATTTTAACTATGGGAGAGTTAAACACAACTTAAGGTTTTGAGATAAGTCACATTTAGGCTATGTATTGTTAAAGTTGAGACCTTCCTCTAATGATGATAATAGACAACAACTATGATAATAGCAACAACATGACCAAATCAATTGGTACAATGTTGTACAAGACTAGGAGGCCAAAGAGTTGGAGAGGGATTTGTGTCATCGTCCTATTACAACTCAAATTTGTCAACTTTTGTATACTATTGACCTCTTGAACTTTTGTGAGGAGGTGACATCCCTCATTGGGAACAATACATTACTAAGTTTACATTATTGAGATCATGTTAGGAATGCATTTAGAGTTGGTCTCAATATATGGTTCCAAACCACAAGGGAAGACATACATTTCATTATTGAGTTTCCCTTATGGTCATGACAGTTTCCCACCACACCTTTGATGGTAATTTTATTAGTTGTCCCATTTTGTATTTTGTATATTCCTTTGTATAGATACCTAGATGTATTAGGTGGTATACCATTTTTTCGTGACAAATTTGTTTTGCTTTGGATTGTTATCGTGCTATGTTTGATGGGAAGGTAGTCTTCCCATTTGCTTTAGAGTTGTTTTTTTTATTTCTTGAGAATTTTTTGGCCATTGGGTCCTCATTTAATCACAAAGATCCTAGGTTGAAGACAAATGTGTGTATGCACACGTAAGGGCAGATGTTTTCCAATAGGGTCTAGTTGGATTTCCCATGTAGGATCATTCTGGAGGTCCTAGATAAGTCTCTAGTAAGGATTATCATACCATGGACCTTGTGCAATATTTGTATGTAGGGATGGACTAGTGAGGATGTACAAACAACCAATTTACCTAGGGTAAGCCACCATATGCTAGAGGTAATATTAGCATTATGTTTTGATTAACCTAAATAAGTTTTATTAGCATATTTAATGCACATGTGATTTATTGTAACATTTTATTTGAATTGTATAATAATTGTTGTTTACTACTTTTGCAATTCTTGGCACATATGATGGGGAGGCACCTCCCCAACCTGACAAAGAGATGGTTGTGGCTTATGAGATACCTTAGTTACAGAGGCTAAACCTACAATGTAGACTAGATCGTATATTTATTCAGGAGGTGATCGATGAGTAATGTTGATTAATGGTTTGACATGGAGTGTGCCTGATACATGCTATATAGATTACATAGGATCCATATCTCTCACAAATATGGGTGACATCTTTGTGTGATATGCTACTATTGATGTGTCATATTATTGATGCAGTTACCCTACTAGAAAGGATGAGGGTTCACCATCGCAATCGGTCTTCTTCATTCGATTTATCTTCTTCAGATGGTGATCTCCATCTCCTCCACCTCCACATCCTCTTCCATAGTCCAATCTACCACTCTCTGTTCGAGTACACAGGGTACTCCCAAAAGATCAAACACCTTGAGCAACCGCTTCACACAAACATATCACAAATCAACACACCGATGTTTGTCATGTGGTTAAAACCATCGAGAGGGAAACAGTCCACGGCCCCAGCCAAATAGCTACTTGGATCAATTTATTATGCAAAAGAAAGAAAGTTACATGAGCTTCTCATAATCGATCAACTAGCCAAGGACCCTCTATGCTCTTTAAATAGAGATCATAGACCAATCGGGTGTTAATCCACACATCACTGGTAGGTATGATCTAAGAGAAGTTGAACCGTCGGATCACTCTATGTCTAGAACATATCGTGACCGTCGGATTATAATATTTACAAATGCATACTAAAGAAACACACTTTTACCTAACGGATATATTACACAAGTTGATCTTAACTAACTACTAAGTGTCTAAATATCCTAACATCCCCCCTTAAGAACAACTTGGGATAGGATTGAAGGATTTACAAAAGTGACACTATTAGGAGAAGGAAGGAGGCATTAGAGCCTATCCCTCCTTAAGGACACATTCCTAAACTCCTAACATCGATCGAAGTTTAGAAAAATTCGCTTCTGTAAGAGACTTGGTGAAGATGTCTACAACTTGATCATCTGTAGGGCAATAGAGAACTTCAATAACACTATCATGAACAAGATTTCTGATGAAGTGCATGTGTAGCTCAATGTGTTTGTTGCGCTGATGTAGAACTGGATCTTTGGCAAGCTTGATGGCACTTTGATTGTCACACCAAAGTGGAGTAGGCTGCTGCTGCTCGAATCCAAACTCTGAAAGGATCTGTCAAAGCCATAAAGCTTCCTGACTAGCATTAACTACGGCTCGATATTCTGCTTCTGCTAAAGAAAGAGCAAGAGCTTGTTGTTTCTTACAAGCCCAAGTGACAGGTCCAAATCCCAGAATGAAAACATAACCTGCAGTAGAATTTCGACCATCAGGATCGCTGGCCCAATCTGAATCAATGAAACCAACCAACAAAGGTTTCCCCCCTGTACTATAATGAATCCCAAACTGAATTGTACCTCGAATATATCGAAGTATTCTTTTTGTTGCTTTCCAGTGACTTTCATGAGGAGTTTGCATATAACGGGAAACACGTCCAATGGAAAAGGAAAGGTCAGGATGGGAATGAGTCAAGTATAAAAGACTACCAACAAGCTGATGATACAAGGTGGCATCTACTTCAGGGGAAGTACAAGTGGCAAAAAGTTTGACTCCAGATTGGAAGGGAGAAGGGGTTGGTTTACAATCTTCCATGTGGAAGCGACGAGGAAGTTCATAAGCATACTTAGACTGGGAAAGAAAGATTCCTTCTTTGGTTTGCAAGACTTGGAGACCAAGAAAATAATGCAAATGTCCTAAGTCTAACATTTCAAAAATTTTCTTAAGACTAGATTTCACATGGGCTATAAGTTTAGGGTCACTACCAGTAAGGATAAGATCATCAACATAAAGAACAAGTATGATGAGATGGTTTCCTACTTTCTTGGTATAGATATTGGGGTCAGAATGGCATCTAAAAAAACCAGTGTCAAGGAGAAAGCTATCCATTTTGGCATACCAAGCTCTAGAAGCTTGCTTAAGGCCATATAAGGATTTCTTAAGGAGACAAACAAGGCTAGAGTTATTCTGAACATATCCAGGAGGTCGTTCCATGTAAATTTCCTCATGTAAATCACCATGTAAGAAGACAGACTTGACATCCATTTGATGGACTTCCCTGTTATGTAAGGCTGCAAGGGAAAGAACAAGGTAGATGGAGTTCATTTTTGCTACAGTGAAAAAGGTTTCATTGTATTCAATCCCTTCAAATTGGGTAAAACCTTTGGCAACTAACCTTGCCTTAAGTCTTTCAACAATTCCATCTAACGCATACTTAGTTCTGTAGACCCATTTACATCTGACAAGTTTTATTCCTTTTGGAAGAGGAACAAGATCCCAAGTATCGTTCGCCATTAAGAAACGATATTCTTCATCCATAGCTGCATCCCAATCTAGATTTCCCGAAGCTTTTGCAAATTTTTTTGGATCATGATTCCCGGAAACTAGAGTCAAAAGGGAAGAGGCTCACTGAAACTGAGAACGTGTTCGGCGTTGATCTCTAGGATCACCGACAAGATCACCAGCTGCTTCACATGTTGAACGGACCCATCGAGGAGGCATTGGTGCTGGTGCAATTGGAGGAACATGAGCAGGAGGAGGTAGATTTTCATCCTCGCTGTCATCATCAGAAACTGGAGTTGGAAACCTGTCAAGGAAATTGGAAGAAGAAGAAGAAGAAGGCACAATTTCTGAATCAGGCTCACAGGCCAAAGATGGCACACTTGCCAAGTTAGGCTCACAGTCCAAGATATTTTCATCAAATTTAACATTTCTTCTAATGATTATATCATGAGAATGTGGCTAGATAAGTCTATAACCTTTTACATCTTCTGAATATCCAACAAATATGCACTTTTCACTTTTAGGCTACAATGCTTTCCGTTTTTCATCCAGAATGTGAGCCCATGCTTCACAACCAAACACACGAAAGTGACTTACATCTGGTTTAATTTTACTCCATGCTTATTCCGGTGTTATACCTTGTAAAACTTCAATGGGTGTGTGATTAACTATGTAATTTGCACAATTTATGGCCTCAGCCCAATATTGAAGACTTAGTCCCTTAGATTGGATCATACAATTAGCCATTTCTTTTAAAGTGCGGTTCTTCCATTCAGCTACACCATTTTGTTGTGGTATATATGGAACAGTGTGTTGTTGTTGGATTCCTTGTTCAATGCAGAAAGTAGTGAACTTGTTGTTAACATATTCTCCTCCATTGTTAGATCTTAACTTAATAATTTGATGACCAGATTGTTTTTCAACAAGGGCCTTATAGGCCAAGAACATGTTAAATACTTTGCTCTTAAGTTTTAGGAAGTGAACCCAAGTGCGTCTGGAGTAGTCATCAATGAAAGTTAAGAAATATTTGAAACCAGAAAAGGAAGCAGATGGAAGAGGACCACATAAGTCACTATACACAAGATCCAACCGAGGCGTGCCAAGAGGCACGTTTGTCAAAATTGTCCCAATGATGTTTTTCGAGTACACAACCGGAACAAACACCATCCTTGCAAGATACCATTGGAAGACTAGTCACCATATTGTCTTTACATAGTTGTTGCAATGAGCGATAATTTAAGTGACCAAATCGCTCATGCCAAATTTTGCTCAAGTTATCACTATGAGCAACAAAACCTGAAGGAAAAGGTGATGACCCAAAGTTGTTAAATTTGTACAACCTGGTAATATCATCAATAGTTCCAGTAGCAAGGACATTTTGAGGATTTTTAAAATCCTTGATTACAACTTGGTGAGGTGTAAACGTCACAGTTTTACATTCACCTGAATGAGTAATTTGATAGACAGATAACAAATTGCAGGAAATTTTTGGAACACAAAGTACATCATTGAAATGACCATTTTCTACTGGAACTGTTCCAGATCCTACAACACTTAGAGATCTATCATCACCAACAAATATTTGTTTGGTGTTACATTCATGCATAGTAGAAAATATGGTTTGATCCTTAGCCATATGATAAGATGCTCTAGAATCAATAATCCATTCATTTGAAGTAGAAGAAGAAGATGCAGTATAAGGGTAACCAGAAGCACAAAGTGCATGTCCATGAGAGTTAGATTCTGAAGACGAATCTATGCTGATGTGGTGCTTCTTCATTGCTGCTTCCAACGCTACCATCTTCTTGAAACATTTAGATTCATCATGATTATCTTTCCCACAAAAATTGCAATGACGCTCAGTCTTCTTTCCTTTTTGCTTGGATCCTTTGTCATTTTTTAAAGAAGGAGCTGACTGAGAGGGTTTGGGATCCTTGTTGTTTGGCTTATAATTGAGAAAATTATGTTTCTTGGGAGGCTTGGACCTTTTTTTCTTCTTCTGTTGGGACAATAAGGTTTTCCCAGATGTATCTGCATTGTTAAATATTCCAAGATGAATGAGCTTATCTTGCTCTCTAATTAAGCAATCACAAAAGGATTCAAGACTAGGCTCTTGATAGCTAGCTGCATTTAATGATTCTTTCATGGAGTAGAATGTAGATACAAAAACAGAATATGCAGGTCTAAGTTTGGAAAGAATATGATAAATACAGTGTTTGTCTTCTTTCTTAATCTTGCATTCTGTACATAAGAGTCTAAGAGTTTTATACTTAAATAAATAGTCTTGAATGCATGAACAATCATTTGGATTTAAAAAAAACAACTCATTCTCAAGTTGATGACCCAGAATTTCATTGTGTTTACCAAGCACAGATTCCAACTTTTCCCAAGCTTTATGAGGTTCATCAATTCCATATATGTGGAATCCCAACACAGTAGAGATTGACATCTCAATCAATCCACGAGATTCATCACATCTATTTGCCCATTTAATTTTCTTATCATCATCAGTGGGTTCTGTTTCTTTCCCTGAGGTTATCCTGAAAAGTCCCCTACTTCGTAGACCATCCTCCATACGAGATTTCCATGATAAATAGTTAGAACTTATAAGTATAATATCACAAGGGGAGGCCATACTATAAAATAAAGGCTGAAAAAACAGAAACTAACTATCTGGTTGCAAAGAGCTCAAAAAAATATGCGGTTTTAAAAAAAATGGCACTGAAAATTAATTATGGATGATGAAGTTATGCTTGATCAAAGAAAATGTTGAAGATGTCCCCAATAGTGACGTGGAAAATAGTAACTTGACCAACTAAAAAAAAGAACCCCCTTTTTCCCAAGACCAACATTTGACAATCACTTTACAATAAAATTGCTTTTAAGTGAATCACTTTTGTAGAATAAGTGAGGTTCACTTTTACAATAATGTTACTTTTAAATAGTGCGGCAATAAATTAAAAGACTTAAGTGACTCACTTTTTATTTTATTTTATTTATGTGAGATGCACTTTTACAATAAAGTAACTTGAAAATAAAAATTGCATGCACTAAAAAGTAGCTTAATAAGACTTGAACTCAAGACCTATTAAGGAATAAAACAACTTTGGACCAAGTGAGCTAAGTTTGAAAGGTACGTAAAATAATGGAAAGAGGAAGGGGTTTTTATTTTTTATTTTTTACTCTTCTCTCTCGTTCTTTTAGATCTTGGTTAGCTTACCCGGAAAGTCTATGTTTTCAAGTTTTCTCATTGTTTCTAATTTGCTGTGATCGCACAAGGTGCATGACAAAAAGCATACGTAGCCGAGAAGACAAGAAAAAAAACTTTCCCTTTCTGTTTCTGATTCGACGCGATCGCGCAAGGTGCACGGCAAAGAGCATACCCAGCCAGGGAAGGCAACAGTCCGAGATTAAAACAGTAAAGATCTAGTAATAAAATTGATAAAATATGAGAGATTTAAAAAACACAAATCTGTCACTGTAACATTATACCTTTAGATTTGCCAAAATGGGTGTTTCTGGAACAAACGGAAATGGTTTTCGGTGAAACAAAAACTATTTCCCAATGGAAACGATGCTCCAAACGAAATGGAATAGCTCCCACTAGCCAAAAATGTACAAAAAATATAGGACTAGAAACCCTTTCAAACTTTCGGCAACACTGGTTCCAGATCTTGGTCAAAACTGAAAGCAACTCTTCATTAAAGCTCTGATACCATGTTCGGGTACATAGGGTACTCTCAAAAGATCGAACACCTTGAGCAACCGCTTCACACAAACATATCACAGATCAACACACCGATGTTTGTCACGTGGCTAAAACCCTCGAGAGGGAAACAATCCATGGCCCCAGCCAAATAGCTACTTGGAGAAATTTATTATGCGAAAGAAAGAAAGTTAAATGAGCTTCTCATAATCGATCAACTAGCCAAAGACCCTCTATGCTCTTTAAATAGAGATCATAGACCAATCGGGTGTTAAGCCACGAATCAATAGTAGGTGTGATCTAAGAGAATTTGAACCGTCGGATCACTCTATGTCTAGAACATATCGTGACCGTTGGATTAGAATATTTACAAATGCATACTAATGCATACTAAAGAAACACACTTTTACCTAACGGATATATTACACAAGTTGATCTTAACTAACTCCTAAGTGTCTAAATATCCTAACATCCCCCTTTAAGAAAAACTTGGGATAGGATTGAAGGATTTACAAAAGTGACACTATTAGGAGAAGGAAGGAGGCATTAGAGCCTATCACCCCCTTAAGGACACATTCCTAAACTCCTAACATCGACCGAAGTTTAGAAAACTTCGCTTCTGTAAGAGACTTGGTGAAGATGTTTACAACTTGATCATCTGTAGGGAAATAGAGAACTTCAATAACATTATCATGAACCAGATTTCTGATGAAGTGCATGTGTAGCTCAATGTGTTTGCTGCGCTGATGTAGAACTGGATCTTTGGCAAGCTTGATGGAACTTTGATTGCCACACCAAAGTGGAGTAGGCTGCTACTGCTTGAATCCAAACTCTGAAAGGATCTGTCGAAGCCATAAAGCTTCCTGACTAGCATTAACTGCGGCTCAATATTCTGCTTCTGCTGAAGAAAGAGCAAGAGCTTGCTGCTTCTTACAAGCCCAAGTGACAAGTCCAGATCCTAGACTGAAAACATAACCTGTAGTAGACTTTCGATCATTAGGATCCCCGGCCCAATCTGAATAAGTGAAACCAACCAACAAAGGTTTCCCCCTATACCGTAATGAATCCCAAATTGAATTGTACCTCGAATATATCGAAATATTCTTTTTGCTTCTTTCCAGTGACTTTCATGAGGAGTTTGCATATAACGGGAAACACGACCAATGACAAATAAAAGGTTAGGATGGGAATGAGTCAAGTATAAAAGACTACCAACAAGCTGACGATACAGGGTGGTATCTACTTCAGGGGAAGTACAAGTGGCATAAAGTTTGACTCCAGACTGGAAGGGAGAAGGGGTTGGTTTACAATCTTCCATGTAGAAGCGACAAAGAAAGTCACAAGCATACTTAGACTGGGAAAGAAAGATTCCTTCTTTGGTTTGCAAGACTTGGAGACCAAGAAAATAATGCAAATGTCCTAAGTCAGACATTTCAAAATTTTGCTTAAGACTAGATTTCACATGGGTTATAAGTTTAGGGTCACTACCAATAAGGATAAGCTCATCAACATAAAGAACAAGTATGATGAGACGGTTTCCTACTTTCTTGGTATAGACATTGGGGTTAGAATGGCATCTAGAAAAACCAGTGTCAAGGAGAAAGCTATCCATTTTGGCATACCAAGCTCTAGAGGCTTGCTTAAGGCCATATAAGGATTTCTTAAGGAGACAAAAAAGGCTAGAGTTATTCTGAACATATCCAAGAGGTTGTTCCATGTAAATCACCATGTAAGAAGCTAGACTTGACATCCATTTGATGGACTTCCCAGTTATGTAAGGTTGCAAGGGAAAGAACAAGGTGGATGGAGTTCGTTTTTGCTATAATGGCAAAGGTTTCATTGTAGTCAATCCCTTCAACTTGGGAAAAACCTTTGGCAACTAACCTTGCCTTAAGTCTTTCAACACTTCCATTTGATGCATACTTAGTTCTGTAGACCCATTTACATCTGACAAGTTTTCTTCCTTTTGGAAGAGGAACAAGATCCCAAGTATCATTCGCCATTAAGAAACGATATTCTTCATGCATAGCTGCATCCCAATCTGGATTTCCTGAAGCTTCTGCAAAAGTTTCTGGATCATGATTCTCGGAAACTAGAGCCAAAAGGGAAGAGGCTCACTAAAACTGAGAACGTGTTCGACGTTGATCTCTAGGATCACCGGCAAGATCACCAGCTGCTTCACATGTTGAACGAACCCATCGAGGAGGCATTAGTGCTGGTGCAATTGGAGGAACATGAGCAGACGGAGGTGGATTTTCATCCTCACTGTCATCATCAAAAACTAGAGTTGGAAACCTGTCAAGGAAATTGGAAGAAGAAGAAGAAGAAGGCACAATTTCCAAATCAGGCTCGTAGACAAAAGATGGCACACCCTCCAAGTTAGGCTCGCAGGCCAAGAGATTTTCATCAAATTTAACATCTCTTCTAATGATTATATCATGAGAATGTGGCTGGATAAGTCTATAACCTTTTACATCTTCTGAATATCCAACAAATATGCACTTTTCACTTTTAGGCTACAATGCTTTCCATTTTTCATCCGGAATGTGAGCCCATGTTTCACAACCAAACACACGAAAGTGACTTACATCTGATTTAATTTTACTCCATGCTTCTTTCGGTGTTATACCTTGTAAAACTTCAGTGGGTGTGCGATTAACTATGTAATTTGCACAATTTATGGCCTCAGCCCAATATTGAAGACTTAGTCCCTTAGATTGGATCATACAATTAGCCATTTCTTTTAAAGTGTGGTTCTTCCATTCAGCTACACCATTTTGTTGTGGTGTATATGGAACAATGTGCTGTTGTTGGATTCCTTGTTCAGTGCAGAAAGTAGTGAACTTGTTGTTAACATATTCTCCTCCATTGTCAGATCTTAACTAAATAATTTGATAACCGGATTGTTTTTCTACAAGGGCCTTGTTGTTGGTTACTACATTGTTATATAGCGAAGATATTGAGATAACCTCTGTCTCTAGTGATTGTCAAGGTGGAGGTATTGATGCCTTTAGCTCGGTTGGTGGACCATATATCTTATAACAATTATATTTGATCATATGTGTATATTTGATTGTTGAGATGTATATTTCACATATTTCTTTTGCTTTTTTTTTCACTGGATATGTATATTTTACATATATACTTTGGTTTTGATATTATAGTTCATATTTAAGCTCCATTTTCATATCATGTTGATCTTCATGTTGTTTTATTTATGAAATAATATATTGTTTGTATGTAAATGATTATATTATTAATGTGATTTCTTTTAATTTAAAATTAAATTTGAGATGTATTACTCATTCAAATTTGAGATTCCATATTTGACATGTAAATCTAACTTATATATTGATTTTGAGATTAGCATTCATGTATATTATCTCTTTTCAATCACATTGATGTTGATGTTTTTTATCAATTTTGTTGTGTATGTTATCGATTAACATCATTATTGATTTATCTATTTCAAAATCATATAATGTTTAATTAAATATTTAATTTTAAGTCCAATCTCTCCTTTAATTAATTTAGTAATTATATCTTAAATTTAATTAAAATATAGATTTCATCAAAATAAATTGTTTTGTTTGGGTATTCTTTGACTAAATAAAATTATTTTTCAGTCTACCTTTCCATACAAGTAGTACAATATAATAGATAGATAAACACATTATAGATTAAATTGATTTTCAAGCATCTAAACTGGTTTAAAAAGTCAACAAAAATATTCTTACCTATAATCTTACAAACAATTATTTGTAATCTTTGATAGAATACTTAGATGAAATATATCGACGTTTAATAATGGTACGTTATTATTATTATTGTTATTATTTAATGAAGAGCTACAAACAATTTATATAATGTAAATTACAACATTTTATTGAAATGTGCCTTTAAGATCTCCAAAAATACATAAGCTTATTTATGAAGCTATTGAAGTTGAATATTAGACATTAAATTAAATTTGTAGAAGTAAAATGTTGAATATAAAACTCCAAATAAAATAATGATGGAATTTTCATCAAACCAGGATTGTGATGTGAGAAGGTAGGATGCCTCCGAATTTCAAAATGCCTGGAAGGCTACATGATCCTAGTATTGATTTTACAAGTCCATGGATTTTTTCAATGGAGCAAACCAAGGCTCGCCAACAATTTGTGGAGCAGGGGCCATCCTCTTCTTTAAGAATGATTATTATGTTGCATTGAAGTATGCAGCTAGAATTGGCTCAAACAACAGAGTTGAGCCCTATGCATTGTGGTTACTTCTTAAAGTTGTTGTTGGTAAGAATGTTCATAGGTTGTAGGTACTAGGAGATTGCAATATAGTTGTAGATTGATCAAAAGGAAAGATCAATATCACAATCATGACTTTAAGGCCCATACTTATGGATAGAATCTTGTAGAAAAAAACAATAATTGAGTAAATTTCATTTACCCATATATATACAGGGAGTTTAACCATAAAGCAGAAAACTTATCAAAATAACCTCTCTCTTTGGATGAAGGTATTTTGATCGAGCAAGAATTCGTGGATAATATCTCTCTTGCATTTGTTCTTATTACTACATACGATTCTAGTGTGATTTTGGGTTTAAGGCATGAAAGATGTTAACTCTTGGGGGGGTACTAGTTAGTATAATTTTCTTTATAAGTTATGTTTTGAGTCGGTTTTTTGTCTGGGAAGAAAAGGACGATTTGTTTGTCTTGTTGGTTGGATGTGATGGTATAAGTCATAAATAGTGGGCGGTGACAATTTTGAAAGTTTGTTATGAGTTGATAAAGGCTTCAATGTGTATTTTGATTTCATACATGGAATATCAAATGTGATTATCTTTTTCATGGAAAAAAAACAAAGATGTATGTAAATTTTCCTTTAAATTATTCAAAATTTAGAATTGAATAATAAACTTTTGAATTCAAATGTGTATTATACAACTAAAAATATTTAAAACTAAAATCAATAAAATAATAATAATATAAAAAATCTTCTTTCAATAATATAATCATTTAAATTTTCATTTACAAAAAAAGTACAAACCAATTGCATATTTTTATAATTTAATATATTTAAGTTATTAAATAACAGACATTATTCTACTAAGAATCTATAACTTGGTCGCTATTTGAAGTAATTGAAACTTTCACTTCTACTAATGGTGCAATAAGGATCATTACTTCTTATGAGGGTTATTGATATTTGTCTTAATGTGTTTTTGCCTACCTTACGCCCCTCTCAACTTTAGACACATAAACACAACATTTCCAAGGCTTCATCATGCACAATACCTCATCTAGTATTAATGTTTGTCGTGAACCAAGTTTACACCTACTTATGTGAATATATATACCATATTATTTAAAGTATATCATTAATCTTGTATTAACAACTGATGCATACGATGCATCTAAAAGATCAAAACAACTATATACACTATTCGATGCCTAAATTCTTTGACAGTGTAAAAACAATCTTATTATTGGAACGCCCTTTTAAGTGATCAAAATTCACCAAATCCATATCGATATCAACGTGTCGAGCAAACTCATACGAAGAATTACACAATTTTATTTCTCATTTAAATTTCATAAAGTTAACATAAAACTACAAATTTCGGTTTCTCAAGTTATATGCATAAATTTAATATTGTAACCACCTCATTAATCCATGTGCTTATCATTTAAGTGTTAAACAATGTAGTAACATGTGTGCATGAATTATGGCATCGTAATTGTTTTTTGCAAAAAGAAATTTATTTGGGTTGCATTTGTGTGTACCATTATCATATGAATGTTGAATACTTTCTATCTCTAACTTAGTGCATGGATGAAGGAATTAAAATCACAAGTTGATGAAGCACTCTCTATTTAACCAATTGCTTCCAAAGTGATATCACATATGTCACTAAAATGTTTCAAAAAGATTTAAAACATTGCCAATAATTTTTCATTTCCAACATCATAAAATGAATAAAAAACATAATTTACCAATTATAGATAACACAAATAAAAGATACATATGCAATATATGTGTTGAAATAAAACAATAGTAGAAAAAAAGAGATATATGACTAAAAAAATGACTAAATTTTATAAATGTCTAAATTTAGTCACGTGACTAATAGTCATTTCTTACCAGTGACTTATAACGTGACGAAATACGTGACTAAAAAATTCTAGTCATTTCTTGGTTGTTTTGATTGATCAGTTTAGTCGTATATTTAATCATCGTTTTAATCATTAATTGTCGTTAACTAGTCATTTATTTAGTCATTGATTGTCATTAACTTGTCATTTTTTAGTCATTGATTGTTGTTAACTGATCATTTATTTAGTCATTGATTGTGGTTAATTGATCATTTAGTTAGTCATTAAAAGTAGTTAACTGGTCATTTATTTAGTCATCGATAGTTATTAACTGGTCATTTATTTAGTCATTGATTGTTATTAACTAGTCATTTAATTAGTCAATAATTTATGTAGATTGGGCATGGAGGAATCAAACCACCAATCTCCTACCTGCAAGACAGGTGCTTTTCCATTAAGCTAGCGCCCTTAAATATAATATATTACATAATTACACATCAGTGATGTAATAAATTAAGATGGATGACTTTTCTAAATATTACAATGGAAAACAAAAGAAGACATACCTCAGAAGATAGTAGAGGCAAGTATCCATACACTCTTTAAGTGTCTAAATGTTTTTTTAACCAAAACGATTAATTTTTTATTATTGCTAAAGAAACTAATTGGGCCTTCACCCAATTACATCTGATACATTATTTAGTTTATCAAATTCAATAGTCTCTTTCCCAAATTAAGGAATGGGATTCATCGAACAAGGGCCGTCATTTAAGCATAGCATTCATGGAGGAAGCAGGCAGCCTAGATTTGCTTTACAATCAGCCAACTTGTTCAAATCACGAAGAATGTGATAAGAGGTGACTGAAGTACAATTTATCAATATGTAATGCAGCCTATGCATGGTTAAATTCAAGTTGATGTTGTTGAAATCTGTAGCTGAATTTAAAACTTTTATGATGATTTCAGAGTCTCCAAATATTTGAATGTTATTGTGCCCTGTTGCCTTTGCAAGTTGACAGGCTTTTAGGAGTGCATAATTCTGCTTCATTGTTTGTAAGATGTCCTACTCCCCAACTGAAGCTTGTTTCTATCCTTCCACATGGATAGAATATCAACCCACCTACTCTAGCTTTCCCCGGATTTCCTTTTGACGCTCCATCAAAGAAGATTGTAGCTTTATTCTTCATTTGCCACCATTCTAAAAATTCATTTTCTGCAATTCTAATCTGCTAGATTGGATTAGTTACTGGCTTGCACACATCCAACTGAACTTTATCCTATTTCACCAATCCCAGCCATTTATACTCAACTTCTAATTTAATTTCATCAATTTGTGGATTTCCAACTACTTCTAGTAGAAATGTCTTGGATTTTGTAGCTACTATTTCAAGTTTCAAAAATTTGTTGTTAAAGATCATATCATTTCTTGCCAGCCAGATTTTCCACCATATGAATTTTGGCATGGCTTTCCAAATTTTCCTCCATTCTTGACTGATCGATAAAGAACCCGGATACCTTGACTGCCAATTTTTGAAGAGAATAACATGGTCAAAGTTTAAAGAGTAAGATAACCCATGCATGGATTGAGACCATACTTTCTGAGCATATGCACATCCTACAAAGATATGTGCTGAAGTCTCAACATCTTGTTGACAGAAACAACATTTGTAAGGACTCAAGAAACCTCTTTTTGTCAAATTCTCTCCGGTTAAAACTTTCTAGTGCATAATAGTCCATGTGGAAAAATTCACTTTTGGAATACTGGGAGAGTTCCAAACCAATATCCAACAAGATGCGCCCAGTATGCCAGAGGAGGGAATTAAGGGCTTCTGCGCTGAATTCTGAATGGTTATGTATCCAATAGCTACCGCATATATTCCATTTGGACCCCATCCCCACGTATCTTTACATGAAATATGAATAGGGGCCAAACTAGCTAAATTTTCCACCAATGAAGCCTATTGAGCAAGAAGGATAGGATCACGATCTGGAATTTGAGGGAATGTCCACGCGTCCCAATTTCCATGACAGTCCCACGTAGTGATGTTAGATAGTTTTGTAATTCCTTTATTCATTAACTAGAATTGCAGCTCGTTGCAAGAGGCATCATCATTTAACAGAGCGTTTCCAACAATTTTATCCTCCCACAGATAAGTTTGACTTCCGTTACCAATAATTCGATAGAGATGTTTATTAAAGAATTCAAGACAACTTCTACACAAATTCTAAATATTAGATCCTTTTGGAGTATTATCCAAATGAATATTTCTGAGAGAGCCTCCATGAAGATATTTTTTCCTGAATATTTTACTCACTGGATGATTTTTATTAGAAACCAACTACTAGAGCAGTTTACCTCCCAAAGCGAGATTAGACATGGCTAAGTCTTTGATTTGCAGACCACCTTTAGGAACTAGTTTTTTAAAATTTTCCCAATTAACTAAGTGCATACGGTTCTGATTTGTTTTCCCACCACTTCAGAGAAAATTTCTGAGCATCTTGGAGATTTGTTCCATAATTGATTTTGGAGCTAGAAGAAGGGACGATTGGTAAATAGGAAGGGCCAAAAGAATAGTCTTTATCAAAATTAGCTTTCCTGCCTTCGTAAGCCAAAGTCCACCCCACATAACTATCTTAGATTTTATCTTATCGATTGTTTCCAACCAGAGGGAAGGGTTGTTTTTCCCCAGGGTAATTGGAAGACCCAAGTATTTCACCTTGTCCCAGGAAGCAAATCCTTCAAAACCCAAAATCTAAGAAATGTTTGACATTGTTGTTTGATCTACATTCCAGCAATACACAACACTCTTTCTGATGTTAATAAGTGCCCCTGAAATAATACAGAAGTGAGTCATAATGTCTGAAAAATCTCTTGTTATTTTTAAGGAAGCCCTTCCTAAAAGCAGAGTATCATCCGCAAAGAGGGCTTGAGTAATAGATTCTACTTCAACTGCTGATGTTATGCCAAGAATGATCCCTTCATTTTTCCCTATGGTTAACTTTATACTTAAAGAATCAACCATAATAATGTACATAAATGACGAAAGAGGGCAGCCCTGACGAAGACCCAGGGTTGTTTGAAATAAGTTTGTAGGTTTTCCATTTACTAATGGCGCTATCTAAGGTTTATCAGTACAAGCTTTAATCAAATTTATAAAGGCTGGGCTAAAACCAAAAGAACAAAGAACTGAGTAAATAAAGGTAAGATTTACCCTGTCAAATGCATTTGCCATGTCGAGTTTGATTCGCATGCCCTTGTCTTTCCTTGGAAAGCTGGAGAGCAAGGCTTCCTATACTTGGATTACATTGTCCAAAATATGCCTCTCCTTTACAAACCCGCCCTGTAGAGGTGAAACCAGCTTCTGAAGTAGAGGTTTGAACCTGTTACATAAGAGTTTAGAGAAAATTTTATATGATGCATTACAGAGAGATATAGGTATGAATCGATCAAAAGATGAACGATTGACTTATTTTGGAATTAGAGCAAGGAAAGTGGATTTTGTGCATCCACCAATTTTGAATTTTAAAAGAAATGCTTTTAGCATCCAGAGAATATCAACCCTAATTACTTTCCAACACACTCGATAAAAATGGAAGGAAAATCCATCAGGGCCTGGGGATTTATCAGGCTCCATGGCCCTAATAACGTCAATGATTACTTGCTCTGTAAAAGGCTTTAGTAACTCCATATTTTCTTCCTCATTCACCAAGCAGGGAATGTTGAACAAGAATTCAGAGGTTAGATCAGCATCAGAGTTTCCATCTTCCTTAAAAATATTATGAAAGTGAGATTCAACCATCTGCTTTATTTGAGAATTTCCTATTACAACTTCACCAGACAAAGAGGTTATTTCTAAAATGTGATCTTTGGATATTCTGGATCTGCATTGTTTGTGAAAAAAGGAGGTGTTCCTATCTCCATCTTTCAGCCAAGTACTCCTAGATTTCAACCTCCAATATTCTTCTTCTCGTCTAAATGCTCGAAAGGAATTGAACAGAGCTCTTTGCTCTTTTTCCAGCATAGCAGGGGTGATTTGTAATTCTTCCATTTCCATTTGTACCTCCTCCAATTTCTCCAAAGACTCTTTCCTTTCATATATTGGGTTTTTATTTGAGAGTTTAAACCAGGTCTTCAGCGCTGCTTTTCTATTTGTGAGTTTCCTCTCCCATACATAATTCAGAGATCCAACCACTGGAGTTTCCCATGTCGTGGATACAATACGCATAAATCCATCTTGATCTTTCCACAATGGGATAAACCAAAAGGGGGTTGGACCTAAATACTTTTGTTGGTGAAAACCCACCAAGAAAGCCTCGTCGGGAGGGGTCCCCACTCTGTCGACGCCCAACCAGCGCGATCTCCCTGAGCACCAGCCTAGACAAGTTTTACCCTGCCTGGAAACACCCGCAGAGTAGATGAAGTCTCACCCGAGATGTTCGAGGTAGAGCTGTCGGAACCACGTTTCCAGAAGTAAGAAGGAGGATCGGGGCATCAGAGATTTATCGGCTTAACTATCAGATCTAGCATAACCGTTTATCAGATATTGCAGGATTCATCACATATCTATATTTTCTATTGCAGAGCTAACATATCACATCATTCAACCATTCATCGCAATGGTATGGCATTCATAATTCATACAATAGAAAAGACAAAAAAAGACATCACAACAGTATTGCATTCCTCATAAAACAAAGCCATTGCAGCAAATAAAGACAAGAAAAGTCATAGCAGCATATGCAAGAGGAACAAAGACAATAGTGATTAAGCTCAATATTCATCATCTCATATTATTAACATATCCAGAACAACAGTCTTCTTTCTCCACGTCAAGAGAAAGAAAATCCACAGAGTCACTGATAAATCACCAAAAAGCTTAATCTCTTACATCAGTCTAGTCTCATGCACATCTCATACACCTCTTCATTATATCTCCCTTACAATTACAATTCTAATCTATATATAGGCTTGTGCCTTTACATTCAAGGTCCACTTATAACTAAATTCTAAATGATTTAACCACTAATGACCTATATCCACAAAATATGGTCAAGCGATACAAAAATATGCATAAAATATTCAAAAGCGGTTTATTTTCCGCTCGTCGCGCTCCCTTTGACTTGCGTGGTGTCGTGTGAGCTTGCGCAACCTACACGGTGCTACGAAAATCACTTACCCAAACCCATACCAACATGCCCCCAACATAGTCTTGTGGCTTGTCCTTGAGCCATGTCAGCTGGCCATGGTGTCTTTCGTGATCCTGAAGAGCAGAAACCATCATATATGCATCAGTGTGCGATTGTTCCCAGATTGGCCACAACTGCTTCCTTCAATGTCAACTGTAGTAGATCTTATCAACCTTCTGGATTTGTATACCCTATAATGCCATCATTCTCCAACTGCTATGAATACTCCAATGTGCTCCATTTGTGGTTTCCCTTCAAAAAGTATCTGGCGGCTCAGTCTGGAGCCCCACATCTGGCCATTTGGTCCTTCCTTGCTATCAAGATCGGCCCACATTTATCCACTTGGTCCTTCCTTACATTCAAGCTTAGCTCACATCTGCCTACTTGGTCCTTCCGGGTGCATCCAGCGCTGCATGAAGGACCTGGTGCCTTATTCCTACAAACTTAGTCAAGTGCGGCAGGAACTCTGGTCCCATCCAGATTCCTCATGGTTGTTGGAGCCGGCACCTCAGACCGACTAGGAGAAACATAACCAAGTATGACTTCGCCAGATACCTCTATCTCAGCCGAACTAACCTGCGCACTCACAACTTTTTCATCAACCTCCGCTGGGATAGCATTCTCATGCACAGTCTACCCTGTATCCAGGGAGGTTTGTATTTCCCCTTCGATCACCATTTCCTTACGCAATGAAGCTTCCTTCAACAACCCAACCCAACTCTTCTACAACTTCGCTTAGTGCATCACTTCCTAATGGGGTTTAGAGAGCTACCAGTTCTTAGCTTATAACACCAACTTCGACTAAGCTGCCATCATGACTTACTTGAGTGCCTCATAATGACCAGATCATTCATACATGTGCTAAATATGTTGTCGATTCTTCCATCCGTCATTCAAATTTTCTATCATTAACATATGACATCAACCATGCTGTCAATTTTTCCACCCTGCCTTTCGGATCTGCTATCATTAACTTATGACGTCAACCATGTCGTCGTTTCCTTCTTTGACAGTCGTTATGGAGTATTGATCTAACATCCGGTCTCTGTATACTGCAAGAAATTATGTCTATCCTGGGTAACCCCGTCCCTTTTTCATGTCATGGCCCAATCTTCATAGCATAGCGTCCTGTGGACACACCATTTTTGCCTGTCGCACAACCTTGGTCCAGCGGACCACCTTGTCGCAGCCCTCTTCCCTCAGCATAGCCTCCCGCTGACCCGCAAATTGTTGTTGGTTGCACCCCCTTGCTTCAGCGCAACCGTTTTTCGTGGCTAACTAGATATTCTATGTTGACTTACCTACCTTGTAACCTCATACGGCCCCCCATATCTTGCTACATATCTCTAGCTGCTCTCGCTGTTTTTTTTTTTTGCAGTGCTTCAAACTGGGCGCCCTTCTGCCCCTGTCTTATAGGGGTTCAAACGGCTACCATTTACAAGCTTCAATAATACTGCTTCATCTAACCGATGATATTGAACTGCACCCCCAGAAGTAATTGAATGAATAAGATACGGGCCTAACCAGTGGATTTGTAACTTACCTGGATGCTTTAGAAACTTGCTGTCGTATAGCAGTACCAAATCTCTTTGGGAAAATTGTTTATTTTTAATGTGGCGATCATGCCATGCCTTCTGTCGATCCTTCTCGACACGCTACTGGAAGCTTGTGATGAAGTGGTCCTCTTCTAGTTGAAGTAGCTGCATTGATCGCTCCTCAAGTGCCTCTTCATTTCCCATAGCGGTTGCTGCGGTGATGCGCAGACTAGGAACAATGTACTCCATAGGCATAACTACCTCTTTCCCATATACTAGTTTGAACGGTGTCTTCCTTGTGAGCCTCTTGTAAGTGGTGCAATACACCCATAGTACCGTAGGGATCTTTAAATTCTAGTCATCCCGTTTAGCATTACATAACTTTGTCAGCGCGGTTTCCAAGATTTTGTTGAAGGCCTCTACAGTTCCATTTTCCTGTGGATGATATAGGGTGCTTCTCTTATGCTGCAGCTGCAACTCCTCCGTCAATTCTTTTATTGTGCGGCTGATAAGGTGGCCACCCTGGTCGCTCATCAATACCTTAGGGCATCTGAACCACGTCACGATGTTTTCAAAGACAAACTTTGATGTTGTCATAGCGGTTCAATCCACAACTGGTGCGGCCTCCGCCCACCTTGTCAGATATTTAGTTGTTGTGATGATGTAGCGTGCACCAGTTCGCTTCCCTAGCGGGTGGATTGGACCCACAAATTCCACAACCCATTTATCAAAAGGTTGTAAAGTTACTTGTGGTACAAGTGATATCTCATCCTGTCGTGATGGTTTCCTGACATGTTGACAAACGTCGCAGCTCCGCGTGTGATCTGTAGCATCATTATGAAATGTAGGCCACCAAAGCCCAATGGGAAGTACCTTGAATGTGATAGCCCTTCCTCCATAATTTCCACCCATAAATCCTACATGTGCTTGTTCGAGAATTTTCCCTTGTTCATGAGGTAGAATGCACCAGCGCAGGATCTCATCAGGTCCAAGCTTGTATAATTGTCTCGCGATGAGCTGAAAGTCTAAAGCCTTCACTGCCAACTGCTTCTTTTGACTAGTATTCATATCCTCCGATGCAACTCCAGTTTCCAAGAACTGAATTATCGGTGCATAATGATCATCTACGATATCCACTCAAAACAGTTGTGCATCTGACAATCCATCATCAATATTGGTGGGCTCGTCACTGGTCTCAATGCAGGACAGATGATCAGGACCAGCATTCAAGCATCCTGGTTTCACAATTGTTTCAAAGTCAAATTCCTAAAAGAGAAGTAGCCAACGACATATCTCCCCCCCCAACACAGGCTTATTGACCAGATACTTCAAAGCCGAATGGTCAGTGAACATCTTGAAGTGACCACCCAAGAGATAATGCATGAATTTCTGCAGCGCATATACCATTGCCAACCACTCTCTTTATGTGGTCGTGTAACTCTTCTCCACAAAGGATAACTTTCTATTAACAAAGGTGATTGGATGATCCAGATCTCCTTCTCCTGGTTGCATGAGTACCACTCCTAGTGCAATCAATGAGGCATCGACATGAACATGAAACTCCTTTGTCCAATCGGGAAACATAAGTATAGGTGTTGAAGCCATCTTGGCCTTCAATGTATCAAAGTTATTTTGACATTCCTGGCATCATATGAATGCGGCATCCTTCTTTAACAATTTCTCCATGGGCACAATAATCGCAGCATAAACGCGGATAAACTTGTGATAGTACCCTGTATGCCCTAGTGTCGCACGAAGCATCTTCGTATTTTTAGGTGGCGGTAGGCCCAAAATGAGCACAATCTTCACTAAATCAACCAAAATCCCCTGCTTATGAACGATATGACCCAATAGTATCCCAAATGGTGCACAGAAAATGCACTTCTTTGAATTCAATGCGATCTGATGCTGTTGACACCTCTCCAGCATCAAGCGCAGGTTTTCCAAGTGATCCTTGATCAATCCGTAGACTATCCATTCATCCATATATACTTGCAGGGATTCCTGAAAAAAATATTTAAATGCAACGACAACAATCCGAGAGAATACCGCAGGCGCATTCTTCAGCCCAACATTACTGTGTACTGAAAGCAACCCCATTGGGTGACAAATGTGGTTTTGTGAAGGCCTTCCTTTGTAATTCTGATATGATGGTACCCAAAAAATCCATCTGTGAAGGAATACATTTCTTGACCACCTACTCCCTCAAGAACCTCATCCGTAAACGACATCAGAAAGGGATCATGCATGCAAGCATCATTCGGCTTCCTTAGATTGACATAGATTCATATTTCCCCAGTCTTTTTGTCTTGAACCACCATAGGATTTTTCCATTATGATTCTTGAACCATATCAATAATCCCTGCATCTAGATTTCGATCAAGTTCAACATTGACCCTTTCTTTATATCGCGGATTCAAGTGGTATAGCCCCTGTCACACTAGTTTTGCATCTCATTTTAACGGGATCTTCATTTCCCTTAGGTCACCCAATATCCCCTTCATTTCTGAAAATTTCATCAGGAACAAATCTTGAAACTCGTGTAGGAGATCTACGATCTTTTCCATAGTTTCCTTGTCCTAGTAGTCTCCAATATTGGGAAATTTTGGATTCTCCACCGTCCCAATATTAACTTTCTTAATCTTCAGCGATTGAGTCATTGGATCCGTCAACACATCCAGTGCTGTGACATCCTGAATTACTTTAGTCTCTGGAATATTAATGTTGTGCAACTCATCATCATCTTCTGGCTCACCAGAGAGGTTGTATCATTCCATCATTGATCGCAGGTGTGTTGACGGGCCGAATTGGCACAAGTGTCAACCAAGAGACAACCCGATCCGAGAGTTTTCGAGATGCTCTCAGTCATTGGGTAGCTGTCCCTAACGGGATTAAGGTCCCGTTTCCTTCCTTAAGTTATTCCTAACTACAGGAGAGGAGAAAACTAAAGCTACTGTTTATCTACACTATCCCTATGAACATACGAACAACACTAGTCAAGTTAGTTAGTATATTACAAATTTAATCAGTCAACATTAATCTACTCAATCGATTAATTTATAATACAAGAATAAAAAGTTAATCGAATATTAACAGACTTAATGAATTACAGAGATACAATATAAACATATGTACATTATTCACAAGATTAGAAAATAACTTGACATTGATATAAATGTAAAGATTTGGTTCAATAGATTTTCAAAAATAGATAAAGGAAAACTACCATTAATCTGTTCTAAGTATCCTATCCCGATCAGGAGCGTAGAAAACATTAACCTGGAATCTAATTGCCAATAATTCTACTGTGCTAACAATCCTGATAATATTCAGAAGAAATTCAGAATTTAAACAAGATCATACAACGGACAAATATATCACATATATTTGATTACAATATCAAATTTACTTTATGACATATATCAGCAAATCAAAAAACAACGTAAGTCGACAGATTAAATATGATGTATTTGCAAAATTCATCAAAGAAATAATGACAAAACATAAATACTGCAAAGAAAGTGACAAGATCAAACGATATCATCAATACATTTGCATAGTAAAAATACGGTAAATATATATATAGATATCACCAGTGAAAAGTACTGTAGCTGCTGACAAAAAATTGTCCCAAGTCACAGGAAATAATTACAGTGATCTTGCCATGTCCTTTTCCCAGCTATCGACCCCCCTTATCCAGTAATACATGTCTTCTTTAAATACAAATTACTTCACACGAGGACAGTTCTATAAAACTGGAAACTATAAAATCAAAATCATAACCAATTTCGTTAAAAATGACAAATGCCTCATGTCATTTTTCTATATGCGTAATAACGTCTTGAAATTGGAAAGACTCTGTTTATAGCACAAAATCATAAAAACGATAAAGGCACTAATGATATAGTGACACCTGGGAAACATTACTGCCAATCGATTTATTCCCAATTATCCAAGGATCATCCTGAAGGTAAGCGGTCATCAAAATCCGAGAAAGAGCATCAACAACATCACCTGCGATACTACGCATAAAAGAAATATAATTAAAACACACGCAAAAACAAAATAAAATAAACTACATAATGCAAAAATCAATACACACCAATACCTGTGACAAAAATAACTTGATTATCACTTGATTACAACTTCAAACCTAAAACCAATAGTAAGTGTGCCCAAAACATTATAGATTAACAGGGGCATTAAACACCTGGATATTTACACCATTTGCCGGGTTCTGCGAATCCCCTTTGAATCGCATCAGAGTGACCTGTGCATTCAATTCACGGACCTTCTCCTCGTTCTTATGACTCTCGTTTTGGATTTTCAGGACTCTATGAATCAACCTATTCTTATGCTTCTTAAGACGGAGCAGACACTCATCACCTGAATCAACTTTCTCTTTCAGCCTCAAATTCTCAGCTCTGATAACATCATCACATGTCACCATCTTTATCAGTTCTATTTCCATCCTGTGTATTTTATCTAGCAGACAACTGACAAAAAGTGGGTGAACAGTTTCACCAATTTGATAAGGCCCAGCTAAATTATTTTCAACAGACTTGCCCTTCATTGGGGAATTGACCACAGGGTCAACCTGAAGATTCTTATCAGACACGTGAGGACTACTATCTGTAGGGTTTACGAAAGGCTCATGATCAACATCAAGACTATCATCAGGTAAAACAGTTTTTTCTTCCTCATCGTCAATCACGACTGTTTAAATATCAACATTATTTCTCACGGGAGGCTTCCTTGTAAACCTACCAATAACCTTAGCATTCAGCCTTTTGCCTATCTGTTTGCAGGTATCAACATTACTTTTTGGTGTAACCGGCGATAGATTTGAAGACTTTCTCATGCGCTTAGAAGACACAGGAGTACCGGGACTACTTACAGGGGTGAGAACTGACTCATTGCAAACGCTGGGGCTTACACGACCATCAGGGTTTGACACAGGCTCGTGTGCAGGCGAAGCCGAAACTCGACTAGGCTGTAGATGCCTTACACATTCTTCAGGGCAGTCAAACTGACAATGACAGAAGGCCAAGAAACCATTCGACTCGATAAACTCGTCCCACGACCGATTATGCTTAGACAGTTCTTTCTCTATTAATATCCTCACCAGGCCGTGATGAAACAGACTGTGACTGAGGTTCTTCGGCCCCTTCTTAATGGCCGAAGACATCTTAAACATACTCTGAACTAGATAATGAGGCAAATTAAGAGGAAAACCGATAAACACAGCCATCAACCGAAGGTGATAGATATAAGCAGAGGAGAGACGACCTTCGCAGGTCACGTACCTATGGATAACATCGAGGACAGGTCGCCATTCTTTTTTGAAGTATTTCTTTGATACCTCGGTTCTGAAAGAAACATCTTGACAAGGATTCTTCATCATTTTCCTCCACTCAGTCACTTCCATCTGCTTATACTTGAACCATCATTTGCCTGTCAACGGCAAACCAGTAGCAAGAGAAATTGAACGCTCATCAACCCTAAACCGGAGATCAGCTACCTTGACCTGAGAATCGGCCAGCAACAAAGCAAACAACCTAGTGACCTCTAGGTTCAAATCCGTGAACTTGCGAATGAATGGCAACCATCCGACTGCTTCCACTCTAGCTAGGAGCTCGGGGTTTGAATCAAGAAGTTTCATGTCACTGGGTTCCACCCTGACCACGGGAGCCATAGCTGCATGCGCACATGCACAAAGTCGCACACAGAAAAGGTACCACAAATCAAAACATGAAAGTGAGCTGGAGAGTGAACACTCAGGATGGAAGTCGAGCAGGAAACACCAGCAATGAAACCCAACTCTGAGATAAACAAACTGCGACATGAGAAAACACAGCCAATAACCCTGAAAACTCGGCATGGAGGGGAATGATCATGTAGCGAGGCAATCAAAAGAGAAAGTGACGGCGAAGACTCCAGATGAACTCATGTTACCATTATTTATTCGGAGTACTCGACATACAATCATACCGTAAATGAATCACAGGTGGTCAACGCACAGGGAGCCACGATACTGAGCTCATACTGGCAAGTGAATGTGATTGACAGAGTTAAGTACAGGTGCAATAATACCATATCAACCTTGCAGCAAGTGGATTGGATTCAGAGGCGACGACATGAATTAATTTAACCATAAGCAATAACCCTATGTTGACCTTACTGTATAGTGATTTAAACCTTCGAAGGTGGCGAGCATACGACGCAATATAAACCATCACACCAACACCAACTTTGCAATATGGACCATATTATAAAAATCAACAGTAAACAATTATGGTAATATTGAGTATGGTTCGGAGTCCAAAAGATGAACTTAGGATAATGCATATTTGCATAAATTATTAAGCCTTCGATGTTCTAGGACCTTGTCAAACTTACAATAAACCAATGACACATATCCATTAGTTAATATTCAAGTGAAGACTTATAACAAGCAAAGCTTATCCCTTAAGTTGTAAAGATAAATTCATCCAAAGTAATGGTTTTAATGCAGTGATTTATGTCCATTAACCATAGTTCACAAAGGTTGTAAAAAACATAGAATTTCATCGATTCAGTAGCTCGCGAAATGTCACCATTTCAGTAGCTGTTGATTCTTTAGATTTGAAATGAGAAATTCAAACATTTCATCAAAACAAAATAGAATTTTGTTTGATGAAATATGTTTTTTAAGGCTGTTGGGTAGTGGCACAATAAGGTGGCAATGCACATGTGGGTCCATAGGATATGCAACTGGGACCACTTTCAAGACTACATCCATAATGATCTATAGCGCGTTGTTAACTTTTGCGTTAGCATCTAAAAAGCTGAAGGTATGCGCAAAGCAAACAATCATCTCCTCCCAGGTGGTAATTTCTCTATGTAGCTCGACTGATATGTACCAAGACCGTGACATTTCATCCAATGTATGAATAAAAGCATGGATCCACTCATCCTTGGGTCGCAATGCCCACAGCGTATGGAATTACCTCAGATGACTATGAGGGATATTCTTTCCATCATACCTCCCAGTGTGATATACCTCCATATCTCTGAAGCACACATTCATCAATTATCGACATTGTTCCCATTCATGAATGGTCGCCTTATGAATTGCCCACCTGCGTGCTAGAGTGGCCTTCAATGCTTCTCCTAATTCCCAAAATATTTGAGGCTCAACTACCTTTGCTTCAAACTCCTCAAGGAACCCAGATAGTTATGGTATTCCTTCATATGTTGGCAACTCAATGATCTCAATCGCAACATGGCACAACGACTGTGTGATTAGCCTGCACTTTCTGAGTGATACCTCATCGAGCCGGTTTTTCCAATTTTCTAGTGCGTCATCAGAATCAGAGGACACAGAGGCAACGCTGTGCCAACCTAGTTCTCTGTCTATAGTAGGGTGGATGTAATCCTCAGAGATATTGTAAATGTGATCCCTTCCTCTCACAACTTCATCTTTGACTGGTTCAATATAGCGCCTTCCTTCATTTGGATCCATCGGGGCAATGAATCGGATATCCTGGTTCTCAAATGTCATCAACCGCTTCTTAAAATTTATCATGGCCATGTTGTCATTGGCCCATCCAATCCCTAGCAGCATGGGATAGGATCCCCCTCCATCAACGACTTCGATTACATCGAAATAAGCACGATTCCTCATACCTTCGACATCTACAACTAAATTTGACACTCGGCCGATCGGTTGAACTTTGGCCTGATTAGCTAATCTCAGTTGCACTAGGGACCAACCAAGCTTCGGTTCCCCCATATTTTTACACGTATGTTTCGTCAGGATGTTCACATCTGACCCAAGATCGATAATAACTGAATCAACTTCGTATTCCCCAATCTGGATGTTCATCCGCATTTTTTTACCCGTCTTTTTCTTCTGTAAAGAATTTACTGCGGAATCTGACAACTCTCCATCCAGCCATAGTATAAAATATGGCTTGATCCTTAGCCATATGATAAGATGCTCCAGAATCAATAATCCATTCATTTGAAGTAGAAGAAGAAGATGCAGTATAAGGGTAACCAGAAGGTCCATGAGAGTTAGATTCTGAAGACGAATCTATGCCATCTTCTTGAAACATTTAGATTCATCATGATTATATTTCCCACAAAAATTACAATGACGCTCAGTCTTCTTTCCTTTTTGCTTGGATATTTTGTCATTTTTTAAAGAAGGAGCTGACTAAGAGGGTTTGGGATCCTTGTTGTTTGGCTTATAATTGCGAAAATTATGTTTCTTGGGAGGCTTAGACTTTTCTTTCTGTTGGGACAATAAGGTTTTCCCAGATGTATCTGCATTGTTAATTATTCCAAGATGAATGAGCTTATCTTGCTCTCTAATTAAGGAATCACAAAAGGATTCAAGACTAGGCTCTTGATAGCTAGCTGCATTCAAGGATTCTTTCATGGAGTAGAATGTAGATACAAAAACAAAATATGCAGGTCCAAGTTTGGAAAGAATATGATAAATACATTGTTTGTCTTCTTTCTTAATATTGCATTCTGTACATAAAAGTCTAAGAGTTTTATACTTAGATAAATAGTCTTGAATGCATAAAAAATCATTTGGATTTAAAAAAAACAACTCATTCTCAAGTTGATGACCCGGAATTTCATTGTGTTTACCAAACACAGATTCCAACTTTTCCCAAGCTTTATGAGGTTCATCAATTCCAGATATGTGGAATCGCAAAGCAGTAGAGATTGACATCTCAATCAATCCACGACCTTCATCACATCTATCTGCCCATTTAATTTTTTTATCATCATCAGTGGGTTCTGTTTCTTTCCATGAGGTTATCCTGGAAAGTCTCCTTCTTCGTTTAACATCCTCCATATGAGATTTCCATGAGAAATAGTTAGAACTTGTAAGTATAATATCACAAGGGGAGGCCATACTGTAAAATAAAGGATGAAAAAATAGAAAATAACTATCTGGTTACAAAGAGCTCGAAAAAATATGCGGTTTTAAAAAAAACGGCACTGAAAACTGATTATGGATGATGAAGCTATGCTTGATCAAACAAAATGTTGAAGATGTCTCCAATAGTGACGTGGCAAATATTAACTTGAACAACTAAAAAAAGAACCCACCTCTTCCTAAGATCAACCTTTGACAATCACTTTACAATAAAATTGATTTTAAGTGAATCACTTTTGTAGAATAATTGAGGTTCACTTTTACAATAATGTTACTTTTAAATAGTGCGGCAATAAATTAAAAGACTTAACTGACTCACTTTTTATTTTATTTTATTTATGTGAGATGCACTTTTACAATAAAATAACTTGAAAATAAAAATTGCATGCACTAAAAAGTAGCTTAATAAGACTTGAACTCAAGACCTATTAAGGAATAAAGCAACTTTGGACCAAGTAAGCTAAGTTTGAAAGGTACTTAAAATAATGGAAAGAGGAAGGGTTTTTTTTTTTTTTTACTCTTCTCTCTCGTTCTTCGTGCTTGCCTTTTTTTTCTGCAAATCATAAAAAAAATGAAAAACAAAAAATTCCACACAAAGGGGTTAGATCTTGGTTAGCTTACCCGGAAAGTCTACGTTTTCAAGTTTTCTCGTTGTTTCTGATTTGCCGTGATCGCACAAGGTGCACGACAAAGAGCATACGTAGCCGAGAAGACAAGAAAAAAAACTTTCCCTTTCTGTTTCTGATTCGTCGCGATCGCACAAGGTGCACGGAAAAGAGCATACCCAGCCAGGGAAGGCAACAGTTCGAGATTAAAACAGTAAATATCTAGTAATAAAACTGATAAAATATGAGAGATTTAAAAAAAACAAATCTGTCACTGTAACATTATACCTTCAGATTTGCTGAAATGGGTGTTTCTGGAACAAACGGAAATGGTTTTCGGTGAAACAAAAACTATTTCCCAATGGAAACGACGCTCTGGACGCAATGGAATAGCTCCCACCAGACACAAATGCATAAAAAATCCAGGACTAGAAACCCTTTCAAACTTTCGGCAACACCAGTTCCAGATCTTGATCAAAACCGAAAGCGGCTCTTCATAAAATCTCTGATACCATGTTCGAGTACACAGGGTACTCTCAAAAGATCGAACACCTTGAGCAACCGCTTCACACAAACAGATCATAGATCAACACACTGATGTTTGTCACATGGTTAAAACCCTCGAGAGGAAAACAGTCCATGGCCCCAGCCAAATAGCTACTTGGAGGAATTTATTATGCGAAAGAAAGAAAGTTAAATGAGCTTCTCATAATCGATCAACTAGCCAAGGACCCTCTATGCTCTTTAAATAGAGATCATAGACCAATCGGGTGTTAAGCCACGAATCAATGGTAGGTATGATCTAAGAGAAGTTGAACCTTCGGATCACTCTATGTCTAGAACATATTGTGACCGTCGGATTATAATATTTACAAATGCATATTAATGCATACTAAAGAAACACACTTTTACCTAACGAATATATTACACAAGTTGATCTTAACTAACTCCTAAGTGTCTAAATATCCTAACATCCCCCCTTAAGAACAACTTGGGATAGGATTGAAGGATTTACAAAAGTGACACTATTAGGAGAAGGAAGGAGGCATTAGAGCCTATCCACACATTCCTAAACTCCTAACATCGACCGAAGTTTAGAAAACTTCGATTCTGTAAGAGATTTGGTGAAGATGTCTGCAACTTGATCATTTGTAGGGCAATAGAGAACTTTAATAACATTATCATGACAAAGATTTCTGATGAAGTGCATGTGTAGCTCAATGTGGTTGCTGCGCTGATGTAGAACTGGATCTTTGGCAAGCTTGATGGCACTTTGATTGTCGCACCAAAGTGGAGTAGGCTGCTACTGCTCGAATCCAAACTCTGAAAGGATCTGTCGAAGCCATAAAGCTTCCTGATTAGCATTAACTGTGGCTCGATATTCTGCTTCTGCTGAAGAAAGAGCAAGAGCTTGTTGCTTCTTACAAGCCCAAGTGACAAGTCCAGATCCCAGACTGAAAACATAACCTGTAGTAGACTTTTGATCATTAGGATCCCCGGCCCAATCTGAATTAGTGAAACCAACCAACAAAGGTTTCCCCCCTATATCGTAATGAATCCCAAACTGAATTGTACCTCGAATATATCGAAATATTGTTTTTGCTGCTTTCCAGTGACTTTCATGAGGAGTTTGCATATAACGGGCAACACAACCAACGACAAAGAAAAGGTCAGGACGGGAATGAGTCAAGTATAAAAGACTACCAACAAGCTGACGATACAGGGTGGCATCTACTTCAGGGGAATTACAAGTGGCAGAAAGTTTGACTCCAAACTGGAAGGGAGAAGGGGTTGGTTTACAATCTTCCATGTGGAAGCGACAAAGAAGGTCACAAGCATACTTAGACTAGGAAAGAAAGATTCCTTCTTTGGTTTGCAAGACTTGGAGACCAAGAAAATAATGCAAATGTCCTAAGTCTGACATTTCAAAATTTTGCTTAAGACTAGATTTCACATGGGTTATAAGTTTAGGGTCACTACCAGTAAGGATAAGATCATCAACATAAAGAACAAGTATGATGAGATGGTTTCCTACTTTCTTGGTATAGACATTGGGGTCAGAATGGCATCTAGAAAAACCAGTGTCAAGGAGAAATCTATCCATTTTGGCATACCAAGCTCTAGGAGCTTGCTTAAGGCCATATAAGGATTTCTTAAGGAGAAAACAAGGCTAGAGTTATTCTGAACATACCCAAGAGGTTGTTCCATGTAAATTTTCTCATGTAAATCACCATGTAAGAAGCTAGACTTGACATCCATTTGATGGACTTCCCAGTTATGTAAGGTTGCAAGGGAAAGAACAAGGTGGATGGAGTTCATTTTTGCTATAGTGGCAAAGGTTTCATTGTAGTCAATCCCTTCAACTTGGATAAAACCTTTCGCAACTAAAGTCTTGCCTTAAGTCTTTCAACACTTCCATCTGATGCATACTTATTTCTGTAGACCCATTTACATCTGACAAGTTTTCTTCCTTTTGGAAGAGGAACAAGATCTCAAGTATCATTCGCCATTAAGAAACGATATTCTTCATGCATAGCTGCATCCCAATCTGGATTTCCTGAAGCTTCTGCAAAAGTTTCTGGATCATGATTCTCGGAAACTAGAGCCAAAAGGGAAGAGGCTCACTGAAACTGAGAACGTGTTCGACGTTGATCTCTAGGATCACCAGTAATATCACCAGCTGCTTCACATGTTGAACGAACCCATCGAGGAGGCATTGGTGCTAGTGCAATTGGAGGAACATGAGCAGGTAGAGGTGGATTTTCATCCTCATTGTCATCATCAGAAACTGGAGTTGGAAACCTATCAAGGAAATTGGAAGAAGAAGAAGAAGAAGGCACAATTTCCGAATCAGGCTTGTAGGCAAAAGATGGCACACCCGCCAAGTTAGGCTCGCAGGCCAAGAGATTTTCATCAAATTTAACATCTCTTCTAATGATTATATCATGAGAATGTGGCTGGATAAGTCTATAACCTTTTACATCTTTTGAATATCCAACAAATATGCACTTTTCACTTTTAGGCTGCAATGCTTTCTTTTTTTCATCCAGAATGTGAGCCCATGCTTCAGAACCAAACACACGAAAGTGACTTACATCTGGTTTAATTTTACCCCATGCTTCTTCTGGTGTTATACCTTGTAAAACTTCAATGGGTGTGCGATTAACTATGTAATTTGCACAATTTATGGCCTCAGCCCAGTATTGAAGACTTAGTCCCTTAGATTGGATCATACAATTAGCCATTTCTTTTAAAGTGCGGTTCTTCCGTTTAGCTACACCATTTTGTTGTGGTGTATATTGAACAATGTGATGTTGTTGGATTCCTTGTTCAGTGCAGAAAGTAGTGAACTTGTTGTTAACATATTCTCCTCCATTGTTAGATCTTAACTTAATAATTTGATGACGAGATTGTTTTTCAACAAGGGCCTTGTAGGCCAAGAACATGTTAAATACTTCGCTCTTAAGTTTTAGGAAGTAAACCCATGTGCGTTTGGAGTTGTCATCAATGAAATTTAAGAGACTATTGAAACTAGAAAAGGAAGCAGATGGAAGAGGACCACACAAGTCACTATGCACAAGCTCCAAAGGAACTGAGGCATGCCAAGAGGCACGTTTGTCAAAATTGTCCCGATGATGTTTTCCAAGTACACAACCGGAACAAACACCATCCTTGCAAGATACCATTGGAAGACTAGTTACCATATTGTCTTTACATAGTTGTTGCAATGAACGATAATTTAAGTGACCAAATCGCTCATGCAAAAGTTTGCTCAAGTTATCACTATGAGCAACAAAAACTGAAGGAAAAGGTGATGACCCAAAGTTGTTAAATTTGTACAACCTGGTAATATCATAAACAGTTCCAGTAGCAATGACATTTTGAGGATTTTTAAAATCCTCGATTACAACTTGGTGAGGTGTAAACGTCACAGTTTTATCTTCACCTGAATGAGTAATTTGATAGACAGATAACAAATTGCAGGAAATTTTTGGAACACATCGTACATCACTTAAATGACCATTTTCTACTGGAATTGTTCCAGATCCTACAACACTTAGAGATCTATCATCACCAACAAATATTTGTTTGGTGTTACATTCATGTATAGTAGAAAATATGGCTTGATCCTTAGCCATATGATAAGATGCTCCAGAATCAATAAGCCATTCATTTGAAGTAGAAGAAGAAGATCCAGTATAAGAGTAACCAGAAGCACAAAGTGCATGTCCATGAGAGTTATATTCTGAAGATGAATCTATGCTAATGTGGTGCTTCTTCATTGCTGCTTCCAAGGTTGTCATCTTCTTGAAACACTTAGATTCATCATGATTATATTTCCCACAAAAATTGCAATGACGCTCATTCTTCTTTCCTTTTTGCTTGGATCCTTTGTCATTTTTTAAAGAAGGAGCTGACTAAGAGAGTTTGGGACCCTTGTTGTTTAGCTTATAATTGCGAAAATTCTGTTTCTTGGGAGGCTTGGACTTTTTTTTCTTCTGTTGAGACAATAAGGCTTTCCCAGATGTATCTGCATTGTTAATTATTCCAAGATGAATGAGCTTATCTTGCTCTCTAATTAAAGAATCACAAAATGATTCAAGATTAGACTCTTGATAGCTAGCTGCAATCGAGGATTCTTTCATGGAGTAGAATGTAGATACAAAAACAGAATATGCAGGTCCAAGTTTGGAAAGAATATGATAAATACATTGTTTTTCTTCTTTCTTAATCTTACATTCTGTACATAAGAGTCTAAGAGTTTTATACTTAGATAAATAGTCTTGAATGCATGAAAAATCATTTGGATTGAAGGAAAGCAACTCATTCTCAAGTTGATGACCCCGAATTTCATTGTGTTTACCAAACACAGATTCCAAATTTTCCCAAGCTTTATCAGGTTCATCAATTCAAGATATGTGGAATTGCAAATCAGTAGAGATTGACATCCCAATCAATCCACGAGCTTCATCACATTTATTTGCCCATTTAATTTTCTTATCATCATCAGTGGGTTCTGTTTCTTTCCCTGAGGTTATCCTGAAAAGTCCCCTACTTCGTAGAACATCCTCCATAAGAGATTTCCATGAGAAATAGTTAGAACTTGTAAGTATAATATCTCAAGGGGTGGTCATACTGTAAAATAAAGGCTGAAAAAACAGAAACTAACTATCTGGTTGCAAAGAGCTCGAAAAAATATGGGGTTTTAAAAACGGCACTAAAAACTGATTCTGGATGATGAAGTTATGCTTGATCAAAGAAAATGTTGAAGATGTCCCCAATAGTGACGTGACAGATATTAACTTGACTAACTAAAAAAAAGAACCCCCCTCTTCCCAAGATCAACCTTTGACAATCACTTTACAATAAAATTGCTTTGAAGTGAATCATTTTTGTAGAATAATTGAGGTTCACTTTTACAATAATGTTACTTTTAAATTGTGCGGAAATAAATTAAAAGACTTAAGTGACTCACTTTTTATTTTATTTTATTTATGTGAGATGCACTTTTACAATAAAGTAACTTGAAAATAAAAATTGCATGCACTAAAAAGTAGCTTAATAAGACTTGAACTCAAGACCTATTAAGGAATAAAGCAACTTTGGAGCAAGTGAGCTAAGTTTAAAAGGTACGTAAAAGAATGGAAAGAGGAAGGGTTTTTTTTTTGTTTTTACTCTTCTCTCTCGTTCTCCATGCTTGCCTTTTTTTCCTGCAAATCACAAAAAAAACAAAACCAAAAACAAATAAAAAAAATTTCCACACAAAGGGGTTAAATATTGGTTAGCTTACCCAGAAAGTCTACGTTTTCAAGTTTTCTCGTTGTTTCTGATTTGCCGTGATCGCACAAGGTGCACGACAAAGAGCATACGTCGCCGAGAAGACAACAAAAAAAACTTTCCCTTTCTGTTTCTGATTCGCCGCGATCGCGCAACGTGCACGGCAAAGAGCATACGCAGCCAGGGAAGGCAACAGTCCGAGACTAAAACAGTAAATATCTATTAATAAAACTAATAAAATATGAGAGATTTAAAAAAAAAAATTCGTCACTGTAACATTATACCTTCAGATTTGTCGAAATGGGTGTTTCTGGAACAAACGGAAATGGTTTTAGGTGAAACAAAAAATATTTCCCAATGGAAATGACGCCCCGGATGCAATGGAATAGCTTCCACAGGCCATAAATGCACAGAAAATATAGAACCAGAAACCCTTTCAAACTTTCAGCAACACCGGTTCCATATCTTGATCAAAACCGAAAGTGGCTCTTCATAAAAGCTCTGATACCATGTTCGGGTACACAGGGTACTCCCAAAATATTGAACACCTTGAGCAACCGCTTCACACAAACAGATCATAGATCAACACACTGATGTTTGTCACGTTGTTAAAACCCTCGAGAGGGAAATAGTCCACGGCCCTAGCCAAATAGCTACTTGGAGCAATTTATTATGCAAAAGAAAGAAAGTTACATGAGCTTCTCATAATAGATCAACTAACCAAGGACCCTCTATGCTCTTTAAATAGAGATCATAGACCAATCGGGTGTTAAGCCATGGATCAATGGTAGGTATGATCTAAGAGAAGTTGAACCGTCGAATCACTCTATGTCTAGAACATAACATGACCGTCGGATTAGAATATTTACAAATGCAAACTAATGCATACTAAAGAAACACACTTTTACCTAACGGATACATTACACAGGTTGATCTTAATTAACTCTTAAGTGTCTAAATATCCTAACACTCTCTTATCCACATGTCGACCTACCTCCATTAGTCGTCCAACCACCATGTCATCCTCCATAGGTCAAAACACTATGATGGGTTTATCGACTACCATCTCCTCCTCCACAAACCAACCCACCTCCATAGCCCAACCGACCACCATCTTCTCCTCCACTAGTTGACCAACCACCATCTCCTACTGCAGTATTTGATCGACCACCCTCTCCTCTTCCAATAGTTGACCCACCAATTGCAACACCCAGTTCAACTATTGTTGCTATAAACAAGATGGTTGCATCGAGTCATATCATGGTGGAGACATATACTAGTTGTTGGTTACTACATTGTTATATAGTGAAGATATTGAGATAACCTTTGTCTCTAGTGATTGTCATGGTGGAGGTATCGATGACTTTGGCTCTGTTGGTGGACCATATATCTTATAACAATTATATTTGATCATATGTGTATATTTGATTGTTGAGATGTATATTTTACATATTTCTTTTGCTTTTATTTTTTATTGGATATGTATATTTTACATACATACTTTGGTTTTGATATTATAGTTCATATTTAAGCTCCATTTTCATATCATGTTGATCTTCATGTTGTTTTATTTATGAAATAATATATTGTTTGTATGTAAATGATTATATTATTAGTGTGCTTTCTTTTAATTTAAATTAAATTTGAGATGTATTACTCATTCAAATTTGAGATTCCATATTTGACATGTAAATCTAACTTATATATTGATTTTGAGATTAGCATTCATGTATATTATCTCTTTTCAATCACATTGATGTTGATGTTTTTTATCAATTTTGTTGTGTATGTTATCGATTAACACCATTATTGATTTATCTATTTCAAAATCATATAATGTTTAATTAAATATTTAATTTTAAGTCCAATCTCTCCTTTACTTAATTTAGTAATTATATCTTAAATTTAATTAAAATATAGATTTCATCAAAATAAATTGTTTTGTTTGGGTATTCTTTGACTAAATAAAATTATTTTTCAGTCTACCTTTCCATACAAGTAGTACAATATAATAGATAGATAAACACATTATAGATTAAATTGATTTTCAAGCATCTAAACTGGTTTAAAAAGTCAACAAAAATATTCTTACCTATAATCTTACAAACAATTATTTGTAATCTTTGATAGAATACTTAGATGAAATATATCAACGTTTAATAATGGTATGTTATTATTATTATTGTTATTATTTAATGAAGAGCTACAAACAATTTATATAATGTAAATTACAATATTTTATTGAAATGTGCCTTTAAGATCTCCAAAAATACATAAACTTATTTGGACCATATATATTCCATCTGGACCCCATCCCCACGTATCTTTACATGAAATGTGAATAGGAGCCAAACCAGCTAAATTTTCCACCAATGAAGCCTGTTGAGCAAGAAGGATAGGATCACGATCTGGAATTTGAGGGAATGTCCATGCGTCCCAGTTTCCATGACATTCCCATGTAGTGATGTTAGATAGTTTTGTAATTCCTTTATTCATTAACTAGAATTGCAGCTCGTTGCAAGAGGCATCATCATTTAATAGAGCATTTCCAACAATTTTATCCTCCCACAGATAAGTTTGACTTCCGTTACCAATAATTCGATAGAGATGTTTATTAAAGAATTCAAGACAACTTCTACACAAATTCCAAATATTAGATCCTTTTGGAGTATTAGCCAAATGAATATGTCTGAGAGAGCCACCGTGAAGATATTTTTTCCTGAATATTTTACTCACAGGATGATTTTTATTAGAAACCAACTACCAGAGCAGTTTACCTCCCAAAGCGAGATTAGACATGGCTGAGTCTTTGATTTGCAGACCACCTTCAGGAACTGGTTTTTTTTAATTTTCCCAATTAACTAAGTACATACGGTTCTGATTTTTTTTCCCACCACTTCAGAGAAAATTTCTAAGCATCTTGGATATTTGTTCCATAATTGATTTTGGAGCTAGAAGAAGGGACGGTTGGTAAATAGGAAGGGCCAAAAGAATAGTCTTTATCAAAATTAGCTTTCCTGCCTTTGTAAGCCAAAGTCCACCCCACATAACTATATTAGCTTTTATCTTATCAATTATTTCCAACCAGAGGGAAGGGTTGTTTTTCCCCAGGGTAATTGGAAGACCCAAGTATTTCACCTTGTCACAGGAAGCAAATCCTTCAAAACCCAAAATCTGAGAAATGTTTGACATTGTTGTTTGATCTACATTCCAACAATACACAACACTCTTTCTGATGTTAATAAGTGCCCCTGAAATAATACAGAAGTGAGTCATAATGTCTGAAAAATCTCTTGCTATTTTTAAGGAAGCCCTTCCTAAAAGCAGAGTATCATCCACAAAGAGGGCTTGAGTAATAGATTCTACTTCAACTGCTGATGTTATGCCCAGAATGATCCCTTCATTTTTCCCTATGGTTAACTTTCTACTTAAAGAATCAACCATAAGAATGTACATAAATGACGAAAGAGGGCAGCCTTGACGAAGACCCCGGGTTGTTTGAAATAAGTTTGTAGGTTTGCCATTTACTAATGACGCTGTCTAAGGTTTATCAGTACAAGCTTTAATCAAATTTATAAAGGCTGGGCTAAAACCAAAAGAACAAAGAACTGAGTAAATAAAGGTAAGCTTTACCCTATCAAATGCATTTTCCATGTCGAGTTTGATTTGCATGCCCTCGTCTTTCCTTTGAAAGCTGGAGTGCAAGGCTTCATGTACTTGGATTACATTGTCCAAAATATGCCTCTCCTTTACAAACCCGCCTTGTAGAGGTGAAATCAGCTTCTGAAGTAGAGGTTTGATCCTGTTACATAAGAGTTTAGAGAAAATTTTATATGATGCATTACAGAGAGATATAGGTATGAATCGATCAAAAGATGAACGATTGACTTATTTTGGAATTAGAGCAAGGAAACTGGATTTTGTGCATCCACCAATTTTGAATTTTAAAAGAAATGCTTTTAGCATCCAGAGAATATCAACCCTAATTACTTTCCAACACACTCGATAAAAATGGAAGGAAAATCCATCAGGCCCCGGGGATTTATCAGGCTCCATGGCCCAAATAACGTCAATGATTACTTGCTTTGTAAAAGGCTTTAGTAACTCCATATTTTCTTCCTCATTCACCAAGCAGGGAATGTTGGACAATAATTCAGAGGTTAGATCAGCATCAGAGTTTCCATCTTCCTTAAAAATATTATGAAAGTGAGATTCAACCATCTGCTTTATTTGAGAATTTCCTATTACAACTTCACCAGACGAAGAGGTTATTTCTAAAATGTGATTTTTGGATATTCTGGCTCTGCACTGTTTGTGAAAAAAGGAGGTGTTCCTATCTCCATCTTTCAGCCAAGTACTCCTAGATTTCAACCTCCAATATTCTTCTTCTCGTCTAAATGCTTGAAAGGAATTGAACCGAGCTCTTTGCTCTTTTTCCAGCATAGCAGGGGTGATTTGTAATTCTTCCATTTCCATTTGTACCTCCTCCAATTTCTCCAAAGACTCTTTCCTTTCACAGATTGGGTTTTTATTTGAGATTTTAACCCAGGTCTTCAGCGCTGCTTTTCTATTTTTGAGTTTCCTCTCCCATACATAATTTGGAGATCCAACCACTGGAGTTTCCCATGTCGTGGATAGAATACTCATAAATCCATATTTATCTTTCCACAATGGGATAAAATGAAAGGGGATTGGACCTAAATACTTTTGTTGGTGAAAACCCACCAACAAAGCCTCGTCGAGAGGGGTCCCCACTCTGTCGACGCCCAACTAGCGCGATCTCCCTGAGCACCAGCCTAGACAAGTTTTACACTACCTGGAAACACCCACAGAGTAGATGAAGTCTCACCTAAGATGTTCGAGGGAGAGCTGTCGGAACCACGTTTCCAGAAGTAAGAAGGAGGATCGGGGCATTAGAGATTTATCAGCTTAACTATCAGATCTAGCAGAACCGTTTATCAGATATTGCAGGATTCATCACAGATCTATATTTTCTATTGCAGAGCTAACATATCACATCATTCAACCATTCATCGCAACAGTATGGCATTCATCATTCATACAATAGAAAAGACAAAAAAAGACATCACAACAGTATTGCATTCCTCATAAAACAGAGCCATTGCAGCAAATAAAGACAAGAAAAGTCATAGCATCATATGCAAGAGGAAAAAAGACAATAGTGATTGAGCTCAATATTTGTCATCTCATATTATTAACATATCCAAAAAAACGGTCTTCTTTCTCCACATCAAGAGAAAGAAAATCCACAGAGTCACTGATAAATCACCAAAAAGCTTAATCTCTTACTTTAGTCTAGTCTCATGCACATCTCATACACCTCTTCATTATATCCCCCTTACAATTGCAATTCTAATATATATATTGGCTTGCGCCTTTACATTCAAGCTCCACTTATAACTAAATTCTAAATGGTTTAACCACTAATGACCTATATCCACAAAATATGGTCAAGCGATACAAAAATATGCATAAAATATTCAAAAGCGGTTTATTTTCTGCCCGTCGCGCTCCCTTTGACTTACGCGGTGTCGTGTGAGCTTACGCAACCTCCACGGTGCTGCGAAAATCACTTACCCAAACCCCTACCAACATGCTCCCAACATAGTCTTGTGGCTTGTCCTCGAACCACGTCAGCTGGCCATGGTGTCTTTTGTGATCTTGAAGAGCAGAAACCATCATATATGTATCAGTGTGAGATTGTTCCCAGATTGGCCGCAACTGCTTCCTTCAATGTCAACTGTAGTAGATCTTATCAACCTTCTAGATTTGTATACCCTATAATTCCATCATTCTCCAACTGCTATGAATACTCCAGCGTGCTCCATTTGTGGTTTCCCTTCAAAAAGCATCTGGCAGCTCAGTCTGGAGCCCCACATCTGGCCATTTGGTCCTTCCTTACTATCAGGATCGGCCCGCATTTATCCACTTGGTCCTTCCTTACATTCAAGCTCATATCACATCTGCCTACTTGGTCCTTCCAGGCGCATCCAGGGCTACATGAAGGACCTGGTGCCTTATTCCTATAGACTTAGTCAAGTGCGGCAGGAACTCTAGTCCCATCCAGATTCCTCATGGTTGTTGGAGCCGGCACCTCAAACCGACTAGGAGAAACATAACCAAGTATGACTTCTCCATATACCTCTATCTCAACCGAACTAACCTACGCACTCACAACTTGTTCATCAACCTCCACTGGGATAGCATTCTCATGCACAGTCTACCCTGTATCCAGGGAGGTCTGCATTGCCCCTTCGATCACCATTTCCTTACGCAATGAATCTTCCTTCAACAACCCAACCCAACTCTTCTGCAACTTCGCTTAGTGCATCACTTCCTAATGGGGTTCAGAGAGCTACCAGTTCTTAACTTATAACACCAACTTCGACTAAGTTGCCATCATGACTTACTTGAGTGCCTCATAATGACCAGATCCTTCATACGTGTGCTAAATACGTCGTCGATTCTTCCATCCGTCATTCAAATTTTCTATCATTAACATATGACATCAACCATGTCGTCAATTTTTCCACCCTGCCTTTCGGATCTGCTATCATTAACTTATGATGTCAACCATGGCGTCGTTTCCTTCTTTGATAGCCGTTATGGAGTATTGATCTAACATCCGGTCTCTGTATACTGCAAGAAATTGTGTCTATCCTGGGTAACCCCGTCCCTTTTTCATGTCATGGCCCAATATTCATAGCATAGCATCCTGTGGACGCACCATTTTTTCCTGTTGCACAACCTTGGTCCAGCGGACCACCTTGTCGCAGCCCTCTTCCCTCAGCATAGCCTCCTGCTGACCCACAACTTGTTGTTGGTCGCAACCATTTTTCGTGGCTAACTGGCTATTCTATGTTGACTTACCTACCTTGTATCCTCATACGGCCCCCCACCTCTTGCTACCTATCTCTAGCTGCTCTCGCTGTTTTTTTTTTTTTTGCAGTGCTTCAAACTGGGCGCCCTTCTGCCCCTGTCTTATAGGGCTTCAAACGACTACCATTTACAAGCTTCAACAATACCGCTTCATCTAACCGATGATACTGAACTACACCCCTAGAAGTAATTTAATGAATAAGATACGGGCCTAACCAGTGGATTTGTAACTTACCTGGATGCTTTAGGAACTTGCTGTCGTATAGCAGTACCAAATCTCTTTGGGAAAAGTGTTTATTTTTAATGTGGCGATCATGCCACGCCTTCTGTCGATCCTTCTCAAAACGCTACTGGAAGCCTATGATGAAGCGGTCCTCTTCTAGTTGAATTAGCTGCATTGATCACTCCTCAAGTGCCTCTTCATTTCCCATAGCGGTTGCTGCGGCGATGCGCAGACTAGGAACACTATACTCCATAGGCATAACTGCCTCTTTCCCATATACTAGTTTGAACGGTGTCTGCCCTGTGAGCCTCTTGTAAGTGGTGCGATACGCCCATAGTACCGTAGGGATCTTTAAATTCCAGTCATCCCGTTTAGCATTACATACCTTTGTCAGCGCGGTTTCCAAGATTTTGTTGAAGGCCTCTACAGTTCCATTTTCCTGTGGATGATATGGGGTGCTTCTCTTATGCTGCACCTGCAACTCCTCTGTCAATTCTTTTATTGTGTGGCTGATAAGGTGGCCACCTTGGTCTCTCATCAATACCTTAGGGCATCCGAACCGCGTCGCGATGTTTTCAAAGACAAACTTTGCTGTTGTCATAGCGGTTCAATCCACAACTAGTGCAGCCTTCGCCCACCTTGTCAGATATTTAGTTGTTGTGATGATGTAGCATTCACCGGTTCACTTCCCTAGCGGGTGGATTGGACCCACAAATTCCACAACCCATTTATCAAAAGGTTGTAAAGCTACTTGTGGTACAAGCGACATCTCATCCTGTCGTGATGGTTTCCTGATACGTTGACAGACATCGCAGCTCCACGTGTGATCTATAGCATCATTATGCAATGTAGGCCACCAAAGCCCAATGTGCAGTACCTTGCATGCGATAGCCCTTCCTCCATAATTTCTACCCATAACTCCTACATGTGCTTCTTCGATAATTTTCCCTTGTTCATGAGGTAGAATGCACCGGCGCAGGATCTCATCAGGTCGAAGCTTGTATAATTGTCTCGCGATGAGCTGGAAGTCTGAAGCCTTCACTACCAACTGCTTTTTTTTACTGGTCTTCATATCCTCCGATGCAACTCCAGTTTCCAAGAACTGAATTATCGGTGCATAATGATCATCTACGATATCCACTGAAAACAGTTGTGCATCTGACAATCCATCATCAATATTGGTGGGCTCGTCACCGGTCTCAATGCGGGACAGATGATCAGGACCAGAATTTAGGCGTCCTGGTTTCACAATTGTTTCAAAGTCAAATTCTTGAAAGAGAAGTAGCCAACGACATATCTCTCCTCCCAACACAGGATTATTGACCAGATACTTCAAAGCCGAATGGTCAGTGAACATCTTGAAGTGATTGCCCAAGAGATAATGCCTGAATTTCTGCAGCACATATACCATCGCCAACCCCTCTCTTTATGTGGTCATGTAACTCTTCTCCGCAAAGGATAACTTTCTATTAACAAAGGTGATTGGATGATCCATATCTCCTCCACCTGGTTGCATGAGTACCACTCCCAGTGCAATCAACGAGGCATCGACATGAACATGAGACTCCTTTGTCCAATCGGGAGACATAAGCATGGGTGCTGAAGCCATCTTGGCCTTCAATGTATCAAAGTTATTTTGACATTCCTGGCACCATATGAATGCAGCATCCTTCTTTAACAGTTTCTCCATGGGCACAATAATCGCAGCATAAACGCAGATAAACTTGTGATAGTACCCGGTATGCCCTAGTGTCGCACGAAGCATCTCCGTATTTGTAGGTGGCGGTAGGCCCAAAATGAGCACAATATTCACTAGATCAACCAAAATCCCCTGCTTATGAACGATATGACCCAATAGTATCCCAAATGGTGCACAGAAAATGCACTTCTTTGAATTCAATGTGATCTAATGCTGTTGACACCTCTTTAGCATCAAGCGGAGGTTTTCCAAGTGATCCTTGATCAATCTGTAGACTGTCCATTCATCCATATATACTTGCAGGGACTCCTGAAAAAAAATATTTAAATGCAACGACAACAATCCGAGAGAATACTGCAGGCGCATTCTTCAGCCTAGCATTACTGTGTACTGAAAGCAACCCCATTGGGTGACAAATGTGGTTTTGTGAAGGTCTTCCTTTGTAATTTTGATATGATGGTACCCAGAAAATCCATCTGTGAAGGAATACATTTCTTGACCACCTACTCCCTCAAGAACCTCATCTATAAAGGACATCAGAAAGGGATCATGCATGCAAGCATCATTCGGCTTCCTTAGATTGACACAGATTCAAATTTCCCTAGTCTTTTTTCCTTGAACCACCATAGGATTTTTCCATTCTGATTCTTCAACCATATCAATAATCCCTGCATTTAGATTTTGATCAAGTTCAACATTGACCCTTTCTTTATATCGCGGATTCAAGTGGTATATCCCCTGTCGCACTAGTTTTGCATCTGGTTTTAACGGGATCTTCATTTCCCTTAGGTCACCCAATATCCCCTTCATTTCTGAAAATTTCATCAGGAACAAATCTTGAAACTCGTGTAGGAGATCTACGATCTTTTCCATAGTTTCCTTGTCCCAGTAGTCTCCAATATTGGGAAATTTTGGATTCTCCACCGTCCCAATATTGACTTTCTTAATCTTCAGCGATTGAGTCATTGGATCTGTCAACACATCCAGTGCTGTGACATCTCGACTTACTTCAGTCTTTGGAATATTAATGTTTTGCAACTCATCATCATCTTCTGGCTCACCAGAGAGGTTGTATCATTCCATCATTGATCGCAGGTGGCAATGCGCATGTGGGTCCAGAGGATATGCAACTGGGACCACTTTCAAGACTACATCCCAAATGATCTATAGCGCGTTGTTAACTTTTGCATTAGCATCTACAAAGACGAAGGTATGCGCAAAGCAAAAAGTCATCTCCTCCCAGGTGGTAATTTCTCTGTGCAACTCGACTGATATGTACCAAGACCGTGAAATTTCATCCAATGTATGAATAAAAGCATGGATCCACTCATCCTTGGGTTGTAATGCCCACAGCGTCTGGAATTCCCTCAGATGACTATGAGGGCTATTCTTTCCATCATACCTCCCAGTGTGATATACCTCCATATCTCTGAAGCACACATTCATCAATCATCGACATTGTTCCCATTCATGAATGGTCACCTTATGAATTGCCCACCAGCGTGCTAGAGTGGCCTTCAATGCTTCTCCTAATTCCCACAATCTTTGAGGCCCAACTACCTTTGCTTCAAACTCCTCAAGGAACCCAGATAGTTATGGTATTCCTTCATATGTTGGTAACTCAATGATCTCAATCACAACATGGCACAACGACTGTGTGATTAGCCCGCACTTTCTGAGTGATACCTCATCCAGCCGGTTTTTCCAATTGTCCAGCGCGTCATCAGAATCAGAGGACACAGAGGCAGCGCTGTGCCAACCCAGTTCTCTGTCTATAGTAGGGTGGATGTAATCCTCAGATATATTGTAAATGTGATCCCTTCCTCTCACAACTTCATCTTTGACTGGTTCAATATAGTGCCTTCCTTCATTTGGATCCATCGGGGCAATGAATCAGATATCCTAGTTCTCAAATGTCATCAATGGCTTCTTAAAATTTATCATGGCCATGTTGTCATTGGCCCATCCAATCCCTAGCAGCATGGGATAGGATCCCCCTCCATCAACAACTTCGATTACATCGAAAAAAGCATGATTCCTCATACCTTCGACATCTACAACAAAATTCGACACTCGGCCGATCGGTTGAACTTTGGACTGATTAGCCAATATCAGTTGCACTAGGGACCAACCAAGCTTCGGCTCCCCCATATTTGTACCCGTATGTTTCGTAAAGATGTTCACATCTGACCCAAGATCCAGAATAACTGAATCAACTTCGTAGTCCCCAATCTGGATGTTCATCCGCATTTTTTTACCCGTCTTTTTCTTTTGTAAAGAATTTACTGCGGAATCCGGCAACTCTCCATCTAGCCGGTGCAACAATTTCTCGATCTCAACCAGTGCATCAAGATCTTTTTCCAGGGATAAACAACTCTTGAAGAACTGTTGTAATGTACCATACTGTCGCGATGGTCCAGCTTCTAATGAAGAATCAAAACCAGAAGGTGTCACATGCCCCAAATTGCAAAACATTTTATGTTTTAAGAAACATTATGTTATATTTTATTATAAAGTTTGTAATTAATGACCAAGTGGGGTCAAGGATAATTGAATGTAATTGCTGAATATTTTATTAATTAATAAATGAAAGATGAGACAACAGCTTAAGGAAGTTGTTAAATGAGTGTTTTACTGGTCACTTGGTGGAGTAGGCTGGGTTGAGAGCAGATTGACACTTGACAGCATCCTCAAACTACTTCTAGTTGTTACAGGGGGCAAATTCCCTATTTTTGTGGTCATGTTCCCCAAGAAAGTGGAACAAGAGCAGGTGGATCATTAAGTAAAAACTGACCAAAAATACCTAGGCATGCTAATAAAACTTCCCATTGAAGACAGTTGAGGCTGCTCATTCTTGACTTGTGAACATTCTGAGTGAATGAAGTGCACAAGAAAACTCGATGGAGGGGACTAGCTGATTGTTTATTGTTATCTGGAAGGATTGAGTTTAAGCAATAATATGCTATGCTTATGTTCTATTGTTGTTAGGGTTAGTTAATGAAATACTTTTACTGTGAAAATATAGTTAAAAGCTGGAATAGATAGATTAGGGTAAATGATTAGAAGAATTTCCAGTTTTACTGATAGATTAAAAGAATACCTAACTGTATTTTTCCACACCTTTTTGAAGGTAGTACTCTAGTACAGTAGGTTAGATTAAATTTAGATAAAGAATCGAATGAAGTATGCATGAATGTGTTTTATTACCTTATACAGGTTTCATAAAAGTTATTCATATGTA
>LPNX010792433.1:812734-866058 GCA_001517045.1 Pseudotsuga menziesii | reverse complement strand
CATATATATATATATATACTTACACAGTAGATAAAATATATACTATAAGCCTATTATCATAGAAACCCAAAAGGCATTATAAAAACAAGAAAATAAATAAGCAGGGTTAACTTAAAGAAACAGTAAATAAGGCTCGAAGTTTACTGATATATTTTCACCATTAAACTACGTAAAATGAAACTAGAATAATATTATAATCAATACTAACTATGTATTAATCTAAGAGTAATTAGGGTTTTATAAATAAAACTGATTTTGAAGAAAAACTGTCAAATTTACCTTCTTATTTACTAGCAGCTAAATTATCCAGTTTCACACATAAACTAATTAAAGCATACATACTTCATTTGTATAGCTACACGTATCTAATAAATGAATATATAAAATTATATACATTATCCATAAGAAACAGTATTAACACTTTATGTTAAATATAAACTAAAAGAAAATAAGTAAAAGACCTTTCAAAATATATTAACCCAAAAAAATACAGTAAAGACTTAGGTTGCATAATCAACCTTTCTTCTATCCATTTACTGAAGAAATTGTTATTAACAGTAAAAATCAAATTATATTCTAAAAACCAACTATCTAAACATTTCTTTTCACTTTTAAACATAATCAAAACAAATATCAAATTCAATATCAATAACTCTGTTTAGGGTTAATTTAAACAGATTTGAAGGAAAACCAGAACCCATAAGAATCTCACAGCATGCCATTTTTATCTTAAAACCACAGTATATATTTATTATCGAATATAGAAGTCACGAAACAGTAATCTTAAAAGCTTAATCAATTTATAGACATCATCTCAAACCTTATCATCATTATCAAAACCACTACTGTCACCTTAGAGGTTACGGCCTAATGGCCTTTTTACAACTTAAGTCACGGTTTAAAAGCCTGTATAAAAACAACTTTACTGAAATCAAAACTACGACTGAGAAGGCCCATAAATTTTTCCAAGTCACGGCCGTGAAAGCCCCAAAATAATTCCATCATGATACAACCACTAGGGCTTCAAAGTTTCCTTCACAATACATCATAGCCTCAACCACATGACCATCCAAACAAGCAAACCACAATGTATCCACGGCCGAGCAATAGTCCAAAAACCAAGCAGACAGTATCTGCTAAAAACACCATACACAAGTGCAGGAGAAAGCTCAGGTGAGACCAAGGCTTACCGGGGTATACACGCAACGTGGAGTCTGTGCAGGGTTTTCTTCAATGGTTTCCAGCACCCTTCTACGAATTTAAGCACCTGCACATTCAAACCAATGAATTTTAAAAACTCACGTAAATAACTAAGGAGATAAGTCTCTGAATAGTGCAAAAAGAATTATAACTTTGTTTAAAAACTGAATATCTTACCTGGAAATGGGATTTTCGGCCCTGTAATGGTAATATGCACAAACCCTAGCCACCATTAAGGTTTCAACGAGCTTCAAGGAAGCACTGTCAGAAGAAAGCACAAATGCACAGTGTGGAAGCCGAAACAAAGAAATCATGATGAATCAGAGTCAAAGCCACACTAGAAAACAAGCAGTAAGACAAAGAACCCGATACTCTTTAATAACACTCTTTTAAACTATCAAGAACCGTGCTCTCTCTATCAAGTCCACTCTCACTGCACCAGTGTATGGATGGTAGCACTTGCAGAGTCAAGGTAACAAAAGGAGTGGCATTTACAGAGCTAGGGTAATGGTGATGGAGAGTTCTTACACAGATTAAAAATAGTGGCCACATGAACCTCTATATGTAGAAGAAAGATAACTTTTGGTAAGGAGGATTATACACAATGGAGTGACAGTAAGGTCATGCAGCCATGAGTCTGCAGCTCATCGACTTCGCAGCAGAGACAAGAAGATTAAGGAAAGTTTGATTTTAGGGTTTTAGAACAGTTTTATATTGCCCCCAAAGTCAACAAAACCTAACCACCAAACATTGACCACGTGGCTGCAAATTTATTTACGAAATGTGGGTTTTATGATATAGTTTTGAAACCCCTGTGGAGCAGCATACACACATTAACAATTTGTAAAGGAACTTTGGTTACAATACTTTTCATAACTTTCAATATATTATAACCCTAACGAGTATTGTAGGGAGGTAAAATTTATACTAGGGTTTATATCCATGTTTTGAAATCGTTTGAAATGGGTAAACAATCATGTAAGACTTTCTTCAACTTAATTTGCATAATGAACAACAACTTATGAGCAAACATAGCATTGTAAAAGACCTGGTAAAGACTTAATCTTTATGTATATGAGGTTGCAAGTATAGGAAGATGTATAGCCTGGTTTTGTTAGACTAGGTATTAAACTTAGATCTATATATCACCTTGTGAGATGAAGATCATATAAATGTTAAGTTGGTTAGATTTGTTTTGTAGAAAATAATCTTTTACTTCTTTACCCAAATAGCAGTAATGCTATTGTTTTAAAATATAAAATTTGTATTATTACATCTCCATTTGGTAAGTACTAGAACAGTTTAGAAGAACTATCTTATGCACTAGGTTTTATTTCCATGTGTGAATAACAATCTATATACTTTATAACTATACCTAGATCATAGGTTTTCCTAAGTTTATTTAACTCATTATTTGTGGAAAACGAATACTCTTGAGTTTAACTTAGCATCAAGTAAATAAATAAAGGAATATGCTATACAATTTACCTTTCACTAGAGTTACATACAAGAACTAAACTGAAAATAGATAGATGAAAGTTAAATGAACAAGTTATAGTTATAGTGAAATGGAAGAGCAATTGGACTAGGTTCAGTTTACTAAAATTACTTATATTACCAGAAACTATTTGGAACATAAATATGTAGATCAACAATACCTCGTTTATTGCTCAAAGCTATAAAATAAATAAATTTACTATCATTCTATTTTTTGCTAGTTGAGATAATAATCTTGATCTGGAAACTGGTGACAAAATGTCTTACCTGTAAAGGACCTGTAAAATAAGTATCACTTCATTGCATTATCTAAAAAGCTAAGTAAGCCTTGATCTCAACTGAAGTTCCTTCATATTTTCACAAAACAGTAAATCAAACTTAGCACTAGTAAGTAAACAGATGTTTCAATTCCTGTTGTTCCAAATCATAACCTGCTAAATCAAATCCTTAATAATGATTTACAAAAACAACAATTAAGTATGTGGAACTAGAAATTAACAAAATAGTTAGTTATAGTTTAAGCCTATTTAGGTTAACCGTTAACAGTTAAATGTTCCTCAGTAGTGACGATTGCAAACATTTAATGTTATATGAAGAATTTTAGTTTTTACGAACTTTTGGTGTATTGCAGAAGGCATGCCAAAAATAGGTGTCTTACCAGGATTTCTCCCAAGCGCCTCGCGAGCTTCTAAAAAGGTATCTCTGTCAGTCACAATATTGAACTATGGTTTCTTCTTGCCAACCAATTGCACTTGTGGTCGCGGTCCATCTTCTCTAGTCACCGTGCCTCCTTAAATAACAATCACAACGTCAACATCCTCTATCCGAGGTTCTGCTAGAATGGTTGCAACCGTCAACCCTTGATTCTGGTTCTGTGGCGGAGTCTGATTCGGTGGTAGATTTTGGTTCACTGGTGGGTTCATAGGCTGGTTGATAATCTGATTTTGTATTGGAATTTGGGGTTGCCCTTGATTTTGTATTTGTTGTTGGTTTTGTATTTTATTCTGGAACAGATTATGATTATGTAACAGCGGAACATTGCCAACCTTCCATCGCGCAATCAACTAAGGACAATTTTGAACAGTATGATTATTTCACCGCACAGTACACGCATTGCAAATGGGGACAATCTCTCTGATAGTGGCCAAATTTCCCACAGTTGTAACACTGGATTAATGCACGACATCATCCTCCTCCATGGACAAAACCACCTCTTCCTCTGAATCCAAATCCTCCACGGTATCCTCCTTGCTGTTGATATTGTGGTTGAGCTACATGCTGCTGATACTGGGGTTGCACCATTTGTTGTTGTGGGGGATTTGGCTGCTACTTGGACATACTGTTGTTATGTTGGAGCCATTGGGGTTTGAGTGTACTGTGGTCTCAGCGCAAAATGTAGCTGAGGTGCACCCTGTGTCTGTGGTTGTGACGACATAAACTACATCTGCGATGGTGACATGTACTGGAATTGAGGTGGTAGTTGTATCACCTATGGCTGCTGCACCATTCAAGGATCTTCACCTTTCACAAAATATGCATCATAGTTCCGCTCTTGAAGCAGATCAGGGGCTCGACCGTCCTTATCCTCGTGCCCTACTGAGTGACAAAAGGTGCAATATAAGCTTGCTAGCTTTGTAACCATTTTCTGCATGTAGATACAATATTCATGTCGATGCCCATATACTTGACATATGCGACACCACAGCACACTACCACAAATTAACGAGTTCGGTGCTCCTGAGAGTAGATAATTCCAAAAAGAAGGACAAGTATCTTTTGTGTGTCCATCCACGTGACACCGAGTACACCACAAGTCATCATGTTCATCTTTCTCCTTCTTGATATCCTGCAGTTGAATTGCTAGGTTCACCAGTTACGCTTGGATTTGGTTCATGCCGACAGCAGTTTCCCCAATAGGTGAAGATTCTAGATTCATCGCAATTTCTAGATCCTCGCTCTACGTCACAATATTTTGTTGCATTAATGGGTGTCAAATATGAGGGACCAATGTCGTAATGAACCATTCTTTATGTTGAACGTCACTCATATCAAAGTTGACCCATGCCATCAAAGTCTTAAACCTCTGATCAAAGCCCCAAACCGTCTCATTAGGAAATTGCTTGATTTCCTTCAGCTCTGTAATGTACTGTGCTTCATATTTTGGTTTCTTGAATTCTTCATGCAGTCCCTTTAGAATCTCATCCAAGTTCTTCGTCGCAGTCCCATACGGGACCTATATGAATCTCATGTACCAATCGAGTGCATGACCTTAGAGGTTGGTCTCTAACTGACCTTTCTTTACATCCTCATCGGTAGTCTATCTGTCAGTCCAGGCTGCCTCACATAAGAACCAATACTTTTCTGGGTCATCAATTTCATTTCCATGGAACATAGGTAGCTTCATATCATCTCCTGCCATCCTAGACCTTCTTCCTGCAGATACTGATTTACTACTAGATTTCGCTTGGCACATCGGACACGTCGACGTAGATTGCATATATTTTCCTGATGGTGGAGTGGTGCGCGGAGGTGTGGACATGTTGCTACCGGGGTTTAACCTTGCTTCCACCCTAGGCGTATCTTGGGTTTGATCATCCTCTTCGTCATTGTAGGGACGCTTCATCTCATATGGTTGTCCTTTGCAGTCTTGCGTTCCAATTGCAGTAGGATCTCCTATCCTTTGCTTCTTCTCTACTCGAAACCTTGCTCCTCCCCTTATACAACCACTCCCTTCCTCAGCTGCCCTCACAGTCTCATCGAAACTTACACCCATCTACCCCTTATCTTTCCATTCATCGCCCCCCTTATATCGCGGTATTCACAGCCTCCGCACACCAGAGTCTTACTACTCAATGTGCATATTTAGTATGCCCTTTTCACAAACAAGCATCTTGATTGACAATTGCAAAGACAGCAAGAACCTACCTTGTGGTCCATTGAAAAATTCTCGTTCTACTTCATTGTAGGACTTGTTGGTATCAACCACAAACTCAGTAATGTATCCTTCCAGGATACTGTCCAACCAGACATCAATAGCCCATGACGCCTTATTGTAGTTTCTTGGAGCTCTTGAATTAGCTCGGGGGTCTAGGACGTCGGCTCTCCTCCCTGGAAATTGCGATTTTTGTAGGTGAATCGCACCAACCATTTGTATAGTATGACAAGAAACTCACAAAAAAACCATTCGTGAGGACCGTCGTGAATGTATCTTGCCAACCATGTGTCTATCGTCAACTTTGGATTCGGATTCTTGCCTTCAGTGAACTCTTGCAGTCTTAGGTCAAACCAATCTTAGATCTTTGGTTTCATCGTATGCCACAACATATCCTCCTCTTCAGTTACAATGAGGTCCCAGCAATAGAACCATTTGTTGGTGAAAAACCACCAACAAATCCTCGTCGACAGGGGTCGCCACTCTGTCGACGCCCAGCCAGTGCGATATCCCTGAGCACCGGCCTAGACAAGTTTTATCCTGCCCGGATACACCCGCGGAGCGGATGAAGTCTCACTCGAGATGCCCGAGGGAGAGCTGTCAGAACCACGTTTCTGGCAATAAAGAGGAGGATCAGGGCATCAGAGATTTATCATCTTAACTATCAAATCTAGCAGAACCGTTTATCAGATATTGCGGGATTCATCATAGATCTATATTTTCTACTGCATAGCTAACATATTGCATAATTCAACCATTCATCACAGCAGTATGGCATTCATCATTCATACAACAAAGAAGACAGAAAAAGAAATCGCAGCAATATTGCATTCCCCATAAAATAGAGCCATCACAACAAATAAAGAGAGGAAAAGTCATAGCAGCATATGCAAGAGGAACAAAGACAACAGTGTTTGAGCTCAATATCTGTCGTCTCATATTATTAACAGATCCAAAACAACAATCTTCTTTATCCACAGCAAGAGAAATACAATCCACAGAGTCACTCATAAATCACCAAAAAGATTAATCTCTTACTTCAATCTCGTCTCATGCACATCTCATACACCTCTTCATTCTATCTCCCTTACAATTGCAATTCTAATCTATATATAGGCTTGCACCTTTACATTCAAGGTCCACTTCTAACTAACTTCTAACTAATTTAACCACTAATGACCTATATCTAGAAAGTATGGTCAATCGATACAAAAATATGCATAAAATATTCAAAAGTAGTTTATTTTCCGCTCGTCGCGCTCCCTTTGACTTGAGCGCTGTCGTGTGAGCTTGCACAACCTCCATGGTGCTACGCAACTCACTTACCCAAACCCCTACCAACACTTCTTCATCTTCAATATGCAAGTTGATCGGCTTATGATTGGAAGTGAGCTTAGCCAATATGCTGGAGGAAATGATTTTTTTCCCATACAGAAATGAACTCTATACAAGGAACCGATCCAGTTTGGCAGAGATGTTTCTTGAGCTAGATCGATTATTTGTCCATGTAAATCTTCCTTTTTTTGGTTTAAAATCCATCAAATCCCACTTTTGAATTAGATTTTCCACCGAATGAAGCATTGGATCTCTCCCACTAATGCCTCCTTTTTTCTCTTTAATATCCAGAATGAGATTCATATCTCCAGCCACGATTATATTTGAAAAATAATTAGCAAGAAGATAATCTGACAGAGAGGTCCAACACTCTCTTTTTTCCTGATAATTAACTGGAACATAGAGGTTAAAAAGGGCAAGAATAATCTTACTTGAAGAATGATGCAGCTCTGTGAAAATCCAATGCTGTGTTGGATGATATTTGACCAAAGAGAATAAATTCTCTGGCCACATATTAGCAATTCCACCAGTAGAACCTCTAGCACTCACTGCTATCCCCACATTTGTTTTCCAATTCTGATTACTTAAGGAGAGAAGACAGTCATCTTTGATTTTGGTCTCTTGGAGTAGAAGAACATCCAGAGAAGCCATTCTTGAGAGGTATTTTACAGCTACCACCTTCGAAGAATTCTCGAGCCCTCTACAATTCCAAGAGACAATATTCATTATTTTACAGAAGAATGAGGGCCTCCTTTTGAAGGTCTATCCCTGGTGTTCCTTGCAATTGAAATTTCAATTGTTGGTTGGTTGCCTTGCATCTTCATTCTTTCTGCTTCTTCCTCCCTAACTTTCTTATGAGGCTTGCGTCTTATTTTTTAGGATCTTTCAATAGAGTCTTCATCTAATGAACTGGTAGTATCCATTGGTTTATTTTTTTTCCATTTCCGCATAAGTGGGGGATTTTCCCCCACTTATAAGTCTTTGTTTTCTTCTAGGGTATGAAATTGAGATTGAGGAAGTTCTCCCTCTTCGAGAGCCGAGAACACTTGTTCTTCAGGAATACTAAGTACTTCAAAGTTGTTTTGTGTTGTTATTTCCTTCACTATTGCTACATTTTCCTTTGGTTTTGGATTACTCCCCAAGCCCAATTATGATATTTTCCCCTTTGGATTATTTCCCTTCTTTGTTGAGTTATCTTTTTGGACTTGATTCCATTGATCTCCCTTTTCTTTGACCGATTCTTCCTCAGCTTTCTTCTCATGATCTGGCGAAGTGCTCATATTCATGACAATGTCTACACTTAAAAGGAAATTGCTCGTAATCAAGATCTTGCACATGATTCCATCCTTCTATTGACAACTTAATCACTTCAGGCAACCCTACCTCTAGATCCACTTCAACACAAATTCGAGCACAAGTATACTGTTCTCTTCTTTCATCCCTGTCAATGTACTTTCCCAAAGTGTTAGCTATAGCTTCGAGAGACTCTGAATTCCAGTAATGAAGAGGAAGATGAGACAACCTGACCCATACAAAAACAACGGAAGGGATATCTTGATTTGGGTCAAAGTCCAGGTTCCACTTGTTCAAGTAAATCCCTTGAGGGCCCATGAGGTAAGGTCTGTTCCGAAAGATTAAATCCCTATCTTCAGAGTTTTCAAAGAGAAAAACATAGTACCCTTTCCAATCAGATTACTTTGAATTTCTTCTTAGATTAGGGGCTTCTAATTTCTTTGAACCCACCCGTCAATAGCCTTGAGTGAGGGCCAAAGACCAGTAAACTGGCCTATCAGACCCCGATCAACAATATTCAAGGTTGTACGACATGGTTGTTCAGCTAAGAGTTCAATCGAGGGTATATTGTCATTTTCTTGACAAAGGTTTGTTGAATCTAAGAGGGTTTCCTTTTTCCACTTGCTTCGACCATACTCTTGAAAGCAAATATTTCGGGTGGAGGGGAGGAACCCCCTCCGAAATCCATGATAAAAGGATACAAAAATTCCTGCAAGAAGGTCAAAGACTAACAATATGCCTCAGCATGATATCTATACAAATCCTCCTCAAAGAAAAGAGTTATCAAAACTGCTCCAAATGCACTTGAAATCAGAACCCTGTTCCACTAGAACTAGAAGGTTGCTTGATAGAAGACCACCACCCAACCTCCTACAAAAGAAAGAACAAATACTGATCAGAAGAAGCGACCCTGCTCCAGAAAGATCAAGACTCAAGTCTCTGAAAAATCAAGGCTAGAGCGCAATCTGAAGATTCGAGCCACCAGTCCTGCAGATTCTTGGAGCAAAATTTCACACTGAGATCTCTGAATCTTGGAAAAAACACCAACACAAAAGCACAGGCAAGGCCTGAACCCAAGATGATACCGAGCCACCAGACCTGCAAACTGATCTTGGAGTGAAAATTCTGATTCAAAAAATCAATCTATTCTTTTCTTCTTGGAGTAGTTTTCAAAAAACCATCAGATGAGAAAACCTCCAATAGAACCAGAGCCTTTGCACTCTTGCAAACGAAGCCAAGAGGCCTTCAATAGGAACCAGGCATGCAAGGATCGAGCCTCCAATGCAAATTTTTGAAAATGGTTCTTGGAGCGAAAAGTTTCCCATTCCTAATCTTGATATTAAGTGTCTAAATGTTCACAAGGTCTAATTTGGTCCTATTATGCACTTCTACATGGGACACCATGTAGTCATGTCTTAGGATGGTTTTGTCGGGATAATAGTGTTTGAAACATGTATTATGTTTAAGGGGAAGTCATCCTTTTGTACTAGAAACCAAGCATGTAAACCCATATAGCTTTCAAATACAAAAAATAGTATAAGGATTGTAGCCTTGTACCAACCAATTTCATTATCTTTAGTGTTCAACACCTAAAACTTAGACCACTAAAACAAGTAACATTCTAAAATTGCTAATGAATTATGTGGAATGTTAAGTGCTTGACACAGCAGCGAGGAGTTGTAAATTTCAAATGTAGTTTATGGTATCTGACCAATATCTTCAGATGTGATATCTTGAAAAGTGAAAATATGCCATATGGTCAAGAAAGATTCAACACTCAAATTAAATAATTACAAGCTTTCTTTACATTATGCACACAACAAACACGATTTGCATAGGTCATCTAATATGCACAATACATAATGTTGTGTGATTTATATAGGTTCTGCAACTACTACAAGGTTACATGCGATCCACTCTATCCTTTTAATCATGTCATTAGATTGATGTAGTTGTTTGATCCATGAGGTAAAACTGATGCATTTCTCTAGGGAAATAAAATATCCAAAATTCTTACACAACATGTTCAACAAAGGCAATAATTTGGTTTGATTATTGAACCATAATAGTTCATTACTTAGAAAAAAATATATTTATATATGATAACTTATTTGTATGTAAAATATGAGCAATAATATCCTTATAAAAGATGGGATCCAAATAAATTTCTAGTTTAGGAATTCACACTCGCCTTCAGGGTTGTTCCCTCTTTATGGGATTTTTTTGCAGTTGTTGTTGCTTTGTCATAACCAATTTTCTAAATCAAATGACTAAAAACAAATAATATTACAATAATTTAGAATATACAATCTAAATATAGAAAACATGATTGTTTTACAACTATGCAAACTAGTAAGAAGGTTGCCTAATTGAAAGGGAAAAATCAGAGGGTTCATAACTGTAACAAGCATCAATGACTAAACAAAACAATAAATAAATTAGGCATTCATAATGATATAATCAAGAAGTGCAATTTTTTGAACATTTGTGCTTTAATGTTCAAACAAGTGCAAGTGATAAAACCACTGCTCTTTCTAAGACGACCTCTCGCAGAAGTTTTCAAATTCTGTGATGGTTGGATATAACGTTGGATTCATTTGAGATTAAGCCCAAAATATTCCCTAATGGCCACATAATCGATTTTACTGAGTCTTTATTTGGAGTGCTTCAATAGGTTGTTTTTGGAACAAAAAGTGCTCGTTTGCAATGAACGTGTTGGACAACTGAAGATGATTCTTAACATATTAAAAAACAATGAACAACTTTGATGCACAAAGGACCTATATGTTTAATAATGGTTCATGAAACAACAAACTGCATGAGGCAGGATAAACACTGTAAAAGCACATGTGTATAACAATCCATATGAGTTACACAGAACTTCCTTGCATCCAAATATTGGATATTTCCTCCTTCATACATTTAACTTTTTATTTCTTTTGTAGAAGAGATGTTGCATTGGAGGTAAGTTGTTCCATCCAATAAACCAACCGGCTTAGTCAACATTTTAATCAAATTCTATTATATTGTGTAACCACAAGTTTGGAGATTATTTGATCTTAGAGAACTCTTACTTTATCTCATTTGTAGAGAATAAGTTATCCATAATCATCCTTTGGCTCACGAAGGGCGGGTTGAAAAATGTATATTAAAAGTAGTTATAATGAAAACTAATTTAGTAAAAAGCAATTTCCTAAAGCTTGGATCGATAGAAGTCAATATTTTCCTTTGACTCCATAATATCCTTCTCCAACTCTTATTAAATAGTGTATATTATTAAAATGTTTTATGATCTCCATTTCATTTTCCAAACTGTCTTAACATAAAATCAGATACATGATTGGAATTTATAATGAGGTGAATTAGGACATCGAGGCATCAAATGAAACTGTGTCAAATAGAAATGGTTTCCAACCATATAGGATCTGATAAAATGATCATGTCCCCCTTACCAATATAAGATAAAAATTTATCCCCAAGTATTACTCCTTAGACATGAGCGTGACCTCCATGTATTCAACATTTTAAGGGAAAAACAACTTGAGAGGCAATGATATCATACAATTCTTGGAAAAATAGAAAGAAAATATTGTTACAAATTTTAATATACCATAGGTTCATCATCTGAGTTCCTTGCCCCACCATTAGATGAAATCCTTTTTTTTCCTGGTTTGCTCCACCTTCTACTCCTTTTGTTCTGTTAGACTTCTTCGCAACTCCTTATGTTGGTGTATTTGAACATGTCACATGTCTACCCTTTATGCTCTCCCATCCTTCAAGTAGCAACAAACAGAAAACAAAATTGTTTAATACAAATAAAATCTAGAAATCAAGTTACATAAGAACAAGAATATTCCAAAACATGCTCTCACGATCTTGCGCAACATATATGCCTTCAAGTAGAGACAACCAGAAAAAAGAAAACCTTCTATGAAATACATAGAAAAATATAGAAATCAAATTGCATAAGAACAATAATATTCCAAAACCTGCTCTCAAGGTATTCAACAACGTATATGCATTTGAAATAAACAAATTACCAAAAACACTGAATTTAAATAGTTTGACAACTCCATTCCATACACAAGAAGGTATTTCATGGGTAAGTAATAAGCTTTGCACGTGAATGAAGCATTTGAGTCTTAAGACTTGTCTCAAGTCTTTCCAATTATAATTCAAAGGTAGGTAATAACAATTGCCCATGCATGGAGTATTTGAATCTTAAGGCCTATGTCCAGTTTTCAGTTTTGCTTTCAGAATCTCCACCCTCTTTCGATCACTAGTACAAATTTATTTTATAGTAGTTTTAACTCCACATCAAAATATTCAGAGAATGAGTTTACAATGTGTTTTAAAAATACATCTACTAGTAACCTAACCAAGTCTGTAAAAAAAATGACCCCTTAGATCATATTTATAATAATCAACAATAATCTATTTTTAAGGTTGCATCCTAGCCAGATACCAAATTGATGTATGAGACCCTAGTAAATAATCCAAAAAATGGATTTCAATGTGGAGAGGACTCTCACCACTGTTAGTCACATTTGGAGAGGAATTAGTGCTGCAACAAACATTCTCAGACAAACCTAGTCAATTCATGAGGGTTTCTCTCTAGAGTTTATTCATTGCTTCCACAATTTTCTCTAATTGAGGGTAATCTACAACCGTCTGGAATTGAAGGTACTATTAATATTAAGCTTCCTATGTCAATATTTTCATTTGTGTCCTGTTATTATGGATATTTACAGGACAACCATCCATAGGACTGTTTAATTATTGTAACAGATCTGAATCTTGAATGCTTGAGATATATGTTTGACATCCATGTCACTATGGTTCAACTCCGAAATAATTTAAGTTAGCATTATGAATGTTAAATATTTTATTTCGTGATAACATATGAGGTATAAATCTTGAGTTACACCATATTCAAACAAGAATATCAAGCCCACAAACACACAAAGGTGTACAACACTCCAAAAATCAATTGTTTCAAAGTATTTGATGGAAATCATCATCCAATATGCTCCAACACTTCACCTATAATATGGCCATGATGTCATAGAGTCTTCACAATGGGAATTAGAGTGTTGTCATCAAAGTGTTTGATAAAACTCTTAAACCAACATACACTAGCAACTACATAGAAATCAGACCATTTCCCACATGAGCTAATTGCATTGCTCATTCCATTCTCAATTTCAAGAAAACCTTACTGACCCTTGAAGCTCTACCAACTGTCGAAAATGTTGCAAAAGAGGTATACGATATTGAATAGACATTCCTGATAATTGCCACCAATGATTTGATGCTAGATCAACTCTTTGATCCAATCTATTTACGTCTTCAGTAATCTGAAGCTCTTCTGCCCATGCTTTACTCCAACATTTGAATGAAGGAAAACCTACAAGTACAACTCACAGGGACATAATACTATTGATGATGATTTGCTTTTGAAATATGTTTAAAAACTACCTAGAAGTGGCCCTTAAGACTGCTTAAGGCCTCTTTACTGCTCCATGAAGATGAAAGACTGACCATAATAGCCTAGGCAGTCCTTTGAACTTGCCAACATCCATTAGTGGACACCCATACAAAATGTGTTAACACTAACAATGCTAAACAATATGTTTTAACAGGTTTTATTTTAAGACATGATATATAATAGAAAAGGAGTGCATACTTGTATTTTTGTAGTAAAATTGTGTCTTCCTAAAAGTTGTGAGTTCATCACCATACCGTGATCATACAAAATACTTAGCATTTATTTTCATGTTAACAAATCAGTTCTTTGTTCGACCTTGGTTTTGCAAGTGCTTAAGTGGGAGGATGTAGAGGTGGGAGAGCCTAGAAATGGCAAAATACTTGTTAAATATAAAGCTCTTGGTGTGAATTTTATTGATGTATATTACTGTAAAGACGTTTACAAAGCTCAAAAGCAACCTTTCATTCCTAGTATGCATTTTGAATTTTTCCTTTCAAGCAAAACATATTATTCCTTTTGCAAGTAATTTTAATAGTTTGTAGATCATATCATATATGTTCAATGAATGTTTGCCTCAATGTACACACATATGGACTCAGATAAAAATATATAAATCTTGTGCTATGAGCTCTAACAATTTGGTTTCTTGTCATGAGCAAAACAAATATTTAGTGGAAGCACGTCATTGCCTTTTCAATGTGGACGGTGCACTAATTTTATAAAAGGTATAACTTCATTCAAGGTCTTATAAAGACCTCAGCTTCAACACCTCCAACCAAACTAGTAAATCATGAGATGCCTCGAGAAGGTCTATTTTTAACATGTTACTACAGTCGTGTTTGAGCTAATAGGTTCTAATATACTTTGTCATGCTAGGATATTTATTATGTTATCTACCGCAAATTCTATTAGGAAATAATTTCAAAAGTGGCTACCCTAGGTTACTCTAAATTGGATTATTAGTTTATTCATATCAAGGGATCCCATTCATTACCCTAAACCCCCCATTTGCTTTACTCAATCGAGCATTTGTCGGTGTAAGAAGAATATGTAGCAAAGAGAGTTGATTCAAAGAAAAAATGGAGCTGATTTTGGCAGATAATTTATCTATATCACTAGTATACAAATTATGTACAAGCTTGGAGGAGATCTGAGACTTGGTTCTTGTGTCCATTTTAATGTATGTAAAAGAAATTATAATCCTCGTTCTCTTACTCTATAAAATTTCTGATTTCTTCTTTAGGAATTAAGGGTGGTCTTTATATTTGTAGAATATTTTTATTGTTAGAGACATTTTCATGGATCCCGAAAAGGATTTATATCTTGTATGGAACCATTTCCAATTGGTTGAAAGGAAGATAGCATGCAACCATTATAATAAGGAAATCAATGGGTGGGGTATATATAAGCAGAAATGCCACTTAGTACACATCATGGGCAATTTAAATCATGTTGAAGGGCCATGAATGATATAACAACCCAATTTTCAAGTTGTTGTTAGACCTTTCATGTTGAGAAAACGAAAGCAATAGAGATCTAGAATGAGATAGTGAGAAGTGGAGAGATCCTTGGGCATGAAAATGGAAGTGGAGAACCTATTTATGAAGTTTACTCTGCTTACCATTCTATGGGGACTTGATTATTCTTGCAACTTAGCTTGAAGACACACATAGTTTATAGAGGAAGAAGATTGACTCTTTTTTTGGACCCCGCATTACCCTTAGTTCTTAGCTCATCATTGATAGTTAATGGAGGAAGTGATACAAGGATGATGTTGTCCAATAGATTGCTAGATGGTGGTATGATGTAGATATTTTTTTCAATGTTTCCTACTCCCCATATTATCAAGCTAAGTTATATGCCATAGTTAAATGTGGTTTGAGTTTTGAAGGCCCTAATTTTCATGAATTGAGGGCTCACTTTCATAGAATGAAGTCAAACACACAAATGGTAAACACAAATGGTGACTTGATAAAATCTAAAGATTCATAGACAAGAACATAATGTACCATCATGTCCAAATGATGGACTAGTGGATTGTCTTAGACCATAATTAATTTCTCAAGGAGGTAGTGTGTGGATTTAAATCTTCATAAATCCTCCCAAAATTGGATTCCTTCTTCTAGTAGGTTCCATAATCAATGAGAATGGTTAGAAACCACCCAATATCCTCCATATATGACAGGTGCTCCTCCAAAAATGGGCTTATCATCCTTGAAAACTATGTCCATGTGTCAAGATGTCCTTCATAGAATGATTCATAATGCCAAATGTCACAATATTACTCCAAACAATCCATGTATTAGTGACAAGAAAGGTATTATAGAAGCATTTAAGTGGGCACTCCACAAGATAATATTTTTGACCTTGTTATAGGGGTTCTACATTCCAAGTGTCGTCATCTCATGAAAGTTTTTTTCTAGAAAACTCCTCGGTCCTCCTTCTTTGTGAATCGGTCCAAAAGTCCACTAGATGATTAGTCATGCATCAAGATATGTAGAAATGTAATGCAAGATGACACTTTGGTGATAAGAAATGTCTCCAAATATGAAAGTCATGCATTCAAAATTGAGGATGTCCTTAATTAACCCTCCAATGGAGAAATATGCATGAAAATAGGTAGACCAAGTCAAAATGAATTTGTAGCCTGCAACTAAAAGCAATTTGTAGGGAATTACATAAATCTGGGAGGAAAAATAACTTACAACGAAAGCAGACAACAGAGGGACTGACGGAGGCATGGATATAGGAAAAGGGGGGAGCTCTCAGGCCTCCCCAACTTCGGCTTTGAAGGGGCTACGGGTCGGGGGGATCCCGATATCTTTGGATGTGACGGGAGGAGAGGATCACTCCAATCAGGAGACTAATCCGAGAGGTCAATATACAGAGCGAAGATATGGTCAGTGTTTTCCCAGAGTAACCCTAATATATTCAATGCAAATTTGATCTACTAAACTTATTGATTGAATCCAATATATGCAAGACCATGCGATCATCGAGAATTTTGTGGGAATGCAACCATCAGATAAAGCCCCGGTTTGATGGATAAAATCTTCATGGAAACCTAAGGGGCACTATAACCTCCAATAGGTATCCAATGGTTTCTTTTCCATTTCCTTTCTTAATCTAGAGGACAGAGACATAATTTTGGATGGGGGCCCATATTTCTTTTACTCAGTTGGTTTATTCCTGAGGCCTTGGAAGGAAAAGTTCTTCTTGGACAAGGAAGACATGAAAGTGGCACCGATTTAGATTAGGATTTATTCCTTTCCAGGTGAATATTGGGATCCAAAAATCTTGGAATATCTGTGGAATGCTCTGGGGAAATTTATCAAGATCTAAGAACAAACCAAGGCCCATAGATATACGGCCTATGCGAGAGTATGTGTTTACATGGATCTAACCAAAGAACTACCAAAAGCCATTAAAATGTCGTGGGAAGATAGATATTGGGTGCAAACCCTAGACTATGAGTAGATCCCTTTTCGTTGTTGTAGATGCCACGAGTATGGCCATATGTTTAGGGATTTCCCTATCAATTCCCCAAAACTGACACCCAGGAAGGAGGAGGAACAAAGCGACCAAGGGTTTACTCGGGTTTCCTCTCGCAAAAGAGGAGGAAGGAAGCAGGACAACCCAAAGTTGAACAAAAAGCACTCAATATCTAATAAATTTGAAGCCTTAGAAGATCAACCAGAGGAAATACCTAATCAACACAAGGATGGACAATAGGGGGACCACCACCAACAAGTAAAAAAGGGGGACATTTCCAAAATGGCGGACAACACCACATAAGGAGGAAACCATGAATAAGTTGACCGAGAAACCGGAGATGAAGCAAAGGATATGGATATTGGCAATCTAGATCTGGATGGAATTGAACAAGCCTGTGCAGATGTCATGAAAGGATATGTCCTACAAGAGAAAGTGGTATTATTGAAGGAAGCCATAATAAAGGCAAGGGAGATAAATCAATTGGGAGTTAGCCTAGGATCTCACAAGGAGAATAAGAGGAAGCATGAGGATCCAGGTAAGAAGATGGGACAAAAATCAAATAAGCAGAGAGTGGCAGAAGTAGGCCGACGACTGGTTGAGTTAGTTCAGTACCCGACTATTAAGGCATCCCTAGGGCTGTAAACCCCTCTATTCTCTTTGTTTTTAATGAAGATAGTAACTTGGAATGTAAGAGGGTTAGAAAACCCTCAAAAATTTAAAATCCTTAGGAAAAATATCAAGAGGATAGTCTCGGCCATTATGTTTCTCTAGGAAACCAAATGCCCCATGACTCAACTCCAGGAGATCAGTGAGAAGATATGGAAAGCGAGTGAAGGAACATGTATTGATGCAAGAGGGTATGCAGGTGTACTAGGAATAATATGGGACCCCATTAGAGTGCACCTATTAGGTTTCAATGGGAACCAATGTTTCTTATAGGCAGAATTAAAGGTCATTGGCTTCTCAGTTTATGGAGTGCTTACCAATGTTTACTGGCCTCATAACCCCTAGGAGAAATTGATTTTCATTAACACCCTAAAAAACATCCATGAATGCACAGAAGGGAGGCACTGGAACCTAGGGGGAGACTTCAATCTCATAACCTCATTGGATGAAAAGAAAGGAGGGAGACGAAGGTTGGAGGAGGAGTGTGAGGTATTCAGAGACACCAATGAAGATCTAAAGCTAGTAGATATTTCCCCGAGACAAGGGAATTTCATATTGAAATAGTTATGATAATAATGAAGCTATAAAAGAGAATTTAAGAATTAAAACAGACCAAGAATAACTATTAATTTAAGGAAAAGGTGGACCCAAGCCATGGCGAAGAGACAATAAATTATGGGGATAAGATAAGTAAGTTAAATAAATACATAAAAAATACAATGTCTACAAAGAAAAACTCTCAATGGGAATAGAAGGGACGATTAAACCCTAATGATACATTTTGTAGCCACATAAAACAAAAGGGAAGTAACAAGAAAACAATGGTTTACATCACGGTTAAAGGTAACTAGTAAAACCTCTTCTTCTTCTTTATCAAAATATAAATAATAATAGAGAAGGTTTAATAGATTTTTTATAACTACTAAGGAAAAATTGAATATCTGTATTTTTTGTTGTGTAGAATTGTATGTGACACTAACACCTTACCAATTTGGCTATTCAAAAACATATTTTTTGCAAACTCACTTTTGAAAATAAAATTCTCACTCATTTACCCACTCGGTATTTATGTTCATTGATGAAAAATGCGTGTGAAGTTTTTTTTTAATATTTTCGTTTTCGGTGTGCAAACTTGGACAGAGTGCATCAGTGCGCTTTCATAAATAACACATCGCTATATATTAAATAAAAAATAGAAGCGTAAACCTCAACTATTATATCTTAACAGGTTATTTTCTTAGTGGAAGTTTTTACATATTTTTAATTCAGTGTGCATTTTGTTTTGCTCACCATTGTGCTTTATTGTTCATAATGCACAGATGCGATATGTTGAAACAAACACATTGTATTCATTTAACAACCGTTTAATGTATATTTGATGTTAGAATGATACATAGATAAATTAAAATATTCCACGTGATAAATATTTTTGTTTAAACTCACAATGTATATTAAAAAGGGTTCAAAGGTCTTTTTAAAGTTAGATTATTATCAGTTTCACAAACTTTCTTTTAAGACTATAGACATGTATTAATTGTTTATTTGGTTCAAATGAAGGTAGAAAACATAAGACTATCAAATCTTGAATTTTTTCTATTCCAGGTCATACCATATTGTTCAGACTTTAATTTCTCCCTTGTCGTTGGTAGTAAGTTCAAATATTAATTATATTCTGATCATCTAATTGAATTTATGTTATTTATGGACATGTACATGAATAATTATGCAATGAATTTCACAAGATCTTGATTCTTGGTTGATTTCAGATGCACAAGATATTCCACCGATTGAAAAATGTCATGGGAACTTGTCAAAGCCAAGATACTACAAGCAACTAGTAGACAAAAATGGAATTCCACTTTTCTTTGCTAATTGTAACATGTGATCTTCTAGCCACAATCATGAGTCAATGGTACTTACAACCATTGCCAAATATTGGAGGAGAAACCTAAGTGCTTATGACACCCAGTAGTATGTTGTTGTTCAAAATGTCAAGAGTTTAAGGAGAACCCTCAACATGTCACATTGACCCATTATATTAATGATCAACTACCTAATGTTGACTGTCTAACACCTCCCACTACAGTAAAAAATCCAATAGGTGATATAAAAAATAAACACAGGAACACCTCTATATTCTCAATTTTTTGAAAAGTTGAAAGCAAAAATAACTATGTTTCGTCCTAAATTGACCAACCTATATCCTTTTGTTGAGTCAACCGAGATATCTAGTGATCCAAAGTATGATATCAATACCACTAAAAACATCACTACTAGGATATCCAAAAAAATTATGAGCTAAGAGAAAAATTGTCCAAGTACACACCAAATTCAGTTCAATTGTTGGAGGGTAGAAATGACTTCTCTCTTCCTATCCATTTGCAAATTAAACACCAAATCTCTTACAACCACACTTTGTATGGCACTTAGTCATCTTATCTACCTGTGCCCAATGTTGGAAATGAATTCTCTTTTTTTGCTACTAATTATATCATTTCCAAGTTTAAAATATATGCTACAAATCTTAGGTTGTTTATCCTTTTTTTTTAACAAAAATGGATAAAATTTTTTTTATGGAAGGACACTGTTATGTTCTGGAAAATACCAAACAACCCTTTACACAATCAGAATCAATGCTTCGAAAAAAACAACCAGAATTTGTACAAAATCATACAGTTTAAGAATGAATCTCTCAGAATAAGCAAATTACATCTTAAAGGATCACGATTTACGAAATTGGATGGTAGTAGCTGGATTCTCCATTGATGCAGAGGAAACCTTGAGTCAGAAGGCAATAGCTAAGGCATCTGCAGGATTATTTAGATCCCAAAGGATGTGGAATGATGCAATCCCATTGAAATTTTTCAAAATATTTTGAGTTCTCAGCAGAATTTTATTCAAGGCGACATTGTTGAGTTGATCAACTAAATTTAATACTTTGATCAACATCTCAGAGTCATAAAAAACATGGATTGACTTGTAATTTTTCTCATTTGCTAACTGACAGTCAAAGAGGAGGCTGTAACATTCATCCTGGTTATTTGACATTATTCCAAGTCCCCAACTAAATCTGGATTCAATCAGCCAATCTGGAGAGAAAACCACACCCCCAGCTCCAGATATCCAAGGATTCCCCTTGGATGCGCCATCAAAAAATATTATCGTTGAAGAGGAACTCGTCCACAATTGCTTAAAAGCATCAGCATTACCACGAAACCGCCAGGGAGAGAGATTGACAGGTTTGACGCAGCTCAAATTTCTCTTTCCTGTTGAAATGGGTCCCAGCCAAGTTAAAAATTTAGAGGGTGATGATGAAGAGGACGTTAAGGTTCCAGCAGATTTGGAAATTATCGTTTGAATACTATTGACCACGATATGAGGGGTCATAGGCTGATTTCTAAAAATCAAATTGTTCCTAACGTTTCAAATTTTCGACCACATACACTTTGGAATTACCAGCCAAATCTTAAAACAATCAAAAGACTTATCAAATATTTTTGGACAGCGCTCAATACAGGACACAAAGAAAGAGATGATAAGAGAAGTGCCTGGAACAGAGGTTTGTGAGCCAAGAAGAACAAGTTCCCAAACAGATTTAGCAAATTCACAGTCAATTAAAAGATGGTCTGTCGACTCAGAGGCAGAATGACAAAAACAACATCGATAGGGCCCATAGAATCCACGTTTAAGCAAATTCTCATTTGTCAGCACTTTATTGTGCATAATCAACCATGTGAAAAAAATTAAGTTAGGTATACAATTAGAGGACCAAACTGATTTCCAAGTCGAGGGGGACAAACTTGAAGGAAGAGAAGATTGGAATTCAGAGTAACCTTTTGCAGAAGAGTATTTTCCAGTATTGCCCCAACCCCATTTGTCTTTAAGGGAGCGATGAATTGGAGCAAGACATGTTAGGGAGGAGAGAAAAAGAGTTTTTTGAGAGCTAAGATGTGATGGGAGCTCATGAAAATACCATCCTGCCCTGTTTCCAGCGCTGTCCCATGAGCATATATCAGCCAATCAGATTAGACCTTTGTTAGTTAACCAGCTCTTGATCTCTTCAAGCAGGGTGACAGAAGAAATAGGAGAGTTTCCTGAGATTTTATCCTCCCAGAGAATAATCCTCTTTCCATTTCCAAGGATTCTGTAAAGTTGTAGATTGAATTTATCGATACTTCTTATGCAACAATTCCAAATAGTTGTGCCAAGGAGAGTGCTATAAGTTGATAAGTTTCTCAAAGAGTCGCCCTTCAGATATTTCATCGTAAAAATCTTACTGATGGGGTGGATTTTATCCATGTATAACTACCATATGATTTTACCACCGATTTCTAGATTAGCCAAACCAGGATCTCGGATATGAAGTTCGCCTTGACAAATAGGCCTTTTAAGGATATCCCAGCTCACCAGATGCATCTTGTTCTAGTTTCCTTTGCCGCCATTCCAGAGAAAAAATCGCAAAATTTTGGAAATCTGAGAAGAAATAGACTTAGGGGCAAGCAACAAGGAAGATTGGAAAATGGGAAAATCTGAGAGAGTTTCCTTTATTAAAATCAATTTTCCCTCCCTGGTTAACCGCTGACCCCCTCAAGCAGTGATTTTGGCTTTTAACTTGGCAATTACTTCAAGCTAGAGAGAAGGAGGGTTGGATCCAAGAGTTAAAGACAGCCCCAAATAATTGATCTTTTCCCACTTATCAAATCTAGGGAACCCCAAGGAGTTAGAAATTCCAAGAATCATCGAATGATCTACATTCCAACCATACACGACACTTTTTTTTGTTATTGACCAAGGCTTCAGAAATAAGACAGAACTTTTACGGAATTCCATTAAAGGCACGGGCAATCTTCAAATAGGCCCCTCCAAGTAGGAGAGAATTGTCAGCAAAAAGGGCATGGTTGATTGGATCAACACCCCTAGCTATCTTTATGTCCAGAATGGATTCAACTTCCTTTTCTGCTAAGGGTTTCAGCCATTAAGATGTAAAGAAATGGAGACATCGGACAGCATTGGCGAATACCTCTTGAAGTGCAGAAAAACTCTGTGGATCTACCATTGATGAGTGGCACAATCCAAGGCCTATCTATGCAAGCTTTGAACAAATTCACAAATTCATAACTAAATCCAAAAGAAAGAAGGACTTGATAGAGGAAGGGGAGCTTAACTCTATCAAAGGAATTTTTCATGTCAAGTTTGATAATCATTCCTTTATCCTTCCTTTGGAAACTTGAATGGAGGGCTTCTTGGACTTGAATAACGTTATCAACTAAATGCCTGCCTTTGACAAAGCCCCCCTAAAGAGGAGAGATCAACTTGCCAAGCAAGATCTTGAATCTATTGGTGAGCAGTTTGGCTAGGATCTTGTAAGAAGAGTTACAAAGAGAAATGGGGCGGAACCTGTTAAAAGAAGAGGGGTTTGCTTCCTTTGGAATAAGAGCCAAGAATGTAGAGTTTGTACACCCTCCCACCTTGGCTTTTTTTTGGAAGGCTATCACCATACAGATCAGATATGATTTGATACTGCTCCAGCAAGCTCTGTAGAAGTGAAATGAAAACCCGTCCGTCCCAGGAGATTTATCCGGCTCCATTGCCCGAATGACATACAAAATCTCCTTTTCTGAGAAAGGTCTCCTTAGATCAACATTATCATCAGAGCTGACAAGAGAAGGGACATTATCCAACAATTCTGCAGACATAGCTCCATCAGAGAGACCATCCTCCTGCAACAGAAGCTGAAAGTGGTTGCTTGCAGCATACTTTAGATGGTCTTGACCTTTGATAATAACCCTGTCCCTAATGGAAATTTCTGAAATATGATTTCCAGCCAGTCGTGCTCTACATTGGCATTGAAAGAAAGCAGTGTTTTTATCCCCTGCCAGCAACCAAAGACTTCTAGAGTTCAGACAAAGACATTCCTCCTCCTGGCAAAAAGAAAGAGTAGTTTTAGACTGAGCGTAGTGTTCCAGGACAAGATGAGATTTGGTAATTTAGACTTTTCCATTCCAAATTGGATTTCTGATAGCTCTCGAACTCTCTCATTCCTGTTGTTGATCGGAGTATGAAGAGGTTTTTTTACCCAATTTTTCAAAGCAAATTTAGTGTTCTTCAACTTCTATTCCCAATCAAAACTAGGAGATCCAACAACGTATTGATACCAATCTAAATTTAGAGTATCCCAAAATTCATTTCTATCAATCCAGAGGGGGCTGAATCTGAACGGGATTGGGCCGAGGTCATCTTCTTTTTCAAAAATCAGCGATATGGGATGATGATCTGAGGAGAGCTTGGGAAATATATTAGATGAGATTAGGAGTTTCCCGTCCATTAATGAACTATGAACCAAAAACATGTCAAGCCGAGAAGCGATGTTAGTTGATCCCACTCGATTGTTGGACCAAGTAAATTTCCCTTTTTTGGGCTTAAATTCATTCAGATCGCAAAAGTGAATCAGTTCTTCCACAGTAGGCTAGAAATAATCTTTTCCATGTACCCCACCTTTTTTCTCAGCTGGAGATATAGAGATATTATGATCTCCAGCAACAATAATATTTAAAGGAGAAATTATTTCGATGAAGTCTGAAAGCTTTTTCCATCATTCCTTTTTTCATTGAAATTAACAGGGACGTAGAGATTAAAGAGGGAAAAGGAAATCTTGCTGGAGGTATGGTAAAGATTAGTAAAAATCTAGTTCTAGGTGGAAAACCGATGATTTAGCTGAAAATTATCAACACTCCAGATATTTGTAAGTCCCCCAGATGTGCCTCTTGAACTAGCAGCTTTTCCTGCATTCAAATTCCATTTAATTTTTCTTAACAAGAGAAGAGCTTCCTCCTCGATATTAGTCTCTTGAGGCAAGAGGATGTCAGAAGGAACCATTTTCAATAAGTCCTTGATTTCTTCTGCCTTGGTTTGATTTCCCAACCCCCTGCAGTTCCAAGAGATGGTCTGCATTATTTACCTAAGAGGGAGGGAGTGATGACTCCCTTAGAGGGTCGAGTCCTCTTACTTATGCCAAATGACATTTCAATGGTGGGCTAAATACCCTTCATTTTTAGCCTATCAACCTCTTCTTCTCGTGTCTCCTTACGAGACTTCCTACCTGCCTTTCTCGAAGTTTGGTCAATGGATTCATCTTTAGAGGAGCAAGAGCTATTAGCCGGCTTCTTTTTAGTTATATCTGCATAAGAAGGGGTAGTCTTATCTCCGGTTGGGGAATGGTCTTTCTGTAGAGTTTCAGCAACATTGGGTAGATCCAAAATATCTTCTCCAGCATGTGCCATAGATTCTGAAATATCTACAGGAACATCTTCCTACTCTTCATGGTGTTGCAACTCCCCTTCTTCAAGAGCCTCTTGAGAACTTAAGACAACAAAATGATTGGAGGGAACTTTGGGATTTTCAACAGCCTTCTTCCCATCAGTGGATTCTCCTTTCAAAAACTTCCCTTCCTTACCTTTTGTTCTACCGTTCTGGTTGGTATTTCCATATTTTTGAACTTATGTCCATTGTTCATCGTTCTCATGTTCAAGCTCCTCTGCTGATTTTTTTTTGCACTTGTGGGAAAAGTGTCCATAACCATGGCAGAACCGACACTTGAAAGGGATTTGCTTGTAGTCCAACTCCTAGATGTAAGACCATTCAGCTACTGTTAGCTTGATCGAATTTGGAAATCCAATGTCCAAATCAACTTCAACACAAATTCTGGCACATGAATATTGATCTTTCTAGTCTTCCCTGTCAATGTATTTACCAAGCTTGTTCCCGATGGCTTCTAAAGAATATCAGTTCCAGCAGTGTAAAGGAAGGTGAGGAAGCCTAACCCAGACTGGAACCGCGAATGGCAAATCTTGGGTGGGATCGAAATTCGGGGTCCATTTGTTCAGATAGAGAGCCTGAGGGCCCATGAAGTAAGGACCATTTCGGAAAATGAGATTACGGTCTTAGGCTGAATCAAACACAAAGACGAAAAATCCTATAACAACAAAGTGGTTTCGAATGCCTTCAGAAACTAAAGGCCTCCAGTTTCTCTGGACCCATCCATCAATAGTCTTGGGAGAAGGCCAGAGGCCACTAAATTGACCAATCGGTCCACATTCAACAAGATTTAAAGCCGATCTACAAATCCGATCAGTGGGCAATTCAACAGAGGGGATGTCAAGCTTCTTCAGAAATCTTTGCGATGGATCGTCTTTCCTCTTACCACAGGAGGCAAATAGACACTAGAATGCTTCCAGTTCAGGTGGGAGAGGAGGAGGAAGGAGCCTGCCAGCTTCCATTGGAGAGAAGGCTCAAATTGCTAGAGAAAGAAAGAGAAAACAAACTAGAAATACCTGCAAATACAGACCCGCTGAGCTGAGTAAGGAAAGATCACACCGGAGTGAGGAGCAAGCGGGGAAATAAACTTAATAGGCCAAAGAGAAATCACCCAGCATTGGGCAGTCCAAGGCACTACAGAGTGCCAGATCAAACTGGCACACAGAAGCACCAGAATCTGCCACTCCAAGGTAAAATTGACTTTAAGCGATATTCACTATTGCACACCTGATGCCAAGAAATTATCCTCACAGAACAACCAGTCCATTAGTTTCCAGAAGTTTCCAACGGCCTCCAATGAGGGTAAACCAAGTGAACAAGCACTGGAACCATCCTTCAACGTAAAAAAATTTAAACAAGTTTCTTGGAGCGAATTTTCAAACCCTGTACTATGAACTCTTTTAGGTTGTTTATCCTTTCACATGTATTCGTCCCTCCCAAAAAACATTAGTGGCACTTATGCTATTTTGTGGTCCTCTTTATTATCGTTATGTTTACTTGAATATTGTTAAATACAAACATAACATCTACATGTATAGTATGTGCATGAATGGTTATGCAATTAGAAACCGTAACAAGAAGAACCTATTATATATTGATGGTCATCAATGCACTCGTGGGAACATTGTAGGGTATGATAAATAGATGTAGGTGCTCATTATTTAGTACAAATTATTCATTCAAGGAATAATCCAATGACAATGATTTCTTTGTGAAAATGAAATCCTCTAGATTTGTTGTTGTCCATGCAATATGTAGTTTGTCTCCTATTGACGAGTTGTTGATGGACTATAAATTTTGTAGACCACCAACTACTCATCAAAGACACCTTGCATTAGGACTACCATTAGATGTCCCCTTAGGGCATAAGAAAACAATCATTGATTATTTTTATTTTTTATTTTTCAATGGATTTAATGTAAGCATATTGCTTAATTTGACATTTTTGTTTTGTAAAGTGGTTGGTTGCATATGTACTATTGGAAACTCTTTTAATGTCAATTCTAATAATTTTTTGGTATGATGTTTGAACAAACTAATTGCATAGTATTCACTAATATCATCGATATATTATTTAATATTTTGAAATCAGAAATTTGATGTCAAGGGACTAGTATACCATCTTTGGTTACACACCACTATAATGTCAAATCAAGATAAGGTTGTAAAATGAGCACATCTTGTAGAGGCATCATACCAAGCATGATTGAATCAACCGCCTATTCAATTCGGCACTACATTCCGACTCACCCATTTTGAATGTATACAATAACAATGATTCTTTACATGTTGGCATTTAAGGCAATGAAATATAGGTTGGTACAGATGCTTTCTTATGGGATACAACTACCATGGAGGGAGTTTCGTTAGATCCATTCTAGAAATATGAGTTAGGGGATGATAATCATATCATGGATACCTTCTTCAAAAGCCCAAAAATGTGTATTCACCACCCCTCTCTTTGTTCATGGTTGATCAAAGTCCACCCAACTAGGGACAATAATGTTACTTTACAACTTGAAACCAATGTATGGTATGCCAGACTTGTGTTTCTCGACACTTTTGAGGTTACTAACCATTAGTTCCCCTGTAGTTTGAGGATACTTGTCACAAAATAAACATTGAAAATGGTTGATTTTAAGAATGTTTGATGACAATATACATTTATATTTCCCATAGATTGCGGGTTATTGAAAGATAAGGTACTTGCAAGTATTAATGGATTACCCAACAATGGAATACATAACATATAATGCATGTCTAAATGAAAATATTATATACAGAGGTGAATATGCAGACAAAGAGATATTTCTGTAATGTGGGCATGATAGGTACAAGAAATAAAAAATAAGGGTAAATCACATAGTCCTCCTTATATTCCCAAGGATTCAAAGGCTCTTTTATTGGATAGAATTAATCATGTTGCAGGGGTGGCATACCTCACACATAAGTGCACCAGGAGTTATGTGATACCTGACATATTCAATAACCATGAAACATATAAAGGATAGATGACTAGATAAATTCAAGTATGAAGTACAAATCCTTAGATTCAGCATAGCCATGGATGGAGTTAATTTGTATTCCCTCTAGAACACTAATTATTCAGTTTGGTAACTAGTAATAATCAATAAGAATATGAAACAAACGGCGACAACAAGCAGGAGGAGATCCAAAAGCAAGCTCTGAACCAAGTGATTGTGGATAGGAATAGTGGTGCTTGGGACATGTTTCTTTAGGGCTTCATGATGGTTGAAGGAGGAGGACATCCTCCTCCTCCATTTCCCCTGCTGCCTCACACCCCTCGGGAAATTGAGCAATTCAGGAAACTAGTTGCAGCTTATGGCAAGAAACCCACATATTTTAGGCAACAAAAGTTTGTCAAGAAGCTTACGGAGCTTCCCTCAGTGGATCACCCCGTAGCTAGATCCTGTAGGACTTCCCTAAACCTTGTGGAGAAAGGATTGAATCATATGGTCACTATGGTCATCTCCAAGGGAAATTTAATCCTAGATCAAAAGGAATTGGAAACCATTGATCAAGGAGGTGGAAAGCAGCTTCTTTGTTGGGAAAGTTTTTTTGTATTCATTTTTGAAAGTAAATAAGATAAGGAAATCATCTTCAGAAATTGCCCCTATTTCATGGGGCCGCAAGGACTGTATCTCAATAAATGAACCCCTGACTTTGATCTGACCCAATATGTCCCATTAGCAATCCTAGTTTGGGTGAGATTGTCATATCTCTCCCTACACTGTTGGAACCAGGAATCCTTGGAGGCAATAGGAAACACCCTGGGAAAGTTAATAGATGTAGCAGAAAGGTGAGATCAATACTCCTGTACCTAGATCTGCGTAGAGGTGGATCTAGAAGTAGGCCTACCAGAGGCCATCAAACTCATAGTAGTAGAATTTTCCCATATCCAACAACTCAATTACGAGAAACTCCCTTTCAAATGCATACATTGTCGTGAATATGGACACTTTTCTAGGAATTGCAAAAAGAAGGAAGAAGAAACAACAAAGATAAGAAAAGCAGACCACTAGAAAATAAATTCAGATCTATAGGGAAAGGAGGACAGCAAGGCCCTCTAGCCCCAGAGACTTAGTCTTCGTCAAGTCCTACAAATATTTTGCAGAGAACACAAGAAGGAACCTTGAATCCTTTTACCCCCTTGGATAATGCCGAAGAAGCTCACGAAGGGGATGGAATCCAGGAAGAGCAGGAGGAGGGAGAAGTGCCCAAGGAACCAGTTGGGAAAGACCATGAAAATCTTATGTTAATACCATAACCCTCACCTCTCTCATCCTCAAATTCTCCCTATAGAATCCAGGCCTCATCCCCATCTTATGTAGAAATTTCCAAGAGACAAAAACTTGAGGCTATCTCCTCCTCAGAAGAGGACCCTTCGAAAAATAATCTAAGCGTCAAGGGAGGAAATCCAACAGGGAGCTAAGGGTAGAAGAAGATAAAAATAAAAAAATGCAAGGAAATCAATCCACATTGGATAACTCCTTCACCAGGAACCACAGGACACGAAGCAAAATAGGAAAATCCTCCTACCATACCCAGAGTAAATAATGAAGCTGGTCTCTTGGAATTGCAGAGGACTAGGTAACCCAAACAAATTGAAAGCAGTCAAATATTTGTTAAGAATGGACCCTACATATATCCTCCTACTCCAAGAGACCAAAATGGAGGGAAAATCCCTTCTTTCTCTTAGCATCTCATCATGGAAAAAACAAGGAGGATGTGTCATCGGTGCCAAAGGAGCTTTAGGTGGTTTAGCCACTCTTTGGAATAAGAATGACTTCTCTCTCCTTAATTCATTCTCAAATCAACATTGGATCTTTATGGAACTTCAACGCCTTCCTTCCAAGGTTAGCATTGCCCTATTCAACCTTTTTGTAAATGTTCACTACATGGAAAAAGGAGAATGTTGGAACACTCTAGTACGCTTACTGGAGATCTATTCCCCCCCAACTTAATTCTTGCTAGGGACTTAAATATGGTAATGAGCTTAGAGGTTAAAAAGGGGGATTATCTGGGAGGGATTGTTTCAGAAACCAGCTCGAGGGCCTCATTCTTCAATGAGACCTTATGGACATTAAACCAAAGCAAGGTCAGTACACTTGGATAAACAAAAAAGTGGGAATAATCATATCGTTGCTCGACTGGATTGGTTCTTAGTCCAAATCTCTCTTCTTTTGGGAGGAAATCTTCTGCAATCCCAAAGCCTAGATAACCTTGCTTTTGATCATAAACCCATCCTTCTCTCTCTTCAGAATGTCGAAAAGTTAGGTCTTATCCCTATCTGGTACAGCCCCAATGGCTCTCTAATCCAGGATTCTCTGAGATTGTATAAAAATCATGGGGTCTCCCCATTACTGGCTCCCCGTGTTTTTTCTGGGAAAAAAAGATAAAAAACACCAAGGTTACATTAAAGGATTGGTTGAACTCCAATACCAAGACTCCTACCACAGTAAGGAAATAATCGGTCTCCTCTCTCTTTTAAGCCCAATTGGATATGGAAATCAAAATAGTGGAGTCAAGTGATCTGGAATACAAATTCAAATTACAATCCAATACCTTCCAAGATTTTCACAATGAAGAAGAGTATTGGAGACTTAAATCCTGTAGCACTTAGCAAAAATTTGGGGACAAGTACAACACCTTTTTTCATATGCAGGAAAAGGCTCGTCAATCTTTCAACCATATTGACCAAATTCAATTGGAAAGTGGTCAAACAGCGAAGGGACATGACCAACTAAAAAAGAAAGCGCACAACCATTTCAAAAAACTCTTCCTTGAGGAAGGAAAGGCCGATGAGGACACTATTATAGATTTCTTAGACAACATCCCTTCTTTGATCCTTCCCTCGCAGAATGAGGATATTCTAAAGACCTTCTCCGAAGCATCAATTATGTATGTGATTTTGGGTATGGATATGGACAAAGCACTGGGGATGGATGGGTTTTCTTTCCATTTTTATAGATCCTACTCGAACAACATAAAGAAATACCTACTATGCATGAAAAAAAAAATTCAGCAAATATCCAAAATCGGGGGAGGCACGAACTCAACTTTCATGGCCTTAATTCCTAAGGAAACCAACCCAGGTTCATTCATTCGTTTCATACTGATCTCCCTATGTAATGCTTCTTACAAAATTTGCTCCAAGCTGATGGATAATCAACTAAAATCTCTTCTCCACAAGCTAGTCTCTCAAAATCAAGGAGGCTTTATCAAAGGTTGAGAAATCCTAGACAATGTTATCCTAGTCCAAGAAATGATCCAATCCAGCAAGTCATGAAAGGAGAAAGGTATGATACTAAAAATTGACATGGAAAACATGTTTGACAGATTTAAGCATTGCTTTCTATATAGGGTTCTGGAAAAATTCAGGTTCAACATACCTTTTATCAGGAAAATAAAATCTTGCAATGGGAGTCTATGGATAGACCCTCTAATTAACAGAAGTCCTGCTAGTTTTTTCCAAGCTTCTCAAGGTATCAGGCAAGGATACCCTCTAGCCCATTTCCTTTACATTGTAATAGTTGACTCCTTGAGCAGGAAGTTGCAGGTGAAATGTTTAGCTGGGAATATTCCAGGAATAAGAACAATCCAAGGGGTTGGCCCCATAAATCACTCTTTGTTTGCAAATGATTCCCTCTTCTTAGGAGGATCCTCCATAAACATTGTAAAATCTTTCAAACGTGTCCTTCACTCTTATTGCTTGGTCTCCAGTGGGAAAATAAACTACAACAAAAGTTTCATATATGGATGGAATGTGGAACATGTAGCTCTATCAAGAATCACAAGACTTCTAGGAATGTAAGCATTTGAAAAATGGGGAAGTTTCAAGTATCTAGGGATCCCCATATCATTGAGTGTATCAAATGAAAACCATTGGAAAGAAGTGGATAATAAGTTAAAGGATAAGATCAACTCCTGGGGAGGTCGCTGGCTGAGTCATTTTGGGAAGCTTGTGCTCATAAACTCAGTCCTCTCCTCCCTTAATGTATATCAATCGTCAATTGGAACGTGGTAAGAAGACCAAAAAAAAAGAGAGGGTTGCAAATTCGAGACCTTCATTTATCAAATATTGCAATGGGAGGTAAGGTTCTTTGGCAAATCATGTATAAAAAACGCTATTTGGTTAGTCAAACTCTTCGGAAAAAATATCTAACTGGTTCTGGAAGCAAGTGCTTGGATACCCACCCCCTTCCCAAAGGAACCCTCTTATGGAAACTGTGTAGACAAGGGATGGGATTCTTCCTACCTCACCTATATTGGATCCCAAGAAATGGGAAGAAGATCCTTCTTTGGACTAATAACATACTCGGACGTCCTCCCCTTAATAACATCTCTTAGCTAGATGGAATTCGAGAATGGGATCTAGGGAAAAATATCAATACCTTATTTGTCATATCAAGTTGGATAGATGATGGAATTTTGGAAAATTGGAACATCCCTGAGGTCCCTATGATCCTTTCGATATCCAAGTCCTCCCTTCTCTTCCATCTTTCAGGGTGTGCTCCTATCCAGATCTCTCTTCCTGACAAGAGAGGGTGGGGGAAGATAGGTGAATACACTGCTACTCTGGGATATAATCTTCTTCAATGAAAAAAAGACCCCAAATCTCAACAAAAACTCTGGAATTTCGTGTGGCTCCCCTTTGGACTCCCCAAAGTTAACTTTTTCTCCTGGATCCTTAGGCACAAAAATATTTTGACATGGGAAAATATGGTCAAAAGAGGCATCCTTGGCCCTCACCATTTTCCGCTTCATTTCCACGCCTTCGAAAACATTGACCACCTTTTTTTGGAATGCAACTTCTCATCTCAATTTTGGACTCTCCTTCTCAAATATCTCCATATCCTCGCTCCCACCTCCTCCAATATACCTCAACTCTTCACCTCGGGGAAAAGAAGATACTTATCTTCTTTGAGACACAAGGTTGTTTGGAAAAAAAATTGGTCGACTCTCCCTAAATACACCCACTGGAAGCTCTGGTTAGCCATGAATCAAGCCATTTTCAACAACATCTCCCTCACCACTGTCCAAGTAGTAGCTTATTCCAAAGGACTCCTTTTGGAAACCTTAAAAGCATTCGGGAAGAAACGAGATTCTGCAGCTTTTGATATGGAAAGAAATTGTATAGGAGATCTTCCCCAACTGACTTCCCCTACTTATCAAATCACCCTAAAAACCCTCAACAATGGAAAATTAGATTGTCAAGTTTTGACTTTGCTATATGGAGGAAAGAACAAAACAAACATTGTCTTTTTTTTATGGAGCTTCCAAAGGAAACCCTGGGAAAGCAGGTGCGGGAGGGGTTCTCTTTCCCCCTAGAGGAATCATTGATACCAGATACAGCTGGGGGTTGGGGATTAAATCCAACAATCAAGTAGAATCCTTGTCCCTACTTAAAGGTTGTCAGCTAGCTATTCTCTTAGGTTACACTTAAATACTCATCTTTGGAAACTCCTTGATGCCCATTAACTCTATAATTCATGGACGCATGCCACGTAATGTTAAATTGAAGTTCTATTTGGAAAGTTTTATGCTTTTTCTCCCCAAATTTCGCTCAATCAAGTTCTTTCACATTTTAAGAAATTCTAATGTAGAAGCAAACAAAGCTACAAATAAAGGTGTCATCCTTCCTCTTCAATCACTCAACTCCACGAACTATGGACAGGAAACACACCCACTTCCCTAATATCAACTCCACCATAACTCTAGATTTGAATTCCGTCACTGGTGCAATTGGCTTCGGTGCTAAGGGATCTTATCCATTAGCTCTCTCGTTGTGCTCCATGGGCTGGAAGTGTTGACACCTATATCGAAAATAGGGAATCAAAAGGGAGGTATGTGATTTCTACAGCAATTAAGGACCTAGAACCTCTCCCCTGCAACATCTATATGGATAAATTGGGCACGCTTCCTCTGTACGACCTCTATGTGCTAGAGGTGGTGGAAATCAACCTCAAATTGAATTGCTTGCATGCTGGAGATGGATGCTCTCCCAAACCCATGCACAGTCTGCAAGACCATGAGTGGATTCATCGGGTATTTGGATGGATTTGAGCTCTCCACCATCTCAACCGTATCCATGAGTCAAACGTTGGAAACTTGGACCAGATAGAGGAGGATAAGCGACAAGCTCTTATTAGTTATATCTGAATTTCCTTCCAAAAACTATAGAACACTGTAATAGCTCAATGAAGATGGAAATAACTCTAAGAAGACCATAAACTGCTCTATGGACTCATTAAGAACAGTGTATGTTTTGTACACTTTCGAATTTGGCACTAATCCATGACCCTCTCTTTAATAAATAAAAAAAATCAATAACAATATCCCCCATGGTTGTTTGTGAAGAATGAACATCTTATGTTGGCTCTTATATCCCTGGTATAAGCCAAGTGAAGAGTACAAATGTCTACCTACAATCTGTTAGATTTTTATCATTTAAACAATATGATCTTAGGATCTTATCTAAGAGAATAACATGCACAGCAATCAATCACAAGAGACAATAGACACAAAGATTTTCCTCGGGGAAACCATAAAGGAGAAAACCCCACAACTTCCTTAGAGATAGAATGAGCACCAATGGCAGCAGTAAAACCCAAAGACAGAAAGATGATCTCCAACAACTTTTATCTCTCTCACTTGTGTGATCTCCTCTTCTCTCACCTATGTGATATAGCTGAGTGAGTGTGTATTTCAAATATAGAGGCTCACTCTCTATTTATGCTGGTTTCTGACTTGACAATCACTTACCAAGGCCAAATTCTCTAGGAGAGTCTAATAACCCTAGTGCCCCTCAACTGTGGGGACTTTTCCCCCTTACCAACAAGGAGTGTTAACCTCTATGACTTTACATGACTTGATTACATTAATTATTTTCCTGATAGGAACATTGGGGATCAATGAAATACAATATATGAAATATACAAGTGAATATATTCTGAAGTTACAAATACATCAACACTCCCTCTTAACTAGGAAGGTATTCTCTTGACATAATTTATCAACACAAGTATTCATCATTGGATTGTCATCAAAGTTGGATCATCATTGGATCATCATCATCACTGCTCCCACTATCTTGATCAAATGGTGTTATCTATCAATTCTTCTCTTCATAGGAAGTTCTACAGAGCCATCCCTTTTTCATGCTAGTTGTAGGCCTAGCCTCCATGTAGGTCTTCATCAACAGCACTTATATCATCGGCATGGTAGGACACACCTACTACCATCTAAGAAAGGATCCAGCACTTACATTCACCAGCATGGTAGGACACACCTACTACCATCTGTGAAAGGCTCCAACACTTACATCCACTGGCATGGTAGGACACACCTACTACCATCCAGGGAAAGGCCCCAGCACTTACATCCACTGGCATGGTAGGACACACCTACTACCATCCAAGGAAAGGCCCTGCACTTACATCCACCAGAATGGTAAGACACACCTACTACCATCTGTGGAAAGGCTCCACACTTACATCCACCAGCATGGTAGGACATACCTACTACCATCTGTGGAAAGGCTTTGCACTTACATCCGTCGGCATAGTAGGACACACCTACTACCATCTGGGGAAGGGATATGCACTTACATCCATCAGCATGGTAGGACACACCTACTACCATCTGAGGAAGGGCTCTGTACTTACATCCATCGGCATGGTAGGACACAACTACTAACATCCGAGGAAGGGCTCTGCACTTACATCCATCAGCATGGTAGGACACACCTACTACCATCCGAGGAAGGGATATAAACTTACATTTGTCGACATGGTAGGACACACCTACTACCATCCGGGGAAAGGCTCAGCACTTACATCTAACCATGGGAGGCCCAACCTGCCATCATGTCAGAAAGGCTCAGCACTTACATCCGACCATGGGAGGAACCAATCCTACCACCATGCTAGAAGGGTTCAGCACTTACATCTGACCATGGGAGGCCTAGCCTACCACCATCTCGGAAGGGCTCATGGACTCATCACTTCCCCTTAAGGAACCTATATTTGGAGAACACCAAGCTTCTCCCTGAAGTACTCAAACTTCACTCTAGTCATTTCTAGAATAGAATCACATAAGGGATAATTACATCCAAGGATAGCATGCGAGCTTCGCCACGACTGATTACATCCGAGGAAAACCCACAGGACCATTTACACCTGACCAACATATGAGCTTCGCCATGATTTTATGATCAGACAACATATTTAACTAGCTATGCTGGAACTCCCTCTTTTGATATATCTTGATCTTGATCACAAACTGGAGCTTCATTGCTCCTCTCTCCTGAGTATCCAAGAAAGTGGCAACATATTTTTCCTCGGTTGTACTTAGCACCATGCAGGAATCCTTCCTGCTAAACCAAGATATCACACCTGATCCCATACTGAAGAAGCACCCCAAATTTCTCTTCTTATCAATGGCACTGCTCAATCTGAATCCACATAAACCTCCAGGTTAATATTCTGATTCGTATCATACTTGAGACCATACTCAACTATACCATTCAAGTACCTCAGAATATGCTTTGTAGCAATCAAGTGAACAAGTCTCGTATCTGTCAGGAACTGACTCAATGTGTTCACAACAAAGAAAATATTTGCTCTCATATTCATCAGGTACATCAATGACCCAATCATCTGACAATACATCGTGGAATCAACCGTCTCTGATGAAGCATCGCTCAATAGCTTCAGGTTAGATGCCATAGGTGTGGTCATGGCCTTGCAGTCCATCATCCTGAACCTCTTTAGGATCTCTACTGCATACTCCCCTTGTCCCAGGGAGATTCCATCTGCACTCTGCCACACCTCCATGCCTAGAAAGTAGTACATCATACCCAAGTCCTTTATCTCAAACTCGACAACAAGTCTCCCTCTTGCATCTCTAATGAGTTCCTTGTTCCTGACAGGAAACTTCTTTACTCTCAGTAAATCCTAGAGCCATCAATAAGTTGTCCATCCTGGCGTACCATGTCAAACCTCAGGATCTTCTGTAGTCCCTCCCTCTAAAGTGGAGCATCATTCTCCCTCTGCCTTTCATACTCTATGTATTGAAACATTTTGTACTGGAGTGACAAGTAGCTTCCTCTGCTACTAATATTATGTGTATCCATCTAGGATCATTGGATACCAATATCCTCTATCTTGAACCTTTTCAAAAGTTCCTTTCGCACCCATCTATGAATTTGTCATCCTCTATAGGATTTCATCTTCAACCCTGTAGAAAAGGTTAAGATCTTCATCACTCTAGGTGATCTTCAATCTACCCATGTATGTGTTATCCCATGGGTGTCTTCTGAGCTCGTACAAGGCCTTCTTTAATTTGCACACATGAGTCTTCTTGTCACGTGTCTTAACTTGTAGTGGCTGCAAATGTCTCTTCGTAGTCTATGCCTTATTTCTATGAGAAGCCTCGTGCTATGAATCTTTCCTTGTATCCCACGATGTTGTCGTCTACTGCATGTTAGATCTTGTAGATCCATATGGAAGACACTACGGACTTCCCTTCAGGTATCGATACCGCATCCTAGACATCATTCTTCTTGAAATGGTTCTCTCCTTCCCTTTCTTCTGGGCTACTTCTTCATAGTTGGAAGGCTCTGCATCAATGATGTCACTCAACAATGTCACATAACTGCATTGTGTCTGAGACCTCTTCTTTCTTTAAAAGTATCATCATATTATTCTTCATTTTGGATAATTTCTTGAACTGACGTCACTTTTTCTTCAAAACGAGGCTCATCCTTCTTTTCTTATAGGCGATTGTACACAGTCTTTTCTACAAGTCAAATGCATTATTTGTATGGTTAGAAACATTTCATAAGGCATATTCATAATGGAAAATTCTTGTGCATAAAGATATAATCATGCAACTACTTTAGCTAATACAACATTCATCCATATCTCACGGAAACTTTCTAGATGCCTTCCATCTCTACCATGACATCATTGATATTGTGCACTAATCCAATATGTCAGCAAAGAGGTTTCATTCTAGATAAGTAGCAATGGAGAGTTGTATAGCACCATGAGCTACTTACCCATTACATGCATATTAGTAGTATATTGTCATTAATGCAAACATTCTATCATGCATAACACATCAACTGAATATAAACAAATGCATAACAAAACAATATCAGGAAATGACAATTGAATACTTATCTTTATTTGTTTCGTGGGTAGACTCCTTCTTTTAGCTTCATCATATTCTTCATTCGTAACGGCACCATTTCTTATCCAAATGCTAAGATGGATAAGAGGTTCTTCAAGAATTGAGTTCTTCATATTCCTCATCGCTTGAGGGATTTTCTTTGAATTGTGAGAGCTTGATCTTTAGTTGCTCCCATATTCTCTTCTTTTATTATGTGTCGATATTCTTCTTGTGTTGAAGATAATCACTTCATTCTAGCACACATTCCTCGAATGAATGAATCCCATGATCCTAGGAGGCCATTCAAGGTGGTTATCACAATTTCTACATTCTCTACTTCATCCACTGCTTCAAGTTGTTCTTTGATTTGAGAGACCCTTGTAAAGTATGACTGTATGATCTCTGCATTCTGGATCTTTACATTCTTCAGCTAGTTTCTCAAAGTCATATTTTGATTTATGTTCTTCCCTTCAAATAGATTGGTCAAGGAATCAAACATCTCTTTAGGCGTCTTTAGGGAATACACTTGTGGTATAAGGTGATCCTTGATTGAATCAGCAATGATACTCTTGGCCTTGACCAAGTTAGTCTTGTGTTAGGCTTTAGCCTCGTCTCCCTCTGGAACTGAAACCTCTCCACTTATGTAGGTGTCCAATTCATTTTCTTCAAGAACCAGTGAAATCCTATACTTCCATGCTTGGAAGTTTTCAGCTTCGCCAAGCTTGTCATCAAGTTGGTGTGATAGGTAATTTTGAAATGAGAACCTAAAATGTAAATAGCAAAAGATTAGATCTTACTGATTTGAGGTGTCAGTCCTAGTTCCAGATATGGCTGAACTAGGGTTTTTTAGAGAAACCCTAATTTTCAAAACTTGGAATCTTTCAAGTCTGATTGGATAGAAATATGGGCCTCTTCAAGGTGCGCTGTCCAATGTACTCCTTTTCTGAAAATAGTGGAGGGAATCTCCCAGAACAGGAATCCCTAGTTTTCCGATTTCTTCTCCAGAAATGCCTGATATTGTTTCTGTAGTATCTCTGAAATTACTACTCCTCTGTGTCTTAAATTTTGTACTGAGGTAACCCTGTCTATCCTCTTTCCAACACGATAGGTTTGACCAGATTTTTTTCACCAATTGCGACTTATGAGAGTTTTCCCAAGGTGACTTCTTTCAGGACTTTTCAGCATAGCGAACTTGTATGGATTTCCACTTGTCATTGTTTCACCTTCGAAGTCTGAAATTTTTACCATGGAAAGTAAGGTCTGTGCCCTATTTGGAACATCTTGCCAAATTTCATTTTGACCTTTGTAGCTCGAGATATAGAAATTCTCCCTAGGTGTCATGTTTAGGGATGAATCATTGAAGAGGCTGGAAACCTGATTTGGAGGAATCATATCTCCCATAATATTACGAATCTGAGGCTAAAATTTTTACACACTGTTTGGCACGAACTTTTCTTTGTCCTATAAGCATTTTGTCTCCTGGGCCTTCTTCAATCTCGTGATATAGTGAATGTAACAAAATTACCATTTTTTAGTATTTTAGGGCTTTTCAGGCCTGGGGTCAAACAAGGGTTTGACTTTCCCGGAGTTTTAATCAACCCAAAACTTTGACCTTGGTCTCTAAACTTCAATTTTGATGAGGATAGCAATCCTATGTTGGGCTCACTCAAAAATTATAATTCTTTGAAAATCCCGAATTACCCGCAACGGTGACTGAAAATGCCCGGAATCAAATTCTGTTTCGAGAGAAAGATGCACCCTTGAATGTAGAGTTAGCCTAGCCTCCTTTTGTTGATGGATTTTAGAGAGAGACCCAAAAAGTAAGAATCCCTAGCTTCTACAGTTGCATAGTGTCTTCTTCTCAGGTTAGCTCTGATACCATGTTAGATTTTTATCATTAAAACAATATGATCTTAGGATCTTATCTGAGAGAATAACATGCACATCAATCAATAACAAGAGACAATAGACACAAATATTTTCCTCAGGGAAACCATAAAAAAGAAAACCCCACAACTTCCTCAGAGATAGAATGAGCACCAATGGTGGCAGTAAAACCCAAAGACAGAAAGATGATCTCCAACAACTATTCTCTCTCTCACTTCTGTGAGCTCCTCTTCTCTCACCTATGCGTTATAGCTGGGTGATTGTGTATTTCAAATAGAGAGGCTCACTCTCTATTTATACTAGTTTCTGACTTAAAGATCACTTACCATGGCCAACTTCTCTAGGAGAGTCTAATAACCCTAGTGCCCCTCAACTGTGGGGACTTTCCCCCCCGACCAACAAGGAGTGTTAACCTCTATGACTTTACATGACTTAATTACATTAATGATTCTTCCGATAGGAACATCAGGGATCAATGAAATACAATATATTAAATATACAAGTGAATACATTCTGAAGTTACAAATACATCGACACAATCATTGATTGATGAATTAAATGAATAATGGGAAGGGATACGTGTACATGATGTATCAAGACCCATTCCAAAATAGAGGTATTTTGCATTGTATGGCATATGTGTGTACACTACGCAAGATTATTTTGGATGATTAGTTTACTCTAGTAATCACTTTGTTTGATTTGTTTATATTTGTAATAATATTATTTGTCATAGTTAATTTGATGTGACTGTCTTCTTCGATGCGAATATGTTATGTTTTCAATGTTGTGGACCTGATCATTTAAAAGTAAAATATGCCAATGATATGTTCCAAAAACTTGGTTGATGACCAGATCAGAGTGAAATATGGTGCATCTCGTCATTACCCATGTGGTGAAGAGGATTCACTAAACATAGATGCTGGGTGGAGCAACTCGGTAATAATATCTTTATGTGCATTTTTAACTTTATACAACACATTTGAATGATAACATCTAATTGTTTTTTATCAATGCTTTAGTTATTAGACATGTGACATTGTCATTTGTTCACATTTTTACAGGTGCATTTGTACCCATCTATGTGGGCATATGGGCATCATTTTTGCACTAAGGATGCCAATAATGAACATGTCATACATTACTATGGAGTCTAAGTAGTGTTCAACCAATCTAGTCATGTTATCCATTGTAATCATAACATAATAGAGGAGAAGTTAGGTTATGATAGAAAAATACGAGAGATCATTCAAGTCACTACACCAATATAGACAATTAGCACCTAATTTAGTGTCATTTTAGTGTAAATTATTTTCAATTGAGTTGGAATATCTGGCACTAAACCTGATGTGAAACTACATTTTTTAAAGCACTGAAATTAGCACTAGGTTTGGCGCCAAGATTAGCGCCTAATTTAGCACCAGCTATCTACAAATTAAAATTATGGAAATATAAACCAAAAATTGAAAAAATTGAAAAAATAAAAAAATTGTAAGGAAGTGTTGGGATTGGACCCAGATCACTCGCCAAGTTGCAATAGCTCTACTTGATCTACATTCCCACAAAAAAACTATGATTAAAAGTGCAAATTTGAATTGAAACTAAACTAACCTTATGCAAATTATAACTTAAGAAAACATAAATGGAAAATGGTAAAATAGTAAAATAGAAATGGAAAATGTTAGGGGAATGTTGGGATTTGAACCCGGATCACTTGCCAAAAGGAAAAAACTCTACTTGAGCTACATTCCGCCTAAAAAAATAGTGTAGATTGAATTGCAATAACCTAACATATGCATGCAAACAAGTGAATACAAATGGAAAAGTAATAAGAGATAGATGGGTGCAAGGATTTGGACTTCGATATCCATACATTAATGCAAGGGTATTCCTTAAGCCATACCCATGAACTAGATTTGTGCATTATAGAAAACCACTAAAATGCCATTTTTTTTTCTTTCTCCATTAAATCTGGAATAACAAAAGCATAATAAGCACTAAAAAATCAATAAAGAAAAAGCAAAGCAAAAGAGGAAAGAAAATGAGAAGGGGAGGGAGAAGATACTACCTTCCTTATGGGGGTTCCATAGTGAAACCCTAGCCTCTATGCATGAAAATCTAATCCTAGAAAAACAAAATAACAATAAACATTAGAAAATAAATAAATAAAAATAAAAATAAAAATGGGAAGGAAGGAGAAGAAGGGAAGGGAGAAGTCGTTACCTTTGTTATGGAGGTTCTTTGATGAAACCTTCTCCTCCATACATGAAACCCTAAACCTACAACAATTAATATTAGTAAATCAATAATGGAAATCAATGGTAAGGAGGTTCCTCCATGAAACCAACACAATATCCTCCATGAGGATGAAACCCTACGAGAGGAAACCTTAAGGGAGAAAGGAGAAGGGTAGAGAAAAGAAGAGAGAAAGAGAGGAAATTAGAAAATAATGAAAGAATGAAAGAATAGGTTTTGAGGGGGTTTTATGAGGGGAAATTGGGTATTTTAAATAAAATAATTGAAATTCCCTTTAACTAATGAGAATTGGAAGAAATGGATTATTTTTTAACATTTAATATTACTTAGGTGTCTTTTAAAAAAAAATTCCTCGCTTGTACTCAATCAAACCTGGTGCTAAAACTAAACCTATCACTAAAGCTAAACCTGGTGCTAATCCTGGCATAGGAATTAATGCTTACTTTAGCACCATCCCATTAAATAACGATGAATTTCATAAATGGAAGCTAAAAGGGTGCTCATGATAAGGTTTTGTTGTAGTGAGTGGACTTCTCATCTTTCAAATGTGTTATTTTTAGGTGTATGTGGTGGGATACCTTCGACCAGAATAATGTAAAGGAATATCATAATTATGGACTAATATGTATCAAATCTAGAAGGATGTGGGATTAAACTAAGAATCCTTATGCTTTCCTAGTATGGAAATTGAACCCAGTGATAGATTAATTTTACTCACAACAATTATCAATTGAACATGCAAAATCACTCACAAAAGAGATTGAATAATGAGCTGAACACTAAACTGTATTGAATAAGTGTACAATAGCCAACCCTGTAACATAATAGTTTGCTGCATTAAATAATTACATAAGGGATTCGAATGCATGAGGAGCAATTCGAATCTAGTCAAAAGCAGGCTTACTAAAAATAAGCAAATCCCCCATAGGTGCAAAAAGTTGATCCCAAATCAGTCATGGAGCTCATGAATTGGAAAAAGTGCTTAGGCAAGATAAAGAGTGATGGAATGACAACTCATACATGCTTTTCCAAGGAGAAAAGAGTGGAGGATGAAGAGGACAAAAAACTAGTTCACCTCACCTAGTCAAACTTTCCCTATTGCCTTAAAGCACTGAAAAAGCAGGCAATAAAGCAGAAAAAGCAGAAGGGCGCCTAGGAGACCAGGAATAAATCATAATTGATTTCTTGAGGTTTCCCAAGTGCTACATGGGTCAAATTAGGCAAGTTGGACCACTATGGATAGGTAATTGACAACTTGCATAAGGTGGGACACATGAACTAGGCAAATAAGACAAAAATAATTAAATTAATGTCTAAGATAGCTAACTATGGGTTGATTATTCTAACACCCCCCCTTAAGCCTGACTTATGAGTAATATATCAAAAAAATATAGGGCCTAGCAACAAGGCTTAGTCACCCTTTACATACTGCATGTCCATACAACCAAAGAAAGAGGCAAAAAACCACATGGGAAAATCCTCCCTTAAACATGGACTGTAAAACAAAATTTGGAAATATTGTCTTCACTCATGCTTCACAGCATGATCAGCAATCCCAAGCAGTGATTTGAGATTGCTGAAGTTCTTCTCACAAAATTCTTTGGTGAAGATATCAGCTACTTGTTTTGAAGATGAACAGAAGAGTAGGTGATTGGTGCCATCATGCACAAGCTCTCTGATGTAGTGCATATGGATCTCAATGTGTTTGGTTCTCTGCTTTTGAACTGGATCTTTGCAGATTCGAATGGTACTCTGGTTATCATAGTAGATGGTAGTTGAGTACTTTTATTTGAAGCCACACTCTCCAAGTAAACCCTGCAACCATAAACATTGAGTTGCTACATTAACAACTCCTCTGTACTCTGCTTCTGTGGATGAGAGTGCAATGGCACTCTGTTTCTTGCTTGACCAGCTGATTGGCCCTTCTGTAAGCATGAACACATATCCTGATGTGGAATTTCTATCTATGCTATCACCTGCCCAATCACTGTCAGTAAATCCAATCAAATCAAGATCAGATTTTGCTTTATAGAAGATCCCATGTGTCCTTGTTCCCTGAACAAAGTTAAGGATCCTTTTGGCTGTTTTCCAATGGATCTCATGAGGCTGATACATGTATCTAGAAGCCACACTTACTACATAAGAAATATCAGGTCTAGTATGTGTCAGATACAACAAACATCCAATCAATTGCCTATACAGTGTATTGTTTACCATAGGTGAAGAATCAGCTTCTTCCAGCTTCACTCCTAAAAGGATAGGAGTTTTGCTTGCTTTGCAATCCTTCATTCTGAATTTGTTCAGAAAATCCAAGGCATACTTGGACTGGTGCACCTTGATTCCATCTTTGGTTTGAGCAATCTCAAGCCCCAAAAATTGGCTTAAGAGCCCCAAATCTGTCATGGAGAAGGCTTGGTTCATTGCTCCCTTCAAGGAAGCAATCTCATCCTTTGAGCTTCCTGTAATGAGGAGGTCATCAACATATAACACAATGATCATTAATGAACCATTAATTAACTTCAAATAGACATTTGGATCTGATTTGCACCGAACAAAATTCAGTGATAGCAAGAAGCTATCGATCTTGGCATACCAAGCCCTGGGGGCTTGCTTTAGCCCATACAATGACTTTCTCAACCTACACACAAGAGAAGGGTTAGTAGCAAATCCTTGAGGCTGCTGCATATATATCTCTTCAGTGAGATCTCCATTCAAGAAGGCACATTTTACATCCATGTGATGTACCTCCCATTGCTTTGAGGCTGCAATGGCTAGGCCTAGCCTGATGGAATCCATCTTTTCTACTGGGGCAAAGGTCTCATTGTAATCTATCCCATGAACCTGTGAGTAGCCCTTGGCTACCAATCTGGCCTTTTACTTCAGTGGTGAACCATCAGCAGCAAATTTGGTCTTTTAGACTCACTTACACTGAACTAACTTCCTCCTTGGGGGAAGATCCACTAGCTCCCATATGTTGCTCTTCTGGAGTGAGCTGAACTCTTCCTTCATGGAAGCTTGCCATCTTGGATCTCCTACTGCTTCATCATATGTTTGAGGATCGGATTCCACCATCAAATAGCATTTCTCAGCAAACATAGGATCCTTCATGCACAGACCACTCTCAAATTGAGATCTAGTCCTCCTTGGGTCATTGGGATCCCCAGCTAGCTCTCCTGCTGCATGTAGTGTCTTGGCTGCCCATTTTGGCCTTGTAGGGCTGTTAGGGTCTGCAATAAACTCATCTCCATCAAAAAAATCATAATCATCATGTTCAACAAACTCTTCACTTACTTTCAGAGGTTCAGGTGGTGGAGAGGTTTCTCCAACTTCCACTGCTGCAAGGGGTTCTTCTTGAAACTGAACACACCTTTCGATGAAGGCTTTGTTTGTGCTCAAATTTATTAGTTTGTACCATTTTTAATCTTTAGAGTATCCAACAAATAGACACTCTTGGCTTTGGGGCTGCAAATCCTTTCTCTTTTCTGTTGGAATTCTAGCCCAAGCCCTTGAGCCAAAAATCCTGAAATGGGTCACATCTGGCTTGTGCCCACTCCATGCTTCGAAAGGAGTCACACCTTCAAGCTGTTTATGAGGCACCCTATTCTGGATATAGGCTGCACAGTTTATAGCTTCGGCCCAGTACTTTGGTGGCAAAGTTTTGGCCTACATCATGCATGTTGCCATCTCCTTCAGTGATCTGTTCTTCCTCTCAGCAACACCATTCTGCTGTGGTGTGTAAGGGATAAAATGTTGCATCTAAATACCTGCATCTGCACAATAATTAATAAACTCAGACTTGACATACTCACCACCATTGTCAGATCTGAGGACCTTGAGTTTCCTCCCAGACTGGTTTTCAACCAAAGCCTTAAAGACTTTGAAGAGGCCAAAAACTTCAGACTTGTGTTTCAGGAAGTAAACCCAGCAATACCTAGAAAAGTCATCAATGAAATTCAATGCATATTTGGCCTGACTCATGGGAATATGAGGGAATGGGCCAGCAACATCACTGTGGATCAGCTCGAGGGGTGCAGAGGTTCTCTCATGGCTAGCTCTCTCAAATTTATGCTCTGGGTGTTTCCTTAGGATACAACCTTGGCAGACTCCTTTGGAAATTTTTATCTTGGGCAACCCTATGACCATCTCTTTTTCACTAAGATCAGCAAGATACTTGTAATTTAGGTGGCCAAATATTTCATGCCAAAGCTTGCTTGCCTCATTAGCATGAATCAGAAGAGCAGAGGGGTTTGAGTAGGGTAGGAAGTGTGAGAACATGTATACCTTTTGAGCATGATTTGCAACTCCTTTTGCAATGACTTTACCACTTGAGATCTCTGTGATCTCAACTTCATCAGGGGAGAATATGACCTTCTTTGGAGACCCAGTGTGAGTCATCTGGTACACTAATAAGAGGTTGGAGGCAAGACCAGGCACATACAACACATTGTTGAACTGACCATGATCAAGATCAATCCTCCCTTTGCCCAAACTTTCAGTGAGAAAGTCATCTCCCAGTACTATAGGTGGTCCCTTCGACATGTCAAGTGAGGAGAATGCCTCCTTGGTCAAAACCATGTGTCTTGAATCTCCGGAATCAATGATAAAATTGGGTGAGCTTGATGTGCCAACAACCAATGCATGAACTCTCTCTCTGTCATCTGAACTTGATCCTCCTTCTCTCTTCTTTGAGCTACTGGAAGGGAGATGCCATTCTTTTCCAGAAGTTGGGTCAGCATGTCTATTTGCTTCTTCATACAAGAGCTTTCAGTGTGATTGCCCTTATTGCAGTATGTGCACTTGCTCATTTCTCCTTTGTTTTTCTTCTTCTGGTAGTTCTTCTTGGAACCTTGTGGCTCCTCCGGAGACTGTTTCTTGTATCTCTTTTGCTCAGGTGGATTTTTAGCTTTCTTTTTTATTTTTGAATCCACCTTCAAATCTCCAGCAACCAGATCTTGGTCTTTGGATGGTTTGATGGTGCCCATCATCACCAGCTTGTCTTGTTCTTGTGTGAGAGATTCCATGAAATATGTAAGGCTAGGCATCTTCCAGGTTCGAGCTATCAACTTTGTGGCATAGAAGGTCGAAACAAACACTGAATAGTCAGGGCCAAGCTTCGAGAGAATGGCCAAGACCAGCTGATCATCCTTCTTTTCGATCCCACACTGTTTCAGCTGCAAAACAAGTGCTTTGAACTTGGAGAAATAGAGTTGCAGAGATTCAAAGCTATTGGGACTCAGGGAAATCAGCTCATTTTCGATTTGATGTCCCCTCATCTCGTCTGTCTTTCCAAAAAGATCAGTAAGCTTCTCCCATACTTCATTCGGTGATGTCAATCCATCAATATGGAAAAGGAGGTCTCTGGAAATACTCAAACACAAGAGACCATAGGCCTCTTCTCTGCAGCTACATTGGGATCTGCTTCTATTGCCATAGTCACCCTGTAGAGGCCTTTCGCTCTCAATAGTATCTCCATCTCTGCTTTCCATTCAAATAAATTGAAGGGAGTCAAGATGATCTTCTGAGATTGATCCATAGCTTAGAAATTTGTTCCGACTGTCAGTAGAAGGCTCCCAGTCACTGATGTCAAACCTGCAAAACAATTTTGAAGGAGAGAAATCGATCTACAATGGCTCTGATACCATGTGGAAATTGAACCCAGTGATAGATTAATTTTACTCACAACAATTATCAATTGAACATGCAAAATCACTCACAAAAGAGACTGAATAATGAGCTGAACACTAAACTGTATTGAATAAGTGTACAATATCCAACCCTATAACATAATAGGTTGCTGCATTAAATAATTACATAAGGGATTCAAATGCATGAGGAGCAATTCGAATCTAGTCAAAAGCAAGCTTACTAAAAATAAGCAAATCCCCCATAGGTGAAAAAAGCTGATCGCAAATCAGTCATGGAGCTCACGAATTGGCAAAATCACTTAGGAAAGCTAAAGAGTGATGGAATGACAACTCATACATGCTTTTCCAAGGAGAAAAGAGTGGAGGATGAAGAGGACAAAAAACTAGTTCACCTCACCTAGTCAAACTTTCCCTATTGCCTTAAGGCACTGAAAAAGCAGGCAATAAAGCAGAAAAAGCATAAGGGCGCCTAGGAGACCAGGAATAAAGCAGAATTGATTCCTTGAGGTTTCCCAAGAGCTACATGGGTCAAATTAGGCAATTTGGACCACTATGGATAGGTAATTGACAACTTGCATAAGGTGGGACACATGAACTAGGCAAATAAGACAAAAATAATTAAATTAATGTCTAAGGTAGCTAACTATGGGTTGATTATTCTAACACCCATAACATCGCTAGCAAGTGTTTTTTAACTCAATGATAAAACTTGGTGGTTCTTATTAAGACACGACCTCAAATTAGAGCATATTTTTTAGAACAACAATTTTCTAATTCCAAGAAAGGAAGAAAATCAAGGTGATGCCAACAAAGAATGATTTCATGTACATGTTTCACTAGTAGAATTTGGCAAAAAAATGACTACGTGACTAAAAAAATTAGTCATGGGAGTGTTTTTAGCTAAAAATGATTAAATTAGAGAAACACAACTAAAAATGACTAAAGTAAATGAATAATTTAGTCATCTAATAAAAATCACAACTAGATAGTTAATCCCACAGTTACAAATGACTAAAAAAACAATTTACTTAATTTACTATAAATGTGTTGAAATTTACTTAATTTACTATAAATCTGTTGAAATTTACTTAATTTTATACATTATATAATGCCTCTTTGAAATTTTAAAAATTTACTCATCCTAATTAATTACAAAAAATAATCTAGATACATTTCTCTTTTTCCCTCTTTGCTTTCATAGCCTCATGAAGAACAGAAGGGTCAAGGGTTCCATTATGTGTTTAGACGAAAGGTTTGTTCTTTGGGCATGTGTATGGAGTTTCATTCATTTTTATGGTTGGACTATATAGCATCTTGGTCTTGGAACTACAAGCAAATTTTGAGCATATGGAAGGTGGTATGGATATAATGCATAAAGATTGCAAGAATTGGTCATTTTAAGCCAATAGGGATATTATAGGGCTAGAACTACATTGAAGGTATCAGGACTATATCTCCAGATTGTCAAAGATTACGTTCAATTAAAATTCTAATGCTTGATTTCTACATTTCAATTATTTTGATTTCAATAGGAATCACTCATCTTTGAGCTTCAATATCCATTGCATATATTAACATAATATCTGTCATTTGAAGCATTAGTGATTACATGTTGGTTTGATTTGAATTTCTGGAATTAAAGGATTAAGGAATCCTTTAAACAAGGACATGAGTTTAATGTGGGTTATGTGTGTATGTTGTTTGGTATTGCACATTGTAGGGGAAAACGAGGAGGAGGCATAACCATAGCCAAACCATGGAATTAGGGACAACCAAACCCTGGATTTGTGTAAACTATGGAACAGAAGGGAACAATTTTCCATCACTGAAGTATGGAGCCAAGACGCTTGGAAGAGGGTACATTATAAGGGAATTCTCAACCTAGGAAAATGCCACTCTCTTCTCCACTTGGTTAGATGACAAAGAAAAAAGGAAGGTTGCCTTCTAGCTCATAGAGGAAACCCTACTCAATAGATTCAAATTTCCCTTCATAGTCCAAGCAAGGAGTGAATCTTGCTCTCTCTTTATGGCTCATCCTCCCTCCTTATTATGCATAGATGCAAACAAATCATGATTTTTGAGTTTAGTATTTTCTTGCATAAAGAGCTCGACTCATGGTCTAGTGTACAAAGCATCTCAAGTTGGAAGAGCATTGAGCATATGTGTCTCCCTATTAAGTTATTACTAACACCACATTTTTATTTGGTGGTAAAGTCACTGCATTGAAAGGTAGATCCCTTCCCTGAATCAACATTCAATTTAGAGCTTTTACATGTTTAGAAGCTACTCCGAGATCACGTACATTGATTGCTTATATTGGCCTACTATGTGCACTTTATATCATCTTCATGCTTTGATTGGGTGCGTGGGATTCGCAGAAGGAGAATCCTCCCTTGCTTGATAACATAGGTTGGAAACATTTCTTCTCACGCAATTTTATATACATTTCAAACAAAATTTTGTTATTTCGACTTTGTAAATTTATTCACTGTTACTTTGATTTCATAAGCATGGGTGCATACCCAGTCCAATTATAGTTATTATGTTTGCATGGGAATTGCACTTATCCCATAATTCCTTCAATCCACTTATTGTATTTACACCATTATATCCAAGATGCTTGGAAACACCATTGTTAATAACATCAAAATCTATGCCTCAAAACCCTCCATACCACAAGCATTTTCCAACATGAGCATTGTAGTGGTGGTGAGTCTTGAAAATGAGAAAGTACGGAGTATAAGTGAAAACCTAAATTTAGGCCAAGCTTGGGTAGTGTTGCGCCTGCAACATTCTCCCAAAATTCTAAAAAATTTTGGGACCCTCCTTTACTTCGAGTTATCCATTTTCCTTGCTTAGTTTCATGCTCTTGAGTTTTGCTGATGGATTTATGGCTCCTTCCCTAATTTTGAATGCTAGAAATTGACTGGTTTTTCATAGTTAAGATGCTTAAAGACTTCCATTGAAATTGAGTCCCTGTCATTTTGCAAAACTTTTTGAAATTTCGTTGCAAAGTTTTCATGTCGGGCGTTTTTCTCTTTGATTTTCCCGACCGTTGCGGGCGTCTTTCGTTTTCTATTTCTCTTTCCCTCCCCACCGTTGCGGGTGGCCTTCAGATCCTCCTAACTGTCTATCGCGCCGCTGTAGCGGAGGCTTTTCGATTCGTAGTTGGCTGTGTCGGGTCCGCCGTTGCGGGTGGCTCTCAAGTCCACGTGGGTTTATCACTACCGCCGTTGCGGGAAATCTCCGACTCTTGGTTTTCTTTTCCGTAGCGGACGATCTCTATATCCGTCCCCGCCATTGTGGACTGTGTCGCATGACGAAACAATTGATCGTCGCCTCCGTTGCGGGCGGTGTCATGATGGGAGCGGTCCGCCGTTGCGGAGGTTTCCAAGCTCCAAGCTTCCGATATATTTACCGCCGACGCCCGAGGTATGTTTTGAGCCATATTCGTCGTTGCGGGTGATAGAGTGGTAGGAGGGGTCCGCCGTTGCGGGTGGTATGAAGCTCGTGCCGCCCGACATAACTTTCGAAGCCGCCCCGATTGATGTGACTCCTCGCACGTGTGGTTTTGTTTATATATGTTGGGCGACAAACGGGGTTTTTTGTTGTTTTCGAAGGCGTGGTCGCGGTGAGACGAACTATCGAGTTTAGAAGCGCGTGAGAGCTAGCTGTTGGTGTACCTGTGGCCAGGTGGCAGGAGAAGAAGTCTAGCCATCATCTTCTCACCTCATTAGGTGGATTGCCAGGTAGGATCTTGACTCTTATCATCGTTTTTTTTTAAGATTTCTTTTACGCGGTGGGGGGTTTTAAGATTTGGACCCGTCGTCCCGTTGCGCTAGCACGGGGAGTTCTCTCCCTTGGTTGGGTTTTCTTCGGTCGTCTACCTGGTGGTTCGCGCCGTTGTGTTAGGGTTCCCGGGTCGAATAGCTTTGGCAGTTAGAGGAGGGGGGTTTCGCCTTTATTTTTAGAGCCCGCATTTCAGTTTTCTCTGACGTTTCAATCCCATTTTGAGCACGGAGGGGAAGCCGGGTGCAGGTGGCCGTCGTGCCGCCTGCACCCGGTTCGAGCTGCGTTGTTTTTTTCTGTCTAGGGGTCGGGTTTGCACTAGCCACAGTCGCCGCGGTTTTTCTGACTCTCTGTTTACAGTCCGGGGTTATGCGTCGTCTCGGTGGGAATTGGGGATGGCGCGACCTAGTTTTTCTATTGAACGCTGAAAGCCTTGGTAGGGTAAAAAGGAAGGGTAGCGTGAGTCGGTTTTGATCAAGATGCCTGGTCCAGAGATGGGCTCGTTTCCCATCGAGGTGGGTGAAGAAGGTTATCAACATAATATATTTGCTCCGCTGATTAGTCGCTTGCGTTCCATGGGCCGTAGGTCTGAAGTATCGACTGGTTATGCCTGGGGCTTTTATTTTTCTCTCTGTGTGATAGGCAGTGAAATGATGGTTGTATGATGCATTTGCATAGATTTTGCTCATGTCGCTTCTATATATCAATTTCATAAGAATGACAAGCCTCGTAATAGTGTATTTTCTTGCCAACCTCAATATGACTGATAATTTAATGCATGTGGGATAAATCATAAAACAACTCATTCATAAGACCTGGTGAAGATGTGCTACAATAAAAATTTATCATGCTCATAACACATTGCACAGCACTTCATATTTGTGAATTGTTCAGTATGAAAGTTGAAGGTTGATTGTATGCACTGATATAATTCTAATATACCTAAAAGAGAGTAAACTGTTGCACAAAGTTCATAAATTTGAATTACTCAATACCATGATGCTATACATTGCAGGAAGATCTTAAAATGTCTAAGAGACAGAAAAAGAAGGCCCCGGCAGTAGAGGAGGTGCCAGCACCAGATACAAAAGCAAGAATTGAATACATTTATGAGAACACCCAATGTGTTACAGGGGTGGAGCCGGAATACAAATGGGGAGATATTTACAGGCTGATTTCCCGCAGGGATGTCCCGGATATGGGGCTTGAGGAGGCACCCATATATGCCAATATAGAGAAATCAGCTATCATGAAGGTCGCCACCAGACCAGAGCTGTTCCCGTGCTCCGAGTTAATGAGATGGGTGCTACCACATACAAACCACAATTAA
>LPNX010792433.1:783922-811317 GCA_001517045.1 Pseudotsuga menziesii | reverse complement strand
GATCTGCAAGAGCAGCTGGAGGCAGCCAAGGAGCAGCAGGTAGATCTGCAGCCCATCAAAGATCACATCCTGGCTCAGAAGGCTAGGATGCTGCAACTGGAAACAGCCCTGGAAGAAGAAAGGTGTCAAATCTTGCAGATTGATGGCAGGCTGGATGAAATATTAAATACAGCATCTTATTTCGTGGACAGATCACAAGAAATCCTGGAGATGCTGACTTCAAGGATAACCAGAGTAGAAGATGATCAAGAAGCCCCAGCTGAGCTACCAGTTAAAGATAAGCAGGCTTTGAAGCGGGACCATGATCTGATCGATTTTGTTGTTATTACTGCAGAGTACTTTCAGAAGACAGTGAAGAAAACGAAGGGAGCATGTACAGAGTTCTTTATAAGAGCCCTTTTCACCTATAATCGCTGTCAAGTGGAAGCTGAACATAGGCTACATGAATTCCCTGATCATGATACAATTGCAGGGATGTTGCAGACAAGGCAGCAGGAGGATGAAGCCAAGGTCCAATGTATCAGAGCCCTTGATGAGCCGATCCTGAAAAATGAAATTGCACACGCAGCCATTAGTATTCAGCTCTTGGAGGAACAGGTGCACCTGAACAAGGCCAGAATAGAAGCTATTCGGAACCAAGCAGATAAGTTCGAGCTGAATATACAATTCTTGGAGCCCCACTCATTTGAAGGACTCGCGGCTGAGGCAGTAGCGTGGAGGAAATTTTTGGAAGACCAAGCGGGCCCCTCCAAGTGAGAAGGACTGGTCAAACTTTGTATAATGTAATATTTTGTAAGGGGTTGAGAGAAATTGAAGCATTGGGGAGCCCAAAGGTCACTTTGGGCAACCCAAGCATTTTTTGCTTTTTGTATAAAACTAGGGAAGAGAGACAAAGGAAGGGCTTTTTTCCTCGGTCACACTGGATGACCTATTGTAAAGAAGAACTATTTCCTTTTTGCAATAAAGAATTGTAGTTTGCCTGTTGGAGAAAGTGCTGTGGGATTTTCCAAATGGTGTGCAATGGATGGCAGGAAAATGAACTATTTTGTTTTTCAGCATATGTCCATGAATTGTGAGATCGTTCTAACTCTATGACTTATGTCTTGTTGAATGATTTCCGGTTTATTTTGTGGAAAATTCACTTTTAGTAATGCTGGTGCTTCACATAACAGTTAGCTATCTGATTGTTGGAATAATTTCTCTTTCATGTGCTGTAAATACAAATATCAGTTACCTGTGATTGTGTTTATTCTACATGAAGTTAATGCATTGCTAAATAATAATTATTTTGGCTCCCCGGGGATAGATAGTTAATCATCTTAGTTCATAGTTGCATATGTGGTTTAGATGTTGTGAACATAAGACGAGAGGTAAGAACCTGCGCAGCACATTGTGTGGTTCCCGGCATCCTTATCACCCTGCACGGTTTAGATAGGCATAAGCATTGCATATTAAGTCAAAATACAAATTCCGGTGGACCGGGCCGCAACCGGTAAGCCCTTGTTGTTACTTTGACCTACGGTAGCCGGACCGTAAACCGGACGGATTCCCTATACCAAACAGTCAGCGGGCTAGTTGGGAACGCTGATTGGGGAGAATCCCTTACTGTTGCCGCCTGCGAATTCCCAGGCCTCAACAGGTAGCTAAGAGTATTTCTCTTTAATGCCCTACAATGTTAATTATTCATATCATCATAGACAATGAGGTCCTTACAAATTGTTATGGGAAATTAGACTCTGCTCTAGTACCTGCAATGCATAACATTCATTCTGGTTTTGTTTCTTTAGGATTGGATGATAATATTAAAGTCACCACTCTGCATAGTATGTCTATGTTGTCAATCTCCTTTCCTCCTTCTTCCCCCACATTCGATAATAGTTTGTTACCAATTATGAAGCTTATTCTCAAATTTTTGGATATACGGGTGTTGATCCGAGGAGGAGTTGATCTGCACCTAAAAGGTATGCTTATTTGGGATTTTACAATCCGCAACTTATTTAATTTTTCTGTTAAAATTTGAAATCATAAAAAATTAGGTTTTATTCCTTTTTTAATCACAATAATTGAGGACATGCTGCCTTATGGACTCTCTGTGTGTTCTAGTTCAACTCTAACATAATGTTTTTCCTAGGTTAAACATATGCACAACATGCTTACTATTTTTTTTATTTTTAATGGAGGAGTTATGCATCCAATTGGAAATGTAAACCATGGTTTCAAAATCAAGTATATGGCACTCACCTAGTATGGTGGTTGTGGTCAAATGGTTGAAGTGGAATAATTTTTGGTTTTGAAACCTGAGTTGAAAACCCCTCAAATCAAATCGACAGATGAGGAGAAGGGTGAATATTTCCAGTAGGGATTGGTTGGGGTGCCATTGAATGTATTTGAGGAGGTAGGGGAGTTTTTTAATGACTCTGATGGTTGTGTCTAATAATTTATTTTGATGTTTCCATCTTCTTGACATGCTCATGTCATGTTTTTTTCTCTTTTCTTATTTCTTTAGAGTTATCTAGAAAAAAATTAATCCTCCCAAATATTCAAGCACATCATATTCATGTGTGTTGGTTTCCCACGAATTGTTATTGGGAAGCATGACCTGGTCGAGATGCTTGATGATTTCCATCTATACATTGCCTTCAAATTGGGACAGTCATTTCAATACTTCTCAATTTGTATATAAAGAGGGACCATACATGTTCCATTTATCCTTTAGGTATCTCAACTCTTGTCGTACTTTTCATTCATTTTCATGTAAGTTTGAGATTGTTCTCCCTTTCTTTGTATTTGGTACCTAAGGTGAAGGGAAATTTCTTCTACCATATTATGCACAAGTACATCCCCTCTGCATATTATGGATTGCTTTATATGTTGATTCCATGATATTGCTTCTTGAAGCTCTAGTTGACTTCAATTAATGTGTTGTTCCTTTTAACAATGAATGCTTTACACTTTTTGTTCTAGAAGGCAATGCATTGTTTCCTAATGTTTAATGAGTTGTGTATCACCTAGTTAATTCTTTGGCTTCCAATCTGTTCAATTAGAGGTTGTTGGCAACATGATCAATGAACAAAATTGTCAAGTTATTTGATCTTCGGAAACTTGATTGTTCGTTACATACATTTTCCAATCGTGCATATGTTTCTTTTCCTCTAGTTTACAATATTACTATTTATAAAAATGCACACATTAACTTGAACTTGTATAAGTTTCCCTCTATATAATTCAATTGAACAACTATTTCGATTAATTATGTTAATTCAAATGAACATTTAATTACGACAAGGTGCAATAGGTGGGTTTTTTGGATCCTCGTCTGTTGCACCATTTTACAGCTTGGGCCTACTGGATAAGAACCTATGTTTCCTCTTAGGAGGCTAGTGGTTCAAGTCTAGGGGGTTATGGTATGTACACCTCCATAGACTTAAGCAATCAAATTGTTGCACATAGAGGATCCTTTGTCCCACAAACAAGGGTGTCTCATACATCAATTTGATTTTTGGCTAGGTTGTGACCTTATAAATAGATGATTATTATTATCATTATATAAGGTAAATTGAGTGCCCAATATTAGCCATTAAAACCATAGTGGCCAATCTTTTAATTCTTGCTTTTTCAAGTTGTAATCATAATATCCTTATCTTGTATTATGCAATTAGTTGAACGATTTCAATCTAAGTATTTGTTGCTTACATGGATGGGTATTTCTAAGTGCTCATTGTCCGCTATAATGTTGGGATACTTTCCCTATTATTTATACAATAAGGATATTCAAATCTATAACATCCTAGATCTTGTTTATCTTTCTAAGAGGAAAAAAAATAAAAATTATATGGGAGTTAAATATTTTCAATCGTATGATTTCTTGCTCCAATTGTGATGTCTCTTTTTTCAATTGTAAACATCGACTTGAGTTTCTGTGTGAGTAATTGTAGTGGTTTGTGCCTATTACTGTTTGACTATGATACACATGAATCTTTGATTTCATCTATTCTCAGAATTCATGTTTGTGTAAGTTTCTCAATTTGCAGGATTTCTTTTGTTGGAATGATTTGTGTGCTTGAGCCCACTGGGTGGTAAGACATTGTTCTTACTACTTAGTTAGAATTGTGGAGGATATGTAAAGGGAGCTTTATTTCAAAAGATAAAATTCAGCCTTACAGATATATGTAGACTTTATAGCTTACTATCATGCATCTGATGTGAGACATATTTTAATGTTGAATGGGACCGAGGCACTTTGTCTTGAAGACACAACAAAATTACTACAAATTTATAACCCCGACAAGAAAAATTCCTTAAGTTATATCTATATTCCTTAAGATACCAAACCGTGTTCACTCAAAATATTGTAGCTTCCGGTTGGAAAATGCAATAACTATATCCATGACCTGTGGTATGAAACATTAAATAAACTGGATCATTTAATGCGGAAACAATATTTAGGGTTACATCATATAGTACATGAGAGAGATTTACAAAATAAAACTCATTGATATGTATTGTACTAGAAGTATCCTTTCTTTCTTGAATAGTAATAAAACTTTTATGTTGTTTTGTGGTTGTTTTTCTCTTTGAGAGTTTTACCATGTGAATCTTGTTATCTGTATATTTGATTTGTGTGAGTTATTTTTTTGTTGTGTTCGCTCCATGATTTCCCACCTATGATTTCAACATGGTATCAAAGTGCCTGTGATGTTAACTCATTTTTTGTTCGAAGATTGAAGTATCTTGCGACAACTACAAATTCCTTTTAATTGCATGCTACAAATTCCCTTTTTTTGTAAGTAAGAAATTTTATTTATATATAAAGAGCATATTACATCATGACCCACATGCTAATGCATGGAAATAGCAAATTTACCCAGCTCACTGGCCAAAATGCTACAAGACAGACTGCTTCATAACAGAATTCCAACATAACATAATTTCGATAAAAACTTACAGAGAAAACCTTAACCCACCCTCCTAAACAGACAAAACTGCTACCTAAACAGACCAAATAGCTACCTTCCAACATTAACCCCCCCCCCCCCCCCACTTTAAATAACCATTTTTAATAGACATGTCACAACAAAACAAAGACACGCAGGAGATTGGACCCAGAAAACATAAGGAACTGCTTACAACAAAATATAAGAAAGGTCGGGAATGTGACCCTAGAGATTGCTACCTACTAGAGTCTGTTGGGTCACCTGAGGAGGCTGGGTCGGAGGAACCTGCATACTGATCCCATGCAGGAAGGCATCCATCTTCTTTTTCATCACCTTAGACTCCACCTCCATTTCATTCCACCAAATCTCATGATGCCCCTCATCATCTCCCATCTCTTGCTTCTCCCACATCATTTGACTCATTAGGTTTTTCATAAACTAGAAAAGTGTCACGGTTCACTCTATAAACCGATTCTCCCCACATTTTTTCTTGGGTGCAAGATCCAATATTCAGCTTTGCAGTACTCTCATGCAGAGTTTCCATGTCCAACTCCACCCAGAAATCCTTCTCGATCGCGTTAATCCTTTGTCAAATGTTATCGAGAACACCAAGTTCAAACATTCGAGCCTCCCATACGTCTTTCTTCTGAGCTCGGGGCATACAACATCTCTCATTCTATGAACCGATCTCACATTTTCTCTTGTCTCTTCTTATTTCCCTGCTTTCTGCTATGTTCTTCCTCTAGTTAACATCCATTGGCCCGATCACCAGCGTTCCTTTGCTTACAATAAAAACCAAGTGCATGCACTATCGAGTTTTGTTGTTATGTATCTTTCTTCCACCTTATATGTCTCTAAATAACATCTTTCCTTCCTGATCCATGATTAGACTCATCCTAGCTATAATGGCCAGCTCGTGTGCCATGGTATTGTGCATATATATCCCATGCATTCACTCAGATCCACAAATTCATTCATCAATCTCTGCTCATTTGTCGCTTGATTGAAAAGACTAAGAATTGATCATGAAGTTATACGGATTTATTCCCATATTCCTTTTGCATGATCACACCTCAACGCCTGTAAAAACATCCCTTACGTGAATGTTTCCGGGCCCTCCCATTATCCTTCCATCTGAATTCCATGAATCCTCATCAGATATTGATTTGTGAGGTCGAGACACCTATCCCTGGTCATGATGTTTGTCACCTCCATCTAGTCCTTAGCTTTAATTGTTATTTGGGTTTCTATCCCAAGGTTTATCAATATGTCTTCCACCTTGTTTCCATTGCTTGTGGCATGGTTGAAGGTGATGGCTAACCTGGGGTCGAATATTTTCGCCAGTCACTCCAGCATTCCTTCCAATCTCCATGGTTTGCCACCTTTGAGCTTAGGGAGCATCTTTGTTTCCATCTGTATAACCACCTGGGAGTCTCCTTCTACTATTAGTGGGGTGCATTGATTATCTTTATCCAGTTGCATACCCTACAAGAGGCCTTCAACTTCTATCGCATTGTTGGTGTCTTTGTCGATGAAGCCGAACTTGAAGCCTTGCATTCTGCCTGATTGGTTTCTGAAAATACATCCATATCCCACAGGGACCATATTACCTTTCGAAGCTCCATCAAAATTGAGCTTGAAAAAAACTGAGGTGGGGGGGAATCTAGGTGTCTTCACTTGCACCAGTCCTAGTCGTTTCATTTGGTTGGACAAAACATTGTAGGGGCCTTGAGATTCCCCAAGCCTTCATGATGATAGACTCTGAGTCTATAGCTTCCCAGTCAGAGTTGTTACAGGATTTCATTCTCATTGTATCTAGCATATTGTTCTTTATGGAAATCCAAACCCCTGTAGAGTTTTTGGATTTACCTTGAAAAATTATGGAATTATGTTCCTTCCAGAGCTCCCAGAGAATAAAATGCGGGAAAATGTCCCACAGATGGTTAATGATCAGATTATGGAAGGGTTGTTCGACCATTCGAAGAGTGCTTATTCATGACATTGCTTAACTCGATCATATCTTCTGAACATCGTTTCCCCATGGTCCCATATACAAGCGGTGAATGGGAATTCATCCAGGAGATGGCCCATTGGTTCCTCTTCCTTCTCATATAAACAAAACTGGTAAGGTCTCTGCATCCCTCTCTTTTTGAGATTATCACCTATTAAAATGCGCTTTCTCATTACAAGCCAGCTAAAATAGGAATTTTAGGCCATAATTTTTTCTTCCACAGCTTTTTTCATTTCTAGTCCTCGGGTTGGTGATCCAAACCCACCCATAGGTCATAGGATTCCTTGACTGTGAATGGTCCTTTAGGTCTGTATCCCCATATTAGTTATTCCTCCCTTATGTGGGTTCAAATTCTTCTATTGTTTAAATCTTCCTCAATTCGGTCCACTTCCTCCCTTGGACTACGATGTTCCCACCACTCCCTATCATCCCACACACTAAATTGTTGTCCATCATCATGGTTTACCGATATGTCCTTGACCTTCGTGATGCCTTGGTTTGTAAATTCCCTAATGAGTTGTTGTATCACCGTATCTCATCCTAAAGGTGGCATTTATTGCCACGAGTCCTCCCAAGTTTGAGCCTTTTTCCCATTTCAGAATTCCTAGAAACTATGGTCTTGGATCAATCTTTTGCCCTTCCTAACTATTTTTTTAGATGTGAGACCCAGGGCTTTCTTCTAAGAAGCGTATAATATTTTATTTTTCGCATTCAATCGTGTATTTGTGGTGCCACACCTTTTCCCAGGGTTCTTGATTGTTAGTGACCCGCCTCCACCAAAGCTTTTCCCCACTAGCGTGGTTTACATTTTCTGGATTGCGGAGATTTAGACCTCCCTGCTTCTTAGGGGTGCATAGCATTTCCCATTTAACCAAAGGCCATTTTTTTTGTTCATTTGTTCCACTCCATAAGAATTTTCGATGCATATTCCTTATGTCTCTCAGGATCACCTTCGGTTACGCTAGGGTAGAGAATAGGTAGACTAGCATTATTTGGAGGATGGATTTTATCAAAACCAACCTGCTAGCAAAGTTGAGCAGTTTCATGGTCTAGTTTCTCAAAAAAAATTTCATGCTATCCAACAGATCTGTCTAGGATCCCTTCCTTGCGATTGAGTCGACAAGGGGGGTGCCTAGATATTTGAATGGAATGGATCTCTCTTGAAAAGCCCAAGATTCTACAAATATTGTGTCTAGTGATCCTAGGGGTTATAAAGAAGAAGACCCAAGATTTTTTATCATTAGTCTCCAGTCCATACGCTTTGCCAAACTTTATTAGGAATTCTTTGAGAGTTTTGTCTTCTTGGACTGAAGGGTAGCCCATCAGCATAGTGTCATCAATGAAGTATTGGTGAGTTTTCCTATCCACCCTTGGATGAGCCAAGATCTCACATAAGTCCTGATTGTTCTGCAGAGATGTGATTATTCTTCCCAGTACTTCTGCCATCATGATGAACATGAAAGGAGATAAAGGGTTTCCTTGTATAATGCCCCTTGTTGGTTTTATTAGACCCGACGAGACTCCATTAAAAATAATGGGGAAGAAAGATAAGGACACGAGACTCATGATCCAATCAATCTAGTTGTCCTAAAATCCAAAGGATTTAAGCATTTCTATCAAAAAGATCCACTTGAGTTTTTCATAGGCTTTCACTATATCGAGCTTCACCAAAATTCCAAGGATTTTCTTTGTTCTAACTAAATGAAGCACTTCATGCACCAAGATGATGCCATCCATTATCTGTCGGCCTTTGACAAACCCTGATTGCTTTAGAGAGATTATGGAGGGTAAAATGGGTTTAAGTCTATTCGCTATGACCTTTGTTATGATCTTATATATGGCATTGCACAGGATTATGGTTCTAAATTTGTCAGGGGAGTCTGCCCCTTTACGTTTTGGGATGAGGGTGAGGAAAGTAGCATTGAAGGATCGAATAATCTTCCTTGATGCCCAAGAATCCTCCACTATCCTCCAAACTTCCTGGTTTATGATATCCCAGAAATGGTGAAAGAAATTTACCATAAATCCATCGGGGCCTAGGGCCTTGCCTTCCACCATTTGGAGGATAACCTCTTCGACTTCAAGGAGTGTAATTGACTTCATCAACATTTCATTCTTCTCTTATGAAACTAGAGAGGGGATGTGTTGGGTTATTTTTTCGATGTCTCTACTTCTATCTTGTCTTGTCTCAATCATTATCTCCCAGAAGTGGTGGTTCAAGGAAGCTTCAATTTCTTCCCTTGTTTCAACCCTTTTCCCATTCGAGTTTATAATGAAGAGAACTTTGTTATGTGATATGTCTTGGATGACTGATATTTGAAAGAACTTTGTGTTTCTTTCCCCCTCTTTGAGACATCTAATTCTTGATTTCTGGTGCCACAGGATTTCCTCATGTCATTCTCTCTCCGCGATTCGTGTGCATTGTCTAGCTTCTTCTTCCTGCAGTTCAGTGGTATATACTAAATTAATCCATGTAGTCTATATCTCATCCAACTTGGTTTCGAGGATTCTTTTGTCTGCTCATATGTTCCCGGACTCCTCCCTATTCCATTTCTTGATTCTATATTTTAAATTTTTGAGCTTTTGTTGAAACTTGTACATGGTCTGGCCTTCTCCTTCACTTAATTCATCCCACCACTGTTTGACCTTCTCTGTGAAATCTAAGGGTCCTAGCCAAAATTGTTCAAATCTAAACGGTATTTTAGACCGCAAACCTTGATCGCTCCACCATAATTCAACTATCCAATGATCTAACCCCACAACCGGGAGAACCTTTTTTTAAATATAATTGAAAATATTTGGTGCAGGGCATACATAATTATTCACGGTATTCGATTTTTGCTAAAAAATGATTTCTAGTGCTTTTAAACCAATAAACCACGTCAATGGTCCTATATGTAATAAATTGATCGAATCTTATATTGACAAGCATACCAGTGCGAAATAAAGTTAACACGCACTGCTAATACCGTCAAAGACCCATTGTTGTTGTCAAGCTTAATAGAATTTATGGTGTGCAAATAACAATATGCCCTGGTACGTATATTTTAAGCCTACTTGATGGTGTGGTATAGATGATACTACACCGTAGTGTGATAATACATGAATAACACATAGGGTTGTAATATAAATGGGCGACGCCAATATATCATATTGAAATTCAAAGTACTAGTGCTCTTTGAGATGAAAAAACACCAGGGCTATTATTTATGGATGGCACACTGGTGGATAAGTTTTTTTTTTTTACAGAAACGGGTAGAAGTTTTATATTATTAAAAAATTCCAAATGGAAGCATTTGGATCATTACAACCAGGACGGTAAAACATAAGAACCAAAGAGACATTAAAAGTCTTACGGAAAAAATGGAGCATAAGTGCTCTAAATATGTCGAAAACTTGAGATCAATAATTCTAAATATAGTCCAACTAACATAATACCAGAACAAACTGACAAACTGACCCAGCAGAAAATGAAAATACATGAATTAGTGGCCTAGATAATTGCCGCGAGAAGGCCCGATTCCTTTCCCTTCCGTTGTATTTTGATTCTCCTCCACTTCATGAAAAACACGGTGTTCAAATGCCATAGAATCCATTTGAATTTCCACTTGCAGAAGCTGATTTGCAAGCTCATGAGAATTCATATATTGCTCCTTCAGCTGGGCTTTAGTGGATTCCTCATGTTCTTTTTGGACAACTAGTTTCATGGAAAAATTCCTCAAGCTGCTCCAACTTATCGTTGGTATCCTCTCAGTGGTGTCTCCATTTCTACTTTTGAGGCTTCAAGTATTCCTTAATACATCACAATTTTATTCCCATGGCGACTCTCGCATGTTTCGAGCAATAGTCATAGATTTCCTCACTAGAATCCATAGTCTTGAGAAAAGAATGGATCTTTCGGAGAAAAAGTCGATCTTCTACAGACTCTCGTCCTTTACGAGCCGAGAGAGGAATTTGAATATACCAGTTGACATAATAATCTAATCGTTCCATTCTTATCTATGTGAGGCCACGGGCTGGGCTTATGTGGCCTGATTGCGAAATCTCATGATCCATAACTCCAATCCCCTCCATCGATGAGCATGGTGTGATTAGTACCCCAGGAATGACGCTCACCCTTCTTCCATATATGGTCTGCAACCAAGAGGTGAGTGCCCACATGCGATTCCTTTAATCCACAACATCTTCCCGTCCAAGCACCATCCCATCACCATGCGCCTCTTCTCATACCCGCATGCATATGACACCTAGCACGAGGAGGATCGAGTCCCATTAGGGGAGAGGATCCAATAGCTCCATGTGGTCATCCAACATGAGAGTTCCTAGATTTAGAGCTACCATTCTGTTTGCAGCAGATTCATCCTCGAAGTTATTTTGGAAGAGGAAGTGGAAGAAAAGGAGAAGCTAGAATTTGGAGGCTAGATTATGAATTCTGCAAACAATTTTCTTTAATCAGATTTATTTGGGGAGCGATTTAGAAATCATAAGAGAGATGAAGCTTTGAGAATATCTGATGAATTTGGGTTGCATAATTTCATTTCTTTTTAGTTGTTTAATTCCCTGCACAAGCGCCAGAGCTTCGACTTGATTGTTAGTTTCATTTCCAATCCCCCAAGCATACATCAGTTTGATAGTACCATTAGGATGAGTGATATAGTCCCTCCCCCTCTTGTCGCAACTGGGTTCCCTTTAGTTGTGTCATCAAAGGAAAGACTAAAGAAAGGAGTATCTTGTTTCCATTGAATGAACTGCTTCCTTCAAGTCTTATTTTCCACTCGGCTAACTGGATAGGGTCTCCTAGATCCATAGAGGTGATGCCAAGATGGTGAACCTAGTATAGCTCTTTGGAAGATAAGGGGGGGAGCCTTTTAATGTAACTTTTAGCCTGCAATAACTCTTTGAGGATAGATTTTATTCAGGATACAACTTGGGTAAGAGCAGTGGCTTTGTCTCTAAAGATCATGGTGTTTCTTTCTAGCCAGATTTTCCAGAGGATGAACTTAGGGATTTTCAACCATGTAGTCATAAACCAACCTTTTTTCAAGAGAGGGTGAGAATATAGAGAACCCCATTTGGAGAGAAGAGCCGAAGTCTTTCCCAGAATTTGCACATTAGCCCATCATCCTAAAACTCACTGCCAGATTTCCTTAGCATAGGGGCAATTTAGGAAAATGTGATTAGTAGTTTCTTCTTGATGGAGATAAAGGACACATCTCCAGGGGCCTGTGAATTTTTTTTTATGAAGATTCTCACTAGTGATGATGCTTTGATGGCCCAGGGTCCAGGTGAAGATGTCTATTTTTGGTAGACTCTTAATGTTTCGGATACCATTCCATAGAGCAGGGTCAACAGGGGCTATCGGGATTGCTTTTAGTAACTTGTATCCAAGAGCCACCGAGTAGAGGAATGAACCTTCCCCCCATCCTCTTGTGTCCTTTTTGAACGAGGAAGTGGGGGGGTTTCCTTTTAGTGAAGAGAGGATGCGACCTTATTCTGATCGCATAGGATCTAGGACCTCCATTTGCTTCCAACCATCCCAAGATCCATATTCAGAGTCCTAAAGTGAAGGATACGAGATCATCCTGATTCCTTGAGAGTCCATCAAGTTTTTTAGTGGGGCTATATCCACCAAGATAGATAAAGGTTCATTATCCATAATCCTATTGCCCCAAATATTTATATGCTTTTCATTTCCAGGAACCTAGTAGAGGTTTCTTTGAAAAAATGGCAAAGCTTTTTTTACAGAGCAGGAAAATAGGAGAACCTTTCCCTGGGTCCTGAGAAGTATTTATGCAAGATTACTTGCTTTACCTAGGTCCTGAGAAGTATTTATGCGAGATTATTTGCTTAACCTGGGTCCTGAGAAGTATTTATGCGAGATTACAGACACCTTAACCTGGGTCCTGAGAATTATTTATGCGAGATTACTTGCTTAACCTAGTTGTTTTTTCCAAATACTTGCCTCCAAATAATTTTTGCTCCAATTGCCAAATTTTGAGATTTAAAGTCCTTTATTTGGAGGCCCCCTTCTTCTCATTATTTTTGCCTCCTTTCTAGAAGAACTTGTGGATTTATTTTTCCATGGGATGAATGATACCTGTAGGAGCTTATAACATAGAGCATTGAAAAATGGGAAACTAGCTAGAACATATTTGATGAAAACTAATTTACCTGCCAATTTGAGACACCTTATACCCAAGAAGAGAAGATTTTGTTTCAATTTTTCCACCAACGGGAGCTAATCCGAGGTACGAGAGGAATTTAGAAATATAGGTGTTCCAAGGTACTTAAAGGAGGTCCATTCCAGTTGACCATGGAACCCAAGGATTATTTCCAAGGTGCTTAGCTCCTGATCCAACCATATAATTTGATTTTCCCTACATTAAGACTGCTTTCAGAGACCTCACAAAAGGAATCGATATCATATTTGAAGAGTTGGGAAATATGGGGGGAACATCCTCCCAGAAGGAGAGTGTCATATGCAAATTGTACATGATTTAGATCTCGAACACCCTAGACGAAATGAAGACCCAGAATATCATGTTCCCATTGTTAGGATATTTAGACACTTAGGAGTTAGTTAAGATCAACTTGTGTAATATATCCGTTAGGTAAGGTCTGTTTCTTTAGTATACATTAGTATGCATTTGTAAATATTCTAATCCGACGGTCACAATATACTCTAGACATAAAGTGATTCGACGGTTCAACTTCTCTTAGATCATACCTACCATTGATCCGTGGCTTAACACCCGATTGGTCTATGATCTCTATTTAAAGAGCATAGAGGGTCCTTGGCTTGTTGATCGATTATGAGAAGCTTGTGTAAATTTCTTTCTTTTTCATAATAAATTGCTCCAAGTAGCTATTTGGCTGGGGCTGTGGACTGTTTCCCTCTCAAGGGTTTTAACCACATGACAAACATCAGTGTGTTGATCTGTGATCTATTTGTGTGAAGCAGTTGCTAAAGGTGTTCGGTCTTTTGGGAGTAACCTGTGTACCCGAACATGGTATCAGATCAAGATTGCTCTTGCTCTTTCTTTAGCAGAAGCAAGATATCAAGCCACAGTTAATTCCAGTCAGGAATCTTTATGGCTTCGACAGATCCTTTCAGAGTTTGGATTCGAGCAGCAGCAGCCTACTTCACTTTGGTGTGACAATCAAAGTGCCATCAAGCTTGCCAAAGATCCAGTTCTACATCAACGTAGAAAACACATTAAGCTACACATGCACTTCATCAGAAATATTGTTCATGATAGTGTTATTGAAGTTCTCTATTGCCCTACAGATGATCAAGTTGCAGACATCTTCACCAAGTCTCTTACAGAAGTGAATTTTTCTAAATTTTGGTCTATGTTAGGAATTCAGGAATGTGTCCTTAAGGGGGGATAGGCTCTAATGCCTCCTTCCTTCTCCTAATAGTGTCACTTTTGTAAATCCTTCAATCCTATCCCAACTTGTTCTTAAGGGGGGATGTTAGGATATTTAGACACTTAGGAGTTAGTTAAGATCAACTTATGTAATATATCCGTTAGGTAAAGTGTGTTTCTTTAGTATGTATTAGTATGCATTTGTAAATATTCTAATCTGACGGTCACGATATGCTCTAGACATAAAGTGATCCGATGGTTCAACTTCTCTTAGATCATACCTACCATTGATCCATGTCTTAACACCCAATTGGTCTATGATCTCTATTTAAAGAGCATATAGGGTCCTTGGCTAGTTGATCGATTATGCTAAGCTCATGTAACTTTCTTTCTTTTGCATAATAAATTGCTCCAAGTAGCTGATTGGTTGGGGCCGTGGACTGTTTCCCTCTCGAGGGTTTTAACCACGTGACAAACATTGGTGTGTCGATTTGTGATCTATTTGTGTGAAGCGGTTGCTTAAGGTGTTCGGTCTTTTGGGAGTACCCTATGTACCCGAACACCCTTCTCCTTTTTACCAACAAAAAACTTAACACTAAGGCTTGAATAATGAAAAAAATAGGGGAGAGAGGACACCCTTGTCTTAGGCCTCTGGAGGCTTTGAAGAATGAAGCTGCTCATTCACCAGGGGGGGAATCCAAGGTTCTTTAATGTAATCCTTTATCCAAGAAATAAAACCTTTGGCAAACCCAAATCTCTCCACGACAGCTAAAGCACTAACAATGTCTGACCCGATCGAAAGCACTAACAATGTCTATTTTGATAGCCATCCCTTTTTATTTTCTAGAAAAACTGGAATGGATAGCTTCTTGAACCAGGATGATGTTGTCCGTAATTTGACAACCTTTCACAAAACCACCCTGATTCTCTGGTATAAGCTTGGAAGCACCACCCTTAATCTATTGGCGATGACTTTGGTAAAAATCTTGTATCCTATATTGTACAATGGGATTGGCTGAAAATGGTCCTAGGTCTTAGCCCCACCTTCCTTAGGGATAAGTGCAAGAAAATCCGAGTTAGTGCTTCCTCCTATTTTGCTGCAATCTTGAGTCTTCATAACCATTCTATGAAGATATTTTTTAATAAGTTTCCTATAGGTATTAATAAACATAACTGTGAACCTATCGGGTCTAGGGGCTTTGTTAGGTTCCATGCTCTGAACATATTGCTTGATTTCCTTTCTAGAGACAGGCTTCTTGAGCTTATGATTTTGTTGATTAGAAAAACGGTTTGGAACCAGATCTAGAAAGTCTAAAGAAGCTTCTTCCATAATTTATTCGATGTAAAGTTGTTTAAAGTGGTTATGGGCTATCATTTTGATGTTTTGAAAATCAATGACTGGAAGGTTATGGATCTGGATTTCCTTAACGACGTTATGGTGCTTTCTTGCTTTGGCTTGTTTATGGAAGAAATAAGTGTTTGTGTCACCTGACTTGAGCTAGAGGCTCCTCGAATTTTCCCTCCAGTATTCCTCCACTTTGAGACAAGCATGGCTTAAGGAAGTTTGAAGGGGCTCTTCTCTGCATAAATCTCCCTTGGCGGCATCACTAGTTTCAAGGGAAAGATGGTGGGCTTCAAGCAGCTTTTGTGCTTCCTTCCTTTCTTCAGTAGAGGAGATTAAACCTCTTGACCATATTTTGAGTTCCTTCTTGACTCTTCTAAGTTTTTCCTCCTAGACAAATAAGGGGGAGTCGATCACAAGTTGAGACCATATTAAACACACTCTTTACAAAAAATCTGAAGGTTGAGTCCAAAGGGGGTTGAATCTAAATGTCCAAGCCCTAAGTTGACTTTTTCCATGATTTCTAGGTTAATGGGTATGTGGTCCAAGACTCCTATCAGTAAGATCAAAGAGCTAACTTCCAACTCGAGAATTAAGAAGGAGATCTCAATCAAAAACCTGTTAATCCTAGCGGCTATATAATGGTCAGACCATAGTCAATAGTTAGACCAAGTGAAGGCACATTTCAAGGGTTTGACATCCATTAGATCCCAATCCTGGATAATATATTCAACCTACTCGTAAGATGGGTCCCTAACACGGTTTACTCCTCCTTTCTGCTGCTGAGAGAGTGAGGTTGAGGTCTTTGGCTAAGATGATGTTCTCCAAGCATACTTCATTTGCAAGCAATATGATCGAGTCCCAACAGAAATATTTTTCACTAATACAAACAAGAGCATAGATATTGAAAATACTTAGCAGGAGATGAGATTCTTTACGGCGGAGTTGTGTGAAGATCCAATGGACATTAAGTCGCTCCTGAACTAGATCAAACTTTGATTCGTTCCATAGTGTACATATTCCTACAGATGCTCCTCTGGAATAAACTACAGTTCCTTTCCCTTTTCTCCAGATAAAGGAGTTGGATTGAAGGAATCCATGTTCCTCCAATTTAGTCTCCTAGATTATGAGTAAATATGGGTTTTCCATTCTGATAAGGTCATTCAAATCATTTTCCTTAAGTTTTGTTGGCTACTTTTCCTCACTCTCATGACCCAAGTTCAACAAACCCACAAGACTAACAAAACACCCAAATATATCGACCCGACAAAGCAAGCCCAGTCGGAAACACCTATGAGGCAAGCGGAGTCTTACCCGAGATATCCTAATGTGTAACTTCCAAAACCATGTTTTCACAGTCGACGAGGGATTATAGTCCCCTGGCACGCAACCAAGTGTTGGTTTATTGGTCAATACTAAGAGGGGGGTGAATTAGTATTGTTATCTTTTTACTAATTAAACCACTTTTTAATTCTATCATTCAAAACACATAACAACAAGAATACACATAACACAATTTTAATGTGGAAGCCCAATAGGGTAAGCCACCAATACGTCCTATTACTACAAAATTGTTATTTACAAATAGTTTTGCATATTTCTACATAAAAGGATGGTATTACGCCATATTTACCAGCAACTACTGGAAGAAGGCTATGACCCCCTGGTTTATCAGTTGCTACTAAAAGGATGCTACGACACCCTATTTACCAACTACCACTAGAAGGAGGCTATGACCCCCTGGTTTGTCAGCTGCTACTCAAAGGATGCTACGACACCCTATTTACCAGCTACCACTGGAAAGAGACTACGACCCCCTGTTTTATCAACTTCTACTGCAAGGATGCTACGAAACCTAGTTTTTTTGGCTACGACTGACAGGATGCTCCTACACGCTATTTACCAACTTCTGCTGGAAGGAGGAAACAACCCCCTGCGAGCATGTTTCCTGCCTTAGCGCCACCTTGCCACCCTAATATGTTTTCAGTAATATGTTAGATTTCTTTTCCCTCCATTCTCTGTCACACCCACTGGTCTCTGTTTCTAATTTTTTGATGTAGACAGAGAGACCCTTTCTCTCACTCATACTTCTGCATATTAGTATCTTCATGTTTCCTACAGACACATCTCTTTATTCTGGAAACATACCCTTTCACAATCATGCCCTTTCAAATTTGATAGTCACACCTTTTCAACAATATGTGATTCACGATTTTTAATTAAATAATTAGTTAAAAAATTCTTGATCACTTTTGATCTGCGAGCTCCCTTCTGCTCTGATCATAGGATCCGTCAAACCAATGCATGTGGACTTCCTCTCCTCCATCAGCGGAAATACTCTATCTTCAGACCTTCAGAATTCTCTTTTTCTCACGCCTATAGGATTCTTTTCTTCCTCTGCAAGCTATCTTCATCGCAGGATCATCTGGACATGTTTCTCTCACAAAACACGGGCTTCACCTTCCATCTATGAGTTTCATGTTGGAAATTCTTCTTTACCATTTATGGACACACCTCATAATTCATTTCCATAGCTCACCTTAATGTTTTCTGGTGCTTCCGCAATCTCCTTCTCCAGAATCAATCTAGGTCGTTGATCTAATTTTTAGTCTCTCTAGTCCATTGATCTAGCACATAGATTTCCCCCTCGAAATTGTATTTTCACACCATGGTTTCCTCATAAACTATTCCCCACTATTGATCTTCGTTGGGCGTTTTCCTAACCATTGATCAAAGGTAAGATGTGGATTATGGAATGCAGGTTTGTGACTTTTCCAAAATGTCTTTTTGCTATTTTTGCAGTTGTTTTTCTGCACTAATCGTTTCGCATCGTTGATCTCCTGTGGGCTCTTCTATGACCGTTGATCTTTCAGAATGCGGGAGGTGGAGTGTGGGTTCTCAAAATCTCAAACATTGCTTTCACACTTCTCCGCCTTTCATTTTCCACACTAACCTTTCCTCACCGTCGATCTCTCATGGAAGTCTTTCTGACCATCGATATTTCGGATTGCAAGATGCGGGTTCATTGAATCTTTAAACATTATTTTCACAATTCCCTTTCTGCATTTTCCTTCCGCACTGTCGATCTCTTTTTTGCGGAACTAATCTCAGTTGTCCGATCTTCCGGATTGCGGGATGCGAGATGCGGGTTCATAAAATATTGAACGTTACTTCCGTAATTTTCTTTCCACATTTTTTCTTCCACACTGCCGATCTCTTTTAGCGGAACTAATCTCAGCCTTCCTATCTTGATCTTTTGCGGAACTTTGGATTTTCCGCCTAACTATCGGAATTAATCCTTAACTCTCAGATCTAGTGTGGGACTAATATAAGTCGTTTGATCTTTATTATTGTGGAACTTCATCCTTATGCCTATCTTTTGTGGAATTGATCATTAACTGTTGGATCTCATGCAGGATGCTTCGATTGTTACATATACCTTGTCTCCCGTTCATTTCACTCTTCTACATTTCCAATATTCATTTGTCTAACCAACTTTTTCATTCATATTGCATCTCTACTTCCACTCAACCTCTATTTTTTGTTTCATTAGCCATTGTTTACATGATACTGTCGACACTGTCTTAGAAGTCTTCAGATCAGCCATTCATGTTGTCTTATCATCCATGTCCATCTCATTAGGACACCATCATATTCCATGTCATCATATGTTTCATGGCACGTCTTCAACTATCCCATGCCATTCCATCACTACCTTAGTCTTTCACTGAGTTCGTCCTGTCATCATATGTGTCATGCCACATCCTCAATTATGCCATGCCATTCCATCACTTTCTTAGTATTTCACCGAGTTTGTCCTGCCATCATATCCACTGGTTATTCCTTTATCATTCGTGAACACCTTTGACATCAATGAAAATTATATACTCAACAATCTCCTCCTTTGGCATTGATGGAAACTTCTAAACATTCTCCCCCTTTGACAACAATGACAAAGGATAACCTGTTATGCCAATGTTGTACCTATTTTGATATAAGATTTCCTGTGTTTCCACTTTCTGACAACTCCCCTTATCATCATATCTCCCCTTTGTTAACTGAATTGTGTTATTTAATAAATGTATTATCATTTATCTTAACACTTCCTTTCTTGCAACAGGTTCTTGGATGATAGCTTCACTGATAGATCCGTGGACTCCCCCTATCACTGTACTTCCTCTCCTTTGTCACCATTTTTGTGACAGAGTTTACACTCAACATTTTTTCACACTCTTCATTTTCTGTCTAGGATACATGATTTTTTTTAAACTATGTTCATGCTACCATATCTAATGATCTATTCTTCCTATAAGTTAACTGACTTCGCTTTTACCAAAATTCCTTAAGCCTGTGAATTTAGATCTTCAAATAAAAACCTAGCATATACTGTTGGATTCTTTTGGATTTTAGATCTATATTATCAACTGTCCAGAGACCCATAACTTCATATTCTCAACACAGAGATTACTTTAGTTTATTACATAGTTTCTCTGGTCTCACTATCTTAGACATAAAGGCTCATAACCTCAACCTTTTCCTTTGTTTCTTCATTAAGAATGCTCTCATCCTTTCGCAAGTCTTTTATTTCATCATCACACATATTTTCAATACTGTCAAGATTTTTCTCTTTCCTTGGTTTTATATCATCTACTTCCACATCAACACTTTCTACAATTTTATGTAACCTTTTATTGTAACACCTATATGCCCTTTTGGTGGATGAGTATCCTAGAAAGATTCCTTCATCGCTCCCAGAGTCGAAATTTCCAAGGTCATCATCATTTCTTTTGATGTAACAGTTACTACCAAACACTTTAAAATATTTGACTGAGGCTGGTCTTCCATACCACAATTCATAGGGGGTCTTATCCTTATTCACTCTGATTTGTCCTCTATTAAGTATGTAGACAGTTTTGTATACATCTCTCCAAAATGAATCTGACAGTTTTCCTTCATTGCTTATTTTGGCAAGATTGTCAAAACCTAAATGTCCCAACCTTTTGTTCCATAACCAACTTTCTTCTACCACACGTAAGTAGCATTGGTTTTCATTTTCCAAGATATATACATTATTTGTATTTCTCACGTTGCTTCATACTTTCTCTTATGTCATCCATACACCAACCTTGATCATCCATCATCTTTGAAGAATATAGCTTTCAATATACTTCAACATTAGATACCAATTGAATTTTTCTTAGATACCAATTGGAATTTCTTGAATTTAATTCCCCTTGAACATATGATCCTTTCTAATGTTATTTTCAGGGTTTTCTTTAAATTGTGAGATATCTTTGAGGAAAGGATCCCATAGTCATCACTACATCCTTCTTCATCACCTTCATTTTTATCGGTGTATCATTTTACATCTCCATCTTGTTTTTCCTTATAATGGATGCCCTTTTTATCTGTGGCATAATTATGTTCATCGTCATCTTTGGAGACCTCACTCGTGTTTGAAATCTTTATTTCTTCTATATATTTGGAGTCTTCCTTTATTCTCCATATTTTTCCAAGAGTTACTCTGCTTGCTGGTTTTTTATTTCTTTGTTCCTTGGTTTTCATCTTCCATACCTTTTTCCGAGTTTCATGGGAAGATCTGCATGTACTATTCTTGCAATGTTTTGTAAAGTGTGCAATATTGTGACATATGAAACAAATAAGTCTTTTTCCATTAGAGATGTTGGTGTCTTCTTTCCTTATCATCCCTTCATCTTTTTCTTTGATTCTACAATCATCAGCCTTGTGACCAAACTCGTGACAGCAATGACAACATCCATAGAATGTATGTTTGGAGAATCTCTGGTTTTTCTGCTTGTAATGACTCTTTTCTTATGCATGTCTTCTGATTTTTTTCATCTTGGGAGGATGAGCAGAAATATGATAACTGGAATTCATTTCCTTGTGATTCTTCTATTGCCTGGGTGTATCTTTGGAGGTATCATATTGACATTTAACATTTTCAACAATTTAATGAATGATGGTGCTTGATCCTTTATGACTATATACAAGACCTGTTTTATCCCTGGGGGATCTTTGTAAGCTAAGGACTTTATTAAGAGCTTCAATACTTTCCTTGAACTTCTCACTAACAGTCAACTGATATTTTAGCTTCTTTACGTCTTCCTTGAATTCAACAACTTCTTCTTTTAAGCTCTTGACCTCTTCCATACTAGCCAACACTTTTTTTCTTAAATTGAGTAGCTCTTCTTGGAGGGTTTTGACTTCTTCTCTTCTTGATATTTTGACAATTTTTCTTTCAAGACTTTGTTCTTTTTCCTACATTTTTCAATTTCATCGACAGAAGCCCTGTATTGGGCTTCTATGTCCACTTCGAATTCCTCATATGAGTTTGATGTCCCTATAAATAAATTTTCTTCATCTTCACTAACCTCCTCAAGAATAGCAAGTCTTCCTTCTGCACTTTTCTCAACTGAGTAAAGGTCTTTTATCTTGTCCCAAAGTTCCTTTGCAGAGTTACATTCACCTATCTTCTCTTTGACATCATCAGGTAATCCATCAAGGATTGAATCCATTGCCATTGAGTTACTTTTCTTGGATTTATTTTGAGCTGGAGTCCTTATGCTCTTTGGTGGGAAGTAATCACTGGTCACTGAATTCCATACATCATATCCCAATTCCATCAGATAAATTTTCATTCTTATACTCCAAAATATGTATTATTCTTTTCCAAGTATTGTAGATCCATTTACTGTGCAAATCTCTTCTTGTTGATCCATATTGGTTTTAATGGGATCTTCCTTCCAGTGGTTAAACTGTAGTGAAGGAACTCGCTCTGATACCAATTGTTGGTTTATTGGTCAATACTGAGGGGGGGTGAATCAGTATTGTTATCTTTTTACTAATTAAACCACTTTTTAATTCTATCATTAAAAACACATAAAAACAAGAATACACAGAACACAATTTTAACGTGGAAGCCCAATAGGGTAAACCACCAATACGTTCTATTACTACAAAATTGTTATTTACAAATAGTTTTTCCTGCTGCTACAGACAAGGATGGTATTAAACCACATTTACCAGCAACTAATGGAAAGAGGCTACGACCCCCTGGTTTATTAGCTACTACTGAAAGGATGCTACGACACCCTATTTACCAGATACCACTAGAAGGAGGCTATGACCCCCTGGTTTATCAGCTGCTACTGAAAGGATGCTATGACACCCTATTTACCAGCTACCACTGGAAGGAGGCTGTGACCCCCTGTTTTATCAACTGCTACTAAAAGGATGCTATGACACCCTTTTTTGTCAACTACGACTGACAGGATACTCCTACACCCTATTTACCAGCTTCTGCTGGAAGGAGGAAACAACCCCTTGCAGGCCTGTTGCTTACCCTAGTGCCACCCTGCCACCCTAATATGTTTTATGTAATATGTTAGATTTATTTTCCCTCCATTCTCTGTCACACCCACTAGTCTCTATTTCTAACTTTCTGATGTAGACGCCAAGACCCTCTCTCTCACTCATACTTCTACATACAAGTATCTTAATGTTTCCTATGGACGCATCGCTTTATTCTAGAAACATACCCTTTCACAATCATGCCCTTTCAAATCTGATAGTCACACCTTTTCAACAATCTTTGATTAATGATTTTTAATTAAATAATTAATTAAAAACTTCTTGATCACTTTTGATCTGCGAGCTCCCTTCTACTCTGATCATAGGATCCGTCAAACCAATGCACATGGAATTCTTCTCCTCCAACAATCATGAATACTCTACCTTCATACCTTCGGGATTCTCTTTTTCTCACGCCTGTGGGCTTCTTTTATTCCTATGCGAGCTCTCTGCGAACTATCTTCATCGCAGGCTCATCTCGACATGTTTCTCTCACAAAACACGGGCTTCACCTTCAATGTATGAGTTTCATGTTAGACATTTTTCTTTACCATTTATGGGTGCACCTCATAATTCATTTCCGCATCTCAGCTTAACGCAATCTCCTTCTCCAGAATCAATCCAGGTCGTTGATCTAATTCTAAGTCTCTCTCGTCCTTCGATCTAGCACATAGATTTACCCCTCGAAATCATATTTTTGCACCACGGTTTCCTCATCAACGATTCCCCATCGTTGATCTTCGTCGGGCATTTTCTTGACCATTGATCTGAGGTAATATGTGGATTACGGAATGCAAGTTTATGAATTTTCCAAAATGTCTTTTCATGATTTCCACAGTTGTCTTTCCACACTAATCATTTTGCACCGTTGATCCCCTACGAGATCTTCCATGACCGTTGATCTTCTAGAATGTGAGATGCGGAGTGCGGGTTCTCAAAATCTCAAACATTTCTTTCGCACTTCTCCGCCTTTGGTTTTTCACACCAACCTTTACTCACTGCCGATCTATCACGGAAGTCTTTCTAACCGTCGATATTCCGGATTGCGGGATGCGGTATGCGGGTTCATTGGTTCATTGAATATTTAAACATTATTTCCACAATTCCCTTTCTGCATTTTCCTTCCGCACAGTCAATCTCTTTTTAGTGGAACTAATATTAGCCATCCAATCTTCCAGATTGCAGGATGAGGGATGCACGATGCAGGAGGAAGGTTCATAAAATCTTGAACGTTACTTCTTCATTTTTTCTTCTGCGCCGTCGATCTCTTTTAGCGGAACTAATCTCAGTCGTCCGATCTTGATCTTTTACGAAACTTTGTATTTTCCGCCTAACTAGCGGAATTAATCTTTAACCGTCGGATCTAGCATGGGACTAATATAAGTCGTCCGATATTGATTATTGCAGAACTTCATCCTTCCACCTATATTTTGCGGAACTAATCCTTAACCATCAGATTTCATGCGGTATGCTTCGATTCTTACCTATACTCTGTCTCCCGTTCATTTCACTCTTCTACATTTCCACTCTTCATTTGTCTAACTAGCTTTGTCATTCATACTACATCTCTACTTCCACTTGACCTCTCTTCTTTGTTTCATTAACCATTGTTTACATGATACTGTCGACACTGTCTTGGAAGTCTTCATATCAATCATTCATGTTGTCTTATCATCCATGTCCATCTCATTAGGACACCATCATATTCCATGTCATCATATGTGTCATGCCACATCCTCAACTATGCCATATCATGCCATCACTACCTTAGTATTTCATTGAGTTTGTCTTGTCATCATGTGTGTCATGCTACATCCTCAACTATGTCATGCCATGCTATCACTTTCTTAGTCTTTCATTGAGTTTGTCTTGCCATCATATCTACTGGTTTTTCCTTTGTCATTCATGAACACCTTTGACACCAATGAGAACTATATACTCAACACCAAGGATCTCGACAGAGCCAGAAGGTTGGAGTCTTTTACTAACTTGACAGCAACACAATAGTGTGACACAACCAACGTGTGACATAGAATTTCCCTTAACAACTTAACAACTGGTGCAATTGTGTGACGCAGATGATTCCTTAACAGTAAATGACAGTGGTGCGACCGTATTACAACTTAACAATAAATGAGCATGAAATAATACACAATGCTTCGACGATGCTTCAGCCATTCTTTCTTTCAATCGCTTTTATCAATATTGCGACATTCACTTAAGCAATAAACATAAACAATACAAAATAGCCCACAAATATTCAACAAGCACATTCATTCGACACAAGGTGTAACGTGGAAACCCATCGGGTAAAAACCACAAAGGTGCTCTTCATTTTGCATTAGAAATTAATGGCCTCTTTTAGTGTGCAACTTGATTGCAGACTGTTTTGAGATATGTCTTTTTAGCTTAGACTCTTTCTTGCTCTCATGCTCTCTGTTCTTATTATGATTTCTTATACTCCTATTGATCTACACACAGCCTAGATCAACTCTTCTACTCTACTATCTATGCACTCAGCTGTAGAATGACTCTTACAAAATGGTCTGTGCACACATCTGTAGATCCGTGGCTCAACAACCTTCTACTACTATCAAAGTCCTATTGATTGCATGGGCAGACCTGGGTTTACTATAATCAACCAACAACACCCCTAGCTCACTGGCCCTTTCGGCGACAGACCGCACAGCGGCCTGAAGTCTCACCCGAAGTGATTCTAATGGGTTGGCCAAGGACTCAAGCGTCTTGGACTAGGTTCTGTCGCAATCCTACTTGCAGCGCGCAGCTCTTCTGGCTGTAAGATCTCCCTCTGTGTCTGTGCATCGCGCGACCTCTTGCTCACGTCACGCGATCTCGTTGTCATGCAGCTCTTCTAGCCATGAGATGTTCCTTTACACCACCGTGCGGTCCTTCTCTATGATGCGCACTCCCCCTAACTTGCAATATCTCCAGCCTTACCGCAATGCCGCGCACCGTGCGACATGCAGCTCCTGCCCAACGCGAAGTCCTCAACCTGCGGTATCGCGCACCGCAGCTTCTCTGCCGGTGCGGTATCACCTCTCTGTGATATCCTACCTCCGCGGTTTAGCACACTTAGCGTTGCTCGGGTCGACATGCAAGACTTAACATACAAAGCTATTCAATACTGAAACCAGTAGCTGTTTACGCAAACATAAATGAAACACATACAACATGCCAAAGGCTTTTAACTTATGATTATCCTTCTGTGCTGTGGTGAACTAATTAATACATTCATCCATTAAACTGCAAACAAAGTCCATGAAATAACTGAGCAATGCATAAGTAAACATAACACATAAACCAGTCGCATAACACAGATTTTAACGTGGTTCACCTCCAGGATGGAAGTTACATCCACAGAACTGTGTTTTCTATTGTAGCTCAAGGGGAAGGTAAAACACAGTTCTGTTGCACCGCATATGCAGCTCAAGATCTTCTCTCTTAGATCTCTCTTCTCTCTATATTGCTCTCTTACAATATACTCTTCCCTCTCAGTTGATCCCTGCGGATCGTTACATGCATGCTCTATAAGCTAGCCACTGGTTTCAGTAAGATTGCTACAGCTAAGACCAGAACCAGAGCTTGGCTTTTACAACAGTCTACTTATCCGTATTACATATTTTAATCACGACTGTCTACTGTCTACCCAACCAACTAGCTAACCTTTTTCAATAAAAAATTACATTCTTTTATAAGCATCCCGAAGGTCTTGCATTTACAACACTGTGGGCCTGTCCCAACAGTAACCCAAACCCTAATTAGTGACAGTCGGTCCTCTCTGTCCTTGAGGTAGCCGCTTCCCGTCACACCACAGCTCTCTGCAGTCTTCCATGCTTTCCGGCACTGACCATGGGTACTATGCACCGCTTCTCTTTTATGTCCTTCGTCTTCAATGCTTGAGCCTCGTTGCTCCTTCTTCTTTATGAGGGTCGCTGAGCCCTCTTGTCTTCCGCCGCTGCCTTCAATGCAGTGGGTGAGCTCTCCCTTCTCGGCCGCTTAGGTACCGTTGCCTTTCTTTGACTTTCGTATCTCAAAAAGTCACGGTTTCCGGCTCTGTTCTCCAGCTGGAAACATGCTACGGCGTCGTAGCTCCGTCTTATCTTCTTTCCGCCAAAACTTATCTCTCCGCCAAAACTAGCAGCTTCTTCTGTAGCTGCGGGACCCTGCTCCAACAGTCCCCTAACACTTACTTGTGGCTCGTCCTCGAGCCACCTGCAACAGGCTTCTCCTGCTGTAACTTTGCCTTGGCTTCCTGCGAAGCCCTCTGCAACCTGTTACGAAGTCCTGTGACTTCTTTCTGCATCACTTCGACACTCTCTTGGAATTTCGGTAACTTAGTTCGTTGG
>LPNX010792433.1:728584-780018 GCA_001517045.1 Pseudotsuga menziesii | reverse complement strand
TGCTACTAGCATTTTATCAATTTCGTCCTTTACTTTTTCTTTGTAGCGCGGATTCAATCTATATGGGCGCTGCTTAACTGGTCTAGCATCCTCCTTTAATTGTATCCGCATGACTCCCAGGTCTCCAACTATTCCCTTCATCTCTGTGAACTTGGTGGGAAATAGGTCCTGATAGTCATGTAGTAGATCTGCAATCTGTCCGACTGTTTCATCGTTCCAGTAGTCTCCAATAGAGGCAAATTTAGGTTCTACGTCTATGCCAATATTGATCTTTTTAATCTTGATGGGCTCAGTGATTGCTGGAATCTCTAACTGTGGTCCCTCAACATCGTGAGTCCCTTCTGACTCCGGAATGTTGGTGTTGCGAGGGTCCTCATCCTCCTCCTCATTGTCTGGCTTTGTTGCGAAGTTATAGCATTCTAGCACGTCTTGTAACTGGGTGGCCCACTCAGGTTGAGCCTGCACTGAGATGGTACAGTCCTCAAATATCTTGATCTTGATTATGTCTAGGGCCTGAGCAACACTTGGATGTTCTGATTCAAATGCAAAGGTGAGTAGGAAGTTGTCTGTCATAAGTGACCATGTGTTCGTCCCCTTGCGCAGCTCGGTCTCTGTATACCAATTCCTTGGAACTGTGTCCAATGTGTGAATGAATCTGTGAACCCATTCATCCTCTGGAATGTCCGACCAGTTCTGTTCACATGTCTGAATGTGTACCCTGGGGTCAGTTTCTCCTATGTACTTCTGCTGGACATACTCGCTGTCGTCAGAAAATCTGATCGCCATCAGTCTTTTTATATTATCCCATGATGCGATATTCTCTTTATGCGCATACCACCATCTTGCAGGTGTAGCTCGAACTGCAAGGTCCATAGCTGCGATCCTCTGTTCATAAGGAATTTGTTGCTCAAACTGTTCAAAAAAATTCTGGATATCTGTCAGAGCATGATATGATGGAATCTCAGCGGTCTCTGCGCCAATCCATCGTAGTGACTTACTGATAAACGCACATCTGCGCACTAAGACTTCGTAAAGTCTGTTCTACCAATTTTCTAGACCAACATCAGAATCCGATGCGCATGAGTTGTCGCATCGCCAACTAATGTTCCCTTCTGCGGTTGGATTGATGTAATCATTCTGGTTCACAGTCATTTGGTAGAGACTATCGATGTTATGTGCCTCCTCCTCTGCTCGGATAGGTTCGATATATCTAGGACCTTGGTAAGGATCCAACGGTGCGATGACCCGGATCTATGCATCCTCAAAGGTCATTTGTCTTCTCTTTAGGTCAATGACATCTTTGCTACCAATCAATACTTAATAGTGCTAGATATGGTCGGCTGTCACCAATGATTTCTATAACCTCGAAGTCTGCAAAAGTACGAACTCCGTCAATATCAACTAGCACCTGCGGTAGTCGACCCAATGGTGATACTCGCTGCTGATTAGCTAATCTCAGGTGGATAGGCGATAGGGCTAACTGAGGACTACCCATCTGTTCCCTTGTCTATTTAGTCAGAACATTCACCTCTGATCCCAGATATAAGACGACTTCATCCATTTCAAACTCGCCAATCTGCGCTGTGAATTTCATCTCTCTTCCGGTCCTTGTATGTCTTGTAATATTATGGACAGCGCGGTGTGCACTACCCGAGAGAGAGGGTTGCTGACACTAATCTATCATGCGCTGTAGCTCACCGATAGCTTTGTCATTTCTCAGGAGTTTCAAGCAGCTCTGCTGGAAGGATTGTACACTTCCTGTCGATTCATCATCGTCGCATCTTCCCGATGTGGTAGCCTGCTGTGCCTGCTCAGGGCTATCGCCACAAGGTGCTTGCTACGGTACGCTCCTAGATGGCGGTACCTGCGATCCTGATAGTGTAGGTTCATCAAAGGAAGCCTTGGCTTCATGAAAGGTCTCTTTATTCTGTTGTAGGTCGAGTGTTGTTGCTTTACTAGGAGCTCTGCGCACCCACTCCTGACTTCTGTTCTTTCTAGTCTCCTGCGATGTGCCACTGGTGGAAGCACCGCTCCGAGTCACAATATTGACTCTTGGTTCTGGTTCTGCCTACTCAGCAACGATAAGTTGGATGTTCTGGTGTGCGGCTGGTTTAGGGTATTTGATCTTAGCTATCAAGATAGGACACTCCTCTATAGTATGATCATAAGATTTGCGGTAGTTACAAGTAGTAGTGGTGTTCTGACAGTCCCTACCATAGTGTCCTACAACTCCACAATTATAACAAGTGATTGGCCCACGACCTTGGCCAAAACCTCCTCCTCAGCCAAAGCCTTCTCCGCGTGCAAATCCTCCTCCACGGCCTCGTCCTCTAAATCCTCCTCCTCATCCTCCATAAGCCTGATCCGGCTGAGGTCCTGCTACTGGACCCTGTGTGTCTGCTTGGACTCTGTACACATCATGTTTTCTATCTAACATGAGATCATAGGCTCGGAAGTCCTATTCATCATTCCCAACGGATTTACAGAAGACACAGTATAGATTCTTAGGTGTCTGTACATACTTCTGAAGCAAAGGGCATTGCTGAGGTGGATGTCCTTGTGTTTTACATATTTCACACCATGGGCCTTGTGTTTGTGGTAAGGGGTTAGGAGCCCCTGACGCTAAATATTCTGCAAAGACTGGACAGTTGTCTTTGGTATGACCCTGTGCTCTACACTTTATGCACCATATGTCTTGCATAACCTCTTTCACTTTCTTAAGTTCGTGTATCTGTAACGTGAGGTTGGCCAACTGGGTCTGTAGAGTTGTCATTCATGTACTGGTTTCTGCTAAAGGTGAAGCCTCTAGTTTCATTGCCATCTCCAGCGCTTCATCTTGAGTAGTGAGTTTCTGTTGCATTAGTGGCACTTTGATGTGAGGGAGCAGCGCTGCAATAAACCATTCCTTATGCTGCTCCGGCGCAAACTCAAAACTTACTTGGTCTATAAGAGCTTTGAATTTCTGGTCAAAGTCCCATACTGACTCTGATGGTAGCTGCTTAATATCCTTAAGCTTTGTAATGCACTGAGACTCAGACTTAGGTTTCTTAAACTCTTTGATCATGGCGTTCTTGACCTGGGCAAGTGTCTTGGGCAATGTAGTATACTTTATGTACCATGTCAAGGCTCTGTCTCTGAGTGTGGTGACCAACTATACAAGTTTAAGGTTATCATCGTTGATTGTTTTAATGGTCCACATGGCTTCGCATAGGAACCAATGTTGTTCCAGGTCTTCTGCTCCTGTACCTTTAAAAATAGGTAGCTTCATGTCGTCTCCCATTCTATTTCTTTGTGGTGGGTTCTGACTGACTGGGTTACTACCACTCAGCGGTGTATGTAAAGGTGATGTAGCGGGAGTAGGTACTGTCTGTGAACTACTAGATGGAGTACCTACGGGGTTATTCTGAGTCCCTGTCTGTTTCTGTGGAGTATAGGGGTGGTAAGGGATACCCCCCTCTGGTTCTTCTGTGGTGCTAGGGCTCTGTTGTCTAATACCGTCTGAACTGTCTTCAAATACAGGAGAGCTAAAATCTATTTTATACTTCTTTCCACTACGTGTTCGTCCAATGTCATCAAAATCACTTTCAAACTCTTGTGACATTACTATCCTTACTTATTCATCTGAGACTAGATCCATTGTTCCTTTTTCATATAGCAGCTCCTTTTAGATATCTTAGGTACTTACCGCGATATCCTCTGAAGAAGTATCGTTCGGCTTCGCTGAAGCTCTTTCTCTGGTCAACTGCAAATTCTGTAACAAAGCCGTCTAGCACACTGGTAAGCCAGAAGTCCACTGCTCTCGTAATCGGATTGTCAAGGTTCTGCACGGTCTGAATCAGCTCCGGTGTCCAGACAATGTTTCTTTTCTTCTTGAATGTGTGCCTATCTGTCAACTTGGATAACCAGTCGAAAAGCTCGTTTCCATAGGTTGCAAAAAATATAGCATGTATATCTGAAGCGATATGCTTTTCTAACCAGGCCTCTGTGCTCAGTTTAAGGCTTCGATTTTCTTTCTTGGCAAACTCCCTTAAGTCTAAATCCAGCCACTGGTGAAACTCTTCTCTGGTAGGATGCCAACAGAACATTAACTCCCAGTCGTTCAAACCGGCAATGGAACCATTTGTTGATTGCATGGGCAGACCCGGGTTGACTATAATCAACCAACAACACCCCTAGCTCACTGGCCCTTTCGACGACAGACCGCACAATGGCCTGAAGTCTCACTCGAAGTGATTCTAATGGGTTGGCCAAGGACTCAAGCGTCTTGGACCAGGTTCTGTCGCAATCCTACTTGCGGCATGCAACTCTTCTGGCTGCAAGATCTCCCTCTGTGTCTGTGCGTCACGCGACCTCTTGCTCACGTCGCGCGATCCCATTGTCACGCAACTCTTCTAGCCATGAGATGTTCCTTTACACCACCGTGCGGTCCTTCTCTATGATGCGCACTCCCCCTGACTTGCGATATCTCCAACCTTACCGCAATGTTGCGCACCGTGCGACACACAGCTCCTGCCCAACGCGAAGTCCTCAACCTGCGGTATCGTGCACCGCAGCTTCTCTGCCGGTGCGGTATCACCTCTCTGTGATATCCTACCTCCGTGGTTTAGCGCACTTAGCGTTGCTCGGGTCGACATGCAAGACTTAACATACAAAGCTATTCAATACTGCAACCAGTAGCTGTTTACGCAAACATAAATGAAACACATACAACATGCCAAAGGTTTTTAACTTATGATTATCCTTCTGTGCTGTGGTGAATTGATTAATACATTCATCCATTAAACTGCAAACAAAGTCCATGAAATAACTGAGCAATGCATAAGTAAACATAACACATAAACCAGTCGCATAACACAGATTTTAACGTGGTTCACCTCCAGGATGGAAGTTACGTCCACAGAAATGTGTTTTCTATTGTAGCTCAAGGGGAAGGTAAAACACAGTTCTGCTGCACCGCATATGCAGCTCAAGATCTTCTCTCTTAGATCTCTCTTCTCTCTATATTGCTCTCTTACAATATACTCTTCCCTCTCAGTTGATCCCTGTGGATCGTTACATGCATGCTCTATAAGCCAGCCACTGGTTTCAGTAAGATTGCTACAGCTAAGACCAGAACCAGAGCTCGGATTTTACAACAGTCTACTTATCCTTATTGCCTATTTTAATCACGACTGTCTACTGTCTACCCAACCAACTAGCTAACCTTTTTCAATACAAAATTACATTCTTTTATAAGCAGCCCGAAGGTCTTGCATTTACAACACTGTGGGCCTGTCCCAACAGTAACCCAAACCCTAATTAGTGACATTCGGTCCTCTCTGTCCTTGAGGTAGCCGCTTCCCGTCACACCACAACTCTCTGCAGTCTTCCATGCTTCCCGGCACTGACCATGGGCACTATGCACCGCTTCTCTTTTATGTCCTTCGTCTTCAATGCTTGAGCCTCGTTGCTCCTTCTTCTTTATGAGGGTCGCTGAGCCCTCCTGTCTTCCGCCACTGCCTTCAATGCAGTGGGTGAGCTCTCCCTTCTCGGCCGCTCAGGTACCATTGCCTTTCTTTGACTTTCGTATCTCAAAAAGTCACGGTTTCCGACTCTGTTCTCCAGCTGGAAACGTGCTACGGCATCATAGCTCCGTCTTATCTTCTTTCTGCCAAAACTTATCTCTCCGCTAAAACTAGCAGCTTCTTCTGTAGCTGCGGGACCCTGCTCCAACAAGTCCTCTCTGATTTCTTTAGTTATTTCTTAGCTCTGTTAACTTCTAATGAACAACGAACTTAACGAACCCTTACACAAAATGGGTTCTTCTTATTTATAGATTCTAGAATACCATGCAGGGTAAACTGGGTACAACTCAATTATTACAGTCATAAATAGCCACAAAAATGTCTTTCATTACATTTATACAAGCCATAACTAGCCACAGAAACCTTCCTTCAGTCTTCCACCAACTCGAGAACCTACGATCTTCCTAACCTATTGCTTTCCAGCCTTTACTCTTCTACATGCCCTCATATTCTCTTTCCATTTGTCGCACTACTCCTCATCGCAACTTTCTCTCTTTTGCGCTTCCTTTACTTCATCGTGTGCCTATTTTTCCTACCTTACTCTTGCGCTTCTATTTCTTCCTTGTGCTCTTTCTTGGCCCAACAAGCCCCCAACACTCACATGTGGCTCATCCCGAGCCACTAAGTAGGATTATGGTTATGGCGTTGGCTGTGCCACGGTACCGACCTTGTCCTGAAATTCCTTCAAAATTCCTTGCACTTGGGAAACTTTTTCGCGTACCTCCTTCACTTGCTTCTCCAATTGCTCAACATGGTCGGAACTAATATGTTTCGACGATACATCTTCCAATGATTGATTTATATGATGGAGCTTCTATTGTACAAGTTGAAGGAGCCTTGTAACTCATTCGGCTTCAAATTGGTGTGCTAAAACTTCTTCATTTATGCTTCATTCCTGCTAACGCAGATTCTTTACCTATTGTTGTAGCTGTTTCAGCGCGACTACCTTTGTGATCTTTTCCTTAATGGGTAGCTTCTTTATGTCTTCCTTAACCACTGTGATTTTTAAGTCGGCTTGGCATGCATACTCTGTGAACTTCATCGCTATTTCATCTTCTAGGAAAAGTTTCTAGGTCGCAGATACGATGTCGACGGCTTCATTGCAGAGCTACTATCCCTCCTTAATCCGATCAACATCCTCAGATGTTGTTTTCTTGCGCTCTTCTAGGACCTCAAGGGGTGTACTTTGTTGTTGTTGCTCTTTAAGCTCTTCCACTTGTTTCTTTAGATCCGCAGTAATCCTGGATAGCCACGCTACCTTTCCGGCTGCATCTACATCTTCTTCATGTTATTTTGTAGGGAACTCTGCAACTATGCCACTTATGGATTCCTCCAACGTAAGCCTGCCTTTTTCTTGTGCTTCAGTCTCTTGCTCCTTCTTCCTAAGAAGGACCTTGATCTCTTTTTCCTTCCTTGTTACCTTTTTAGTTTGACAAGCAAGAGCATTTTCTTTGATTCTAATTTCAGTGGCGGTCACATGTTGAACAGCATATACTTCGGCCAATGCTAGTTTGGAAAAATATAGCAACTGTGTCCCCATCTCATGGACAACATCATCAAACTCCTGTGTTCATGTTTCCACTCCTTGCACTTTGAACTCTATCTTGAGCGGCAATAACAATAATGGTGTTTCTAATGTATCACTAGGGTCAACACCATATGTCTCGACTTCAATTGTGCTCTATACCTCATTAACAGCCTCTGTGAGCTTATTGACATGCTTTATGAGTTTGTCTGTTAATTTCATCTGATGTTTACCTATACCTTAAAAGTTGGTCTTCACTACTTCTGTGACTGCATATGCAAGTAGGCTCATGTCTTCCTGAGCTAAGTTGAATGTAATAGTCATTTTATCAACTTTGTGCTTCTTGCATTGCGGCTCATGCTGCTCCTTTTCCTATGCCTTCTTTTGGTTCTGCACATCCTCATCGGTGGACATACCTTCTTAATCATCCTGATCAGAGTCCTGATCACTGTTGTTGTTTTCTGACTCCTTCGACAAGTTTCCTTGAATGCCACCCCCATCATTACCTTGTTCATTATCTTGGCCATTACCTTGGTCATTCCCTTGGTTGTTCCCTTGGTCCATCTCTTTGTCGACTGGGACGCGCCATTCCTCGGGCCACTCCTAGATGACCGCTTCAACATCCTGGTCCTTAATCATGAAATGCGTTGACTACGCCTATTTCTTTGGGTCCTGTCACGAATGCAGGATGATATTGTGGACACCAGCCTGGAATTTTATGAAAGGTGCATACCTTTGGATTATCGCAGCTTGCAGTCTGTGCTGGTGTCGCACTACTTCTCTTAATGCGTGTGCATGCAGAAATAACTCTATGTTGTTGTCCTTATGTCGGATCTTTTCATCCTTGTCTACCCACAGGTTCTGATATTTAGCGTCGTGATAGAATACTGGGACCTCTAGTGGCTAGTAGTCTAGTGGGTCTGACCAAACTACAAAAGAAATCAAAATCAGCAACCAAGAGTAGTGGAATTTTGCCCTACTTTCTTCTTACACTTGCGCAAAATCATCTAGCAACTCATTTAGTAAATATTGTGACCAATTGAACAGTACTCCTTCTGTGCACTACTCCACTAGTTCCATTGTCCTGGTAGTGCACTCAGTGGGCCACATCTTGCGCAGTAGCTTACAAGATACTATTTTTGTAGTGAACCTCACTGTATTTTTGGTTATCGAGGAAAAGAGGAATTCTCTGCTCATGTGGACAAGCTCATACTTCTCCCTCATCTTTGTCGCATCTATGTTTGCACGCAGATATGGCGCAGGGTCAGCTCCTTGACACGGGAGACACATTATCGATGAAATGAGATAGACATCGAAAAAATATGGTCTGTTGAGCCATAAATAGACTCCATGGAAGCAGACCAGGAGCTGTCGCACATATGTGCTCATTTGTTTACTTCGACCAAAATGTAGCATGAGAAATAAATTAATTAGGGTTGTGCTTTATATACCTCGATCCCACTCCATTGGCACTACAAGTTGTGGCACAGGCGACATGGCTGGAAGAGTGACCATGTACATGTTTATTTCTAGGTTTGCCTATTTGCACGTATCATTATCTTCAAATTACATCCATACCAGCTTCAGAATGATGTTCATTAATAGCAGCACTCTATTAGGGATCTAGGGTGCAACCAAGGATGAGCATGCTCGCGTCGGGAGCTTCACTTCAGGTGCTTCTGCTCTCCTTAGACGAACGTATGGCGGTCGCAGGTTCCGCTCTTCTACAGTGGCATTTGCTTCTCTTCATGGTTGCAAAGATTGTGTATCCTCGGTGGACTTATGCTTCTTTGTGAACTTTGGCACCCTGACCCGAGGCCCTGACATGCCTGGTATGTTCGCGCTCGACACAAATGGTAGCAGACCTGCAGTTGGTACATTAACTAGTGTATTAGTGGGTGGATTCTAAACTGGGGCCAGAGTAGGGGTCGAAGAAGAAGCAGGAAAAATCTATGTAGCCGGCCACACCATTGTTTCTGGTTCCTATTGCACGTGTTGTGCTTTCGGTGATATAACTTCCTCAATTATCGGGCAAGGTGATGCGATGGGAATGTTGGACTGTTCACTGGTACTGGAAATCAAAATTACAATCAACTTCGGCTCTCACAATTGCACACTCGGGTTTTCTCTTCTTCTCTTTGTGGAAGTAAAAGGATTCTTGACGACAAAGGCTCATATTTATAGGGATGTGCTTGTCCTGCATGTGATCATTCGATGGCAGAGCGACGTCTTGTCGATCACATGGGCTTCCCATTAGACGCATTCCAAATTTAACTCGCATACTTGAGCTCTAACCTGTACCTATCAAGACAATTATGGCAAGGACGACAGATGGGACCAAAAATAACGTTGCCATTTTCTTCGAACTTGTCAAATTAATGATGCTTTGCAGTCATAACCACCTAAATATTTTTGGGTATCCATGCTTTAATGGTGTCCAGCTGTCATTCCCGCTCTTATTGTGATTTGCATACCCCTGTAATAGGCGTGCAACATAACAATTTTCTTTTCTCTTTTTTTTCCTATCTCGTTTATGTGTCATAGCCATCGTGATAAGGATTCAACTGACTACCATTTAGAATTCCTGCGATCGGTGTTCCATCTAGCTTAGGCAATTTCACTTCGCCGGCCTCAATGATGTGCAGGATCACATATGGCCCTAGCCAATGCATCTTCAATTTTCCTGGATGCTTCAAAAATTTGTTGTCGTACAATAAAACAAGTCCTTCGACTTCGAAATGCTTAGTTTTTATATGGCGATCATGCCATGCTTTTTGTCTTTACTTTTCTGTGTTTTGATGAAATCCTATAACGAAGCATTCTCCTCCATTTGAACAAGTTGCAACAACCTTTGCTTGACAGCATCTAGTTGATCATTTTCGTCAGCATAGCAATTCTTAGGCTCGACACAATATATTCCATTAGTACAATAGCTTCTTGTCCATACACCAATCTAAATGGAGTGTGTCTTGACAATTGCTTGCAAGTTCTGTAGTACGCCCATAGCACAGCTGAAACTTTTTGATCCCAATCATCTTTGCACGCATTGCATACTTTGGTTAATGCATTTTCCATAATCTTGTTGAAGGATTCAACTGTTCCATTCGCCTGAGGATGATATGGTGTCATTTTCCTATGCTGAATCTGGAGCTCTGCAATAAGCTCATCAATCATTTTGTTAACAAAATGCGTACCTTGATCACTTAGAATAATTTTTAGGTAGCCGAATCTGGTCACCACATTTTCAAATAAAAACTTTTCCACAGTCGCAGCAGTACAATCTTTAATAGGTGCGGCTTCATCCCATCTAGTTAAGTAGTATGTCGATGTGATAATATAGCGTGCACCAGTACGATTTCCTGGCGGACTCATAGGACCAACAAAATCAATGACCCATTTATCAAATTCTTAAAGGGTTATATGCAGTGCTAATGACATTTCGTCGCGTCTTGAAAATTTTCCTGTTCTCTGGCAAACATCGCAGTGTCGACAAAATATCTTAGTGTCCATATTTATGGTTGGCCACCATAATCTAGCTTGCAATATCTTGCACACAATTTCATTTTTATCTTAGTGTCCTCCTACGACACCGGCATGTGCTTCACTCATTATCCAATGTCGCTCGTGGTCGAAAACAAATCGACACAATATTTCATCAGGGCCCATCTTGTATAGTTGTCCCGTGATCAACGTAAAATTAGCGGCTTTGACGACCAAGTGTTTCTTCTGTGCAGTGGTGAACCCTTTACGTGCATAGTTTGTACTTAAGAGGTGAATGATAGCCTCATACTTTTTATCAACTACGGTAACTGCAAATAGTTGCACATCGGGCAAGTTATCCTCCAGGTTGGTTGGTTCTTCACCACTTTCTATCCATGACAAGTGGTCAGGCCTCACATTTAGTCAACCAGGTTTAACAATGACTTCAAAATCAAATTCTTGAAATAGGAGAAGCCTTTGACAGATATCCCCCCCAACACTGGCTTGTTGACTAGGTATTTTATTGCCAAATGACCAGTGTACATTTTAAAATGTCCACCCAACAAATAGTGTCAGAACTTCTGCAGTGCATATACCATGGAGAGTCCCTCTCTTTCTGTCGTCGTATAGATTTTCTCTGTCATCAACAGTTTCCTGCTAGAAAAAGCAATAAGGTGTTCAAGCATGCCCTCACCTGGTTGCATCAAGACTATGTTGAGTGCGACAGATGACATGCCGACATGAACATGGAACTGCTTCTTCCAGTCGGGAAATACTAGTATTGGCATAGTGGCCATCTTTCTCTTTAACTTGTCTAAACTTTCCTGACAAGCTTCTATCCACTGGAACTTCACATCTTTCTTCAACAATTTCTCCTTAGGTGCAGTTATCTCTACATATCCTCTGATACATTTTATGTAATAGCCTTTGTGTCCTAGCACTGATATGAGTTGCGTGACTGATGTAGGTGGTGGCAAGTCAAGGATAATTGCAACTTTCATTGGGTCGACCAAAATTCCATCGCGACACACGACATGTCCTAACAATACACCAAATGGTGCGCAAAAAATACATTTCTTTGAATTAAGTGCAATCTCATACTGGCGACAAGGCTCCAGCATCATGCGTAGACTCTCAATATGGTCTCTTACTAGACCAAACACAGTCCAGTCATCAAAGTAGACTTAAAGAAATTTATGTATGAAATATTTAAAAGCAGAAACTACTATTCTAGAAAAAATAGCAGGAGCATTCTTGAGTCCAAAGGGCATTACCATATACTAACAGCATCCCCATTCTATGACGAAGGTCATTTTGTGTCGATCCTCCTTTGCTATTTTGACTTGATGATAGCCAGAAAATATGTCACTGAATGAATACATCTCCTATCTTCTGATGCTTTCAAGTACTTCATCTATGATTGTTGTTGGGAATGGATTATGCAAGCATGCATCGTTCAGCTTCCATAGCTCGACACAGATCCTAACTTCACCTATTGCCTTTTTACCCTGAATCACAATAGAACTAATCCATTCTGATTCTTTGACAGGTTCAATGATTCCTGCATCTAGCATGTAGTCTAACTCAATTTTCACCTTCTCTTTATACCTTGGATTCAACCTATAAGGTCGTTGTTTAACTGGTTTTGCATCTGGTTTCAGTGGTATTTTCATCTCCCCCAGATCTCCTACTATTCCCTTCATCTCTGAGAAGTTGGTAGGGAACAAATCCTGAAACTCATGCAACAACTCTGTGATCTTTGCTACTGTTTCATCATCCCAATAATATCCTATATTGGTGAACTTTGGGTTTTTCGATGAACCAATGTTAACTTTCTTTAATTTTAGCGGCTTGAGGAACTGTTCACTCGAAATACCACTTCCTCCGACCTCGCGCATACCCTCCTATTCTTATGTGTTAATGTTGGTAGAATCATCATCTGCTTCTCCATCTAGATTGTAACAATCCATCCATTACTGAATGGTTACGCTGCACTGGTGGGAATTCGCCACTTCGCCAGGGATTTCAGCGAATATCTTCTCCTTTATCGTTTGAAGCGCATCATCGATTGTCGGTTGCTCATGACTAAATGCAAAGGTGTGCGAGAAATTTTTAACCACCTCATCCCAATCCTGAGATCCTTTTCACAAATCCATGGATGTATACCAGTTCCTGGGTGTCATTTCCAATGTGTGTATGAAATTATGGACCCATTCCTCTCGTTGTTATTCTATAAATGTCGTGCGACACTCATTGAGGTGTTCGATAGGGTTTGATAACCTTGTGTACTTCTGGCTCCAAACTGTGACTTCTTCATGGAATCTAACTTCCAGCAATCTTTTGCATTGTGTCCATTCGGATATGTATTTCTTATGCATACCCCACCATATAGCGAGCATAGCTTTCAGCACATAGTCTAATACAGATAGGCGTGCGGTTCTATTACGAGTCCTTCAAACTCACAGAAAAAGGTCGCAAGGTTAGGCAAGACCTCATGTGTGGGTAACTCCCTTGACTGATTCTCCACCCATTTCACAAACCTTGTAACTCTGGCGCATCTCCTCATAGAGACCTCATGTATTATGTTTTGCCAATTCTCCAATGCCTCTGTTGAATCTGATGTGCATGAGCTAGTACTCCTCCAGCTCAGGTTCCCATCCGCTGTAGGATTAATGTAATCATTTTTTAAAGCACTGCGATTATAGATATGGTCCAGATAATCACCCTATCCTTCACTACATACTAGTTCGATATCTCTTTGTCCCTCCAGTGAATAATTGGGTGACATTACCCTCATCTTGTCATCCTCGAATGAGAGGATTCGTTTCCTAAAGTTTATGATCGTCTGATTGTCTATTGCCCAATATATCCCCAAAAGCACGGGATATGGGTTCATGTCGTCGACAATGTTCATAACTTCAAAGTATGAAAACATGCGCAACCCCTCAATGTCGACAAGAGCTTGACTCAAACTACCAATTGGTAGGACCTTCTCCTGATTTGCAAGCCTCAATTAGACAGGGGACCGATCTAAGCACAACTTGTGCATGATTTCCCAAGTTTATCACGTCAAAAGGTTGGTGTCCAACCCTAGATCTAGGATAATGTAATCCATGTCATAGTCTCATATTTGCGTAGTCATTCTTAACTCATGCCCAGTTTTGAATTTCTTTTTAACATGGTTAACCCTTTTTTCAGGTTGCGACAAAGTTTCTTCTATAAGCGCTTTCAATTCTGCGACAACATCTTTATCATGGATCAGTGCCAACCAACTTGATAGAAATGACTTGAGCTTGCTAACCTTGTTTGGAATCTGCTTCTGGAATAGTTGTTGAAACCTTTTGGGCATCTCTCTGACTTCGGATGAGGTTGACGATTGTTCTGGATCTACAAACTCTGGTCGCACATCCAAAAATACTTGCTTTTGTTTTTGAACATCGAATGGTACTTTCTTTTGTGCCACATGTCGCATCTGCGGTAGTTCTTGCGATATATTCTGATTAGCTCTAGTCGCAACATCTCCTCGTGTTACGACAGCGAAACTTGGTTCTCTTGGCTTAGCAGCAATCATTTGAACATTCAAGTTAGGATTTGGATTTGGATTATGCTCAGGGTTTGGAACTCCGACGGTTCGAGCTTGCCACTTTGCAATATGAACATGTCTTTGAAGGATCCTGAAAATCTCCACCATAATGGCCTGAATGCCCACAATTATAGCATACAACTTGACCTCTTCCTCTACCAAATCCTCCTCCTCCTTTTGCTCCGAAATTTCCACCCCCCTTTCCTTGAAAGGGTGTGGTTGTTGCAGTGGGTACTGATTATGTGGGTATTGAGGCTGATATTGATTTAGATACTGATTTTGTGGGAAATGCACAGGCTGGTAGTGCACTTGCGCCTATTCAGCTTGAACTTTCTCGTCATTCTTCATTAAGTAGGTATCTATTGTCTTCTACTTCAAGAGCTGATATGCTCTGCAATCCTTCTCATCGTGTCCTACTGACTTACAAAATTTACAGAAAAGGATGGTTGGGGTACTTACAATCTTCTGTAAGTATAGACAGTCCTCATCATGATGCCCTCTAATATGGCATATTTGGCACCATGGTAGTCCTTGAGTACTCAGTGGATTAAGTGCACCCGATGAGATATAGTTCATGTATGTTCAACAGTTATCCTTATGGTGTCCCTCTATTCGACATATTGTACACCATAAATCCTCCTAGATTTATTTTCCCTTCTTAATATCCTGAAGCTGTACCATCAGATTATCAAACTGCGACTAAATATGCATCATTCCTGTGCCACGATCTCCGATCGCTGAGGATTCTAGCTTCATCGTTATTTCTAGCGCTTCCGTATGTGACACAATATTCTGTTGCATCAAAGGGGCTCAAATGTGTGGTAATAAAGCAGTAATAAACCACTCTTTATGCTATACATCTGACATTTGGAAACTAACTTTGGCCATCAAAGTTTTAAACCGCTGATCGAAATCCCATACGGATTCCGTCAGTAACTGCTTTATCTCCTTGATCTCGATGATACACTACGACTTAGATTTAGGTTTTCTAAACTCATAAATCATCGTGAGTTGGATCTCATCAAGGGTTTTATGTGGATTTCGTATTGGTACTATGCAAAACTTCATAAACTAGTCCAGTGCACAACCCCGCAGAGTTGTAATCATCTACGCTTTCCTTATGTCTGCATTGTGAACTTGGCGAACCATCTAAACAGCTTCACCGAGGAACCAATGGTACTATGGATCTTCTGATCCATTCCCATTGAATATAGGTAATCTAATATCGTGCCCAGCCATTGAGTCAGCGTCTGGGATGTTTAATGGGCGATTTGGTGAAGGTGGGATTCCTTGCACACTAGTCGTAACACTAGTACTATTAGTATTGACAGTTCTTTTAGGATATGAGGTTCTAGAGATTACCTCTGGCGATGATCCTGGTGTGGTGTAGCGACGTTCTGAATTTGGTGTATGTGCAAATTCTTCGTATTTTTCTACTCCTTCAGAAATTGGGCTATAGTCTTCCTCTTCGTCACAAGACCCTTCATGTAGCTGCGACTCAACTTCATACTTGCTTTCTTCGAACAAACTAGGAGTTCTTCTTCCTCCTATTGTATTTCTTCTCTTCCCTGACCAGAATCTTCTTCCACTCCTTAAAAATCTAGCTTCTACTTCAGGTGTTGTACTTCCTGTGAACATCTCAGCTCACCATTTCAAATTTTCTTTACAGGTCATCTGCGACATATCCTTCCTCCTGGATATGCGACTCAACTACTCAATTGCGAAATTCCCTTCTCATAGACAAGCATCTTTATCCATGTATTTATAAATAACAAGTACCTCCGTCGGGGTCCTTGGAAAAAAATTATTTCTGCCTCACTATATGAGGTTATCGTCTCGACTACAAACTCAGTAATATATCCTTGCAAAATACCGTCAACCCAAAAATCAATAGCTCTAGAGATGGGGTTACTTACATCGGTTATCTCATGGATCAACTGAGCACTCCACTCGATTACTTCTCTTCTCTGAAAGTTTGTCTGTCGAGTCGCTAATCTTGACAACCACTCATGCATCACATAGGAAACTCTACAAAGAATATTTCATGAATATTTGTGTACAGGTATCAGTCCAACCAGTTTTTTGTGCTCAACCATGATCTTGCGCTCTCTTCTTAAGAACATGTTAATGTCTTAGACTCTAGCCAATCCTCGATTTCCTTCCTTGTTGGATGCCACAATATTTCCCTCGACTCAAATGATTAAAGTTCCCAACAACATAACGATTTGTTGGCTACTTTTCCTCTCTCTCGCGACCTAGGTTCAAAAAACCCACAAGACCAACAAAACACCCAAAGATATCGGCCTGACAGAGCAATCCCAGTCAGCAATACCTGCGAGGTAGGCACAATCTCACCTGAGATATCATAATGTGTAACTGCCAGAACCATGTTTTCGCAGTCGACGAGGGATTGGAGTCCCCTGGCGCACAACTAAGGATCTCAAAAGAGTCAGAAGGTTGGAGTCTTTTACTAACTTGACAGCGATGCAACAGTGCGACACATCCAATGTGTGACACAGAATTTCCCTTAACAACTTAATAACTGGCACAATTGTGCAACGCAGATGATTCATTAATAGCAAATGATAGTGGCGCGACTGTATTACAACTTAACAGTAAATGAGCACAAAATAATACACAATGCTTCAATGATGCTTTAGTCATTCTTTCATTCAACTACTTTTATCAATATTGCAACATCACTTAAGAAATGAACATAAACAATACAAAAAAGCCCACAAATATTCAGCAAGCACATTCATTTGACACAAGGTGTAACATGGAAACCCATCGAGTAAAAACCACAAAGGTGCTCTTCATCTGGCATGAGAAATATATGGCACCTTTCAGTCTGCGACTGGACTGCAGACTATTTTGAGATATGTCTTTTTAGCTCAGACTCTTTCTTGCTCTCATGCTCTATGTTATTTTTATGCTTTCTTCTACTCCTACTGATCTGCACACAACATGGATCAACTCTTCTACTCTACTATATGTGCACTCAGATGCAGAATGACTCGTACAAAATGGTCTACGCACACAATTGTTTATCCATGGCTCAACAACCTTCTAACTATCAGACTCTTCTCTTATTTCTTCAGTTATTTCCTAGATTTGCTAACTTCTAACAATGAATGAACTTAACGAACCCTTATACAAAATGGGTTGTTCTTATTTATAGATTCTACAAGACCGTGTAGGGTCGAATGGGTACAACTCATTTACTACAGTCAAAATAGACACAAAAATGTCTTTCATTACATTTATACAGGCCATAACTAGCCGTAGAAACATCTTTCATTACATTTATCACAGGTCATAACTAGCTGCAAAAACCGTCCTTCAGTCTTCCACCAAATCGAGCAACTATGGTCTTCCTGACCTGTCACTTTCCAGCCTTTACTCTTCTACCTTCTCGTAGATTCTCTTTCCCTTTGTCGCACTGCTCCTCATCGCAACTTTCTCTCTTCTACACTTCCTTTCCTTCCTTTACTTCATCGCACACCTCTTTTTCCTGCCTTGCGCTTGCACTTCTATTTCTTCGTTGTGCTCTTTCCTGGCCCAACAAGTTTACTTCCTCGACCCCTGCAGTTCCAAGAGACGAGCTTCATTATTTGTTTTTGTAGAAGGGTTGAGCTCCATTGGAGCTTTGAGCACGTGTTCTGGAGGATCTAGGGGTATGAGTCATCAATGTTTCTAGAGTGAGTTGACTCCCTTGCACTTTATCTTTGTACGTTTCCTTCTCTCGTATTTTGTGCAGTGACTTACAACCCCTTGAAGCTCCATTCTCGAGGTTTTTAGACTCCCCTTTGTCCTCTTTGAGATCATCTGAGGAGGAATCTTCAAAGTGAGAATCTTCTGAAGGAGCCCAATTAGTCCTAATCTTGATTGAAGGGGGGGGCTGAAATTCTAGGGGTAAAGAAGGGGTTAAATATTCCGGGACCAATTCAGGTTGGATTGGACGTTCCTAGTTAACTTCTTGTAGGTCTGGGGGCAATCCCAGCATGTCAAAGTTATTACCTTGTTCAATAGAGATATTAATCATTTCCTTTGGAGTCGAAGTGTTCTTGGGCCAAGCAGTAAAGGACCCTCCTGTTGGCTTTGTTTTGGTTCTCTTAGGTTGTTGCGATGCTTTTTCTTTCCCTTTCTCAACATCTATGGAAGTGTTTTTTGGACAGCTCTTTGCAAAATGGCCATATTCGTGGCATCCTCGACACTTAAAGGGGAGTTGCTCATAGTCGAGTTTTTGCACATGTTACCAACTTCCAATTGCAAGTCTAATTACTTCTGACAACCCCACCTAGAGATCTACTTCTACACATATTTGAGCGCGTGCATATTGATGGATTTGCTTGATCTATGAATTTTCCCTAGGTGTTCCCTATATGCTTTAGGGATTCCCAACTTGAACAATGTACTAGGAGGTTGGGTAACCTTACCCAAACAGGCATTGCTGACGTGACATCCTCATAGGGGTCAAAGTTTGGGGTCCAACGGTTCAGGTAAAGACCCTGAGGCCCAATGAAGTAAGGGTCACTTCAGAAGATTAGATCTCTATCATCTTTAGAGATGAATTCAAAGAGAAGAAAAACCCTTCCTAGAAAGTATGAAGTGACGTTATTCAAGATTAGTGATCTCTAGTTTTTCTGGACCTAGGTTTCAATAGCTTTGGGAGAGGGCCAAAGATCGATGAACTGACCAACCAATTCTCTTTATGCAAGAGAGAGGGTGCATTTCATTGGCTCTTTGGGGGCATACTTACAGTTGGAATCTATCTAGTTGTTTAACAAATTGAGAGGCCTCTGTAACCTTTTTCTTGGGATGAGACGAAAGATGTTGGAGGGAAATGACTTCCAAAGGTAGTAGAGGAGGAGGTTCTTTGGCAACCATCCTCACGCACAAAGGTTGGCTCCTGCTTTCTACAAGCAGAAATCTTGGCCTCCTCAACAAACCCTAGCAGCACATCTGATTCCATGCATACATTAATTGAAAGCACTTGTTCGACGCTTTTAAATAATATTTACCAGTGCATTATATAATTGGAAAGCACTGGTGTGGAGTATTTAATGTAGATACCCTAGTGCATATGTTGAAAGGATACACTGGTGCGTTTTTCCAATAAATTCACACTAAAAAACTTCGCTAAAACCTCTTTCCTCCCATGTTTTTTCAGTTCTAATAAATTTTCATTACAACCTCTTCCAAACCATTCTTTACCATTTGTGGAGTTTTATGGGATAATTTTGCTCAATATTGTAACACTGAAAACCTTAGCCAAAAGGTGTTTTCGTTGCAGTGGAGGAGGGTTTATTGAGGTGACATTGATATCCCTCTCAAATTACCCGTAGGCTAGCATCACATTTGGACTTTGTAGCTTAAATTCTAGTTTGATAGATAACATGACCAATGCATTTTAGCGTCTAGGGTACTACTAATTACCATCATGAAACCAAAACACACATGAAGCAAAAAAGAAACAAAAGAAGGGTTGGGGAAGCAAAATACAAATGGAATTGGTGTGTTTTACATTTTGGAACTTTACTATGTCCCATGGCAAGGGAAAAAATCCACAAGGAAGCGAAACACAATAGTGCGAGATCTAGGAAAGCGAGATAGTGATGGAAGTCATGTTTTGTTCCCTTGTTCCTTGTGAAACCCTATTGTTGTTCAAAAAGTGCACAAGAGAGGAAACTGCACCATGAATGAGTTTGGAAAAGATGAAGTTTAGAAAATGAAACAAGAGTGAAAACACATCAATGTAAAAATCACAAAGGCAATATGGATTCAAAACTAATGCATTTTTCCTTCTAAGCCTCGTCTAGACACCCAAGTAAGCCAAAAAATTCCCCAAAAACTAAACACATCAATGGAGAGTTTGTAACAACTTATTGGATCAAGACACCATGTGTTTTCTATATGAGATGACCACTCTAATGTTCCCCATTAGGCAAGCTTCATATTAAGAAATGTGTCTAAAGTGGTGCATGCTCGGATACCCAACAAGCACCTCCAGGATCTGGTGGATCCTACACTTAGTAGGATTTCCAAATTTAGCCCTTGGCCAAATTCTGTGCTAAATTGCCTCCCCGCAATTCTGCTCTGCAACGTTGTTTCCACAACAGGCGTTGTCGCAACAGGCCTTCCGCAACTCTGTTTCTACAACAGAGTTTTTGCAACAGGATTTCTACAAGCAGGTTACGGGATGCGATATGTAGGATTCCCGACCAACCTTCCAAAGTTGCTCCCCCGCAACTTTCCTCCCGCAATTTTTCCTCCACAATTATCTCATCCGTCAGATCTTTGTGGCCTTCTCCACGACCATCGATCTACTCTTCAATGTAGATCTCATAGATCTTTGTAGATCCATTATCACCCTTGCAACTTCCATTACAGATCTCTTCTAGACCATCAGATCTTTGTATGTGGACTTAATCTCCATCGTTCATTTTCTGCAAAAACTTAGTTCAAAACAGTAAATGTAGCTAGGCTAATAATACTACAAACACACATCTAATCCTTGTATTAAGAAAACACACAAACACATAGTCTGCTCTCTTCTTCAATCTATTAAAATATTGACTTCTTCAATCTATTAAAATATTGACAAGTGGAATCAGTCGCAAGTCTATCCGTCTCTCTGCAAACTCGAAATTCTAATGTTGAAGAGAAGAACCCTTCTCACTTCTCTAATCTCCTTATTTAAGCTAATCTGTAACCTCCTACACTGATTGGTCGTGCAACTAAAAACAAACAACTACAAATCATGATGCAAACATCCCTATCACAATGAACAACCCGCGGCTTGATTTCCACGCAAGGAGTCATGATCCGCCATCATGCCTATTGGCGCTAACAAACTATGACTCAACAAAACAACAAAAATTTGCCACAATATGTGACCAACTCATCACATTGCTGGAATGCCATGATGCTCCTGCATCAGACTCGCAAGGGTGAAAAATTATGAACCCCTGTTCATTAGATTAGCTACAGTGAAACCCTTGGCTTCCAACTCTGCAGTGCTCATCCAAGTGGAATCCTTTGTTGTTCGCTTCTTCCATTTGATCAAATACTCTAGATAATCCCTCTTCCTTGTACTCTTTACCACTTTAGTTTTCAGAATGGCCTCAATTTCCAATGGCCATGCCATAGGCATCTACCCCAGCCATTGTAAGTCTTCAGTAGGATCTTCACCTTCTATAAAGGTTCCAGTGTCACCTGCTACATAAGTATATAGATTTGCAACATTAAAGATTGGTGAAATACCCACTCTAGTAGGCATCTCCAACTCATAAGCATTTGTTGAGAATTTTCTGAGTATTCTGTAGGGTCCAATCTTCTTCATCTTCAGCTTGTTATACTCTCCTTTTGGAAATCTGTCTCACTTTAGGTATGCTAAGACCAAATCCCCTACTTCATAGTTATTATCTCTCCTTTTGGAATCTGATCTGGCCTTGTAACTGGTGTTACTCTATTGTAACCTTGCTTTCACTTGCTCCTATAGTTCATCGATTCTCGTTGCAAAATCTTCTCCATCAACACTCCTTTTCTCCAATTGACGTAAGTCACGAAGTCCACACACTCCTCTTGGATGCATCCCACACAAAATTTGAAATGGACTCGTCTCTATGCTTCTGTTTGGTGAATCATTATAGGCAAACTCAACTTGAGCTAATACTATGTCCCACTGCTTCATACTCTCTCCAATCAGACTTCTCAATAGGTTCCCCAGGCTCCTATTAACTACCTATGTCTGTCCATCAAACTGTGGGTGATATGCTAAACTGAAGTTCAATTTGGTACCCAACTTATTCCACAAGGTCTTCCAGAAATGACCTGTGAACTTCACATCTCTGTCTGATACAATGCTTCTAGGTAAACCATGTAGCTTCACAACTTCATTGAAAAACAAGTTAGCAATGTGTGTAGCATCACTAGTCTTGTAGCATGGAATGAAATGTGCCATCTTAGTGAATCTATCAACAAATACAAAGATAGAATCATGTCCCTTCTGAGTTCTCGGCAAACCCATAATGAAATCCATACTCACAGAATACCAAGGCCTAGTTGGAATAGGAAATGGTGTATACAACTCTATGTTATGGCTTCTTCCTTTAGCATGCTGGGATACTCTGTATCTTCTTACAAACTTCTCAACTTCAGACCTCATACTTGGCCAAAAATAGAAATGACCTAACTGTCCAAAGGTTTTATCACTTCCAAAGTGACCTGCCATACCTCCATTGTGTTTTTCTTGTATCAAGTTCTCCCTCATGGAACACTTTGGTATACATAGTTTACTGTTTCTAAAGAGTAAACCATCTTGTAGCGCACACTCCATCCATGGCTCTCTATCCACCTCCATTAGATTATTTCAAGCCCTATAAGCCTCTTGGAAATCAATGTCAGACTCATACAAATCCCTTAAATGCTCAAATCCCAAGACTTGGATCTGGTTCTCTTGCACAATCAACAGTCTTCTACTTTAGGCATTAGCTACTATGTTTGATTGCCCACTTATGTGTTTCAACACAAAGGTAAAGCTCTGTAAGAACTCAACCCACTTGACATGTTTTAGGTTAAACTTAGGTTGCTGTATAATGTACTTTAATGCACGGTTATCATAATATAACACAAATTCTCGAGGCATTAAATAATGTCTCCAATGCTTCATTGCTTGAACAATAGCATAAAACTCCTTGTCATAAGATGAATACTTCTGCTTTGCATAATTCAAATTCTCACTGAAATATGCTATAGGCCTATCCTCATGACTGAGCACAACTCTGTTTGCTACCCCACTGGCATCACACTTTACTTGGAAAGGGTGTTTAAAGTCTGGTAACTTCAATATTGGTTGGTTAGTGATATTCTTCTTCAAGAATTGAAAAATCCTTTCATCCTCTGCTATCCATTGAAATGGTTGTCTATCCTTCTTAATTGTCTCGACAATAGATTCACAAATACCACTGAAATTCTTTATAAAGTTCCTATAAAAACTCGCCAATCCATGAAAACTTATTACCTCAAATATGTTCCTAGGTGAAGGCCAATCAATGATTGCTTGCACCTTTTCTGGATCCATCTTCAACCCATATCTTGAGATAACAAAACCTAAATATACTAGCTCTAGTTTCATAAATGTACACTTCTTCACATTTACCAATAACTTTTCTAGTTGCAGCCTCTCTAAAACATATCTCAGATGCTTCAGATGCTCTTCTTTTGTTTGGATGAAAACCAAAATGTCATCAAGGTAAACTATCACAAACTTACCTATGAAATCTCTCAAGACTTCATTCATCAATCTCATATAAGTGCTTGGTGCGTTGAACAATCCAAATGGCATGACCAACCACTCATACAACCCATCATTTGTCTTAAAGGATGTCTTCCACTCATCTCCTTCTCTGATTCTGATTTGATGATATCCACTCTTCAAATCCAGTTTTGAAAAGCATGTTTCCCCACTTAGGCAATCCATCATGTCATCCATCCTTGGTAATGGAAACTTATATATGGTGGTAATCTTGTTAATTGCTCTGGAGTCAGTACACATCCTCCACCTACCATTCTTCTTTAGTGTCAGTACTGCTAGTACTGCACATGGACTCAGACTCTTCTGGACCAATCCTTTGTCCAACAATCCTTGGACCTGTTTCCTCACTTCTTCATTCTCTTGAGGTGTCAATCTATATGCTGCCTTGTTTGGTAAACTGGCTCCTGGAATAAAATCAATTTGATGGCTTATGTCCCACCTTGGTGATAACTCATTGGTTAAATCATCCACCACGATGTCACTAAACTCACTCAGCATCTCCCGAATCTCCTCACGTAGATCTGTCACATTAGTCTTCATTGTCACCACTCTCGGTTTACATACCACAACATAGCTCAATTATTCCTTCTCAATCTGTTGCAAATATTCTTTTCCTGACAACATCAGGACTTTGGGTGTTGACTGTCCTGCTGTACCACCTTCTTGCAAAGGGTGAAGTACATGTCTTATCCCATTCTGCTCAAAACTATGATAGTTACTCCTACCATCATGAATCGGTTTCTTATCAAATTGCCACGGTCTTCCTAACAGTATATGACAAACATCCATGGGCATAATATCACACAGAATATTGTCCTTATATGGACCTATTTGGAAATCAACTTCACACTGCTCACTTACCAGGATTTGATTTCCTTTATGTAACCAAGATACTTTGTATATAATAGGATGCTTGGTCCTCTTCAAACTCAGCTTCTCCGCCATCTCTTGGGAAACAAGATTGTCAGTACTCCCACTGTTAATCACCATCTTACAACACTTCCCTTGGACTTTACACATGGTCCTGAATAAATATTTTCTTTGAGCAGCCTCTACTTGCTCCTTCTCAGGTTTCAACAAGACTTCATTCATCATCAATGACTCTCCTGTCTATGGAAAAACCTCAGCCACTATCCACTGTTCTTATTGCTACTAATTCTGAGCTACATAGGCTCCCCTCTGTCCTACATCTTCCTTCCCTGGACATTCAAATGATATATGCCCCAAATGGTTGCATTTGTAGCACCTATAGACAGTTCCTCTGCCTCTACCTCCTTGGTAAGGTCCTCTTCTGCTAGAGTCACCTCTTCTACCATGCTGCTCTTGCTGGTTAGATTTACTGAACTCTCCTATCTAGATTCTAAATCTTCCTCTTCCAGCTGCTTGTACTCTTCCTCTGGTCGAACCTTGACCTCTATTGAAGCTTTGCTTCTTTGCTATCTTTTCTTCTACCCTTAAGGCACATTGATATGCCTCCTCCATTATTCTAGCTGATATCATGTTGATCTCTTCTTGGATATACATCCTTAGACCATTGACATACCTAGCAGCCTTTTCTGCTGACACTTCTACATATCCTGCCCTTAGGTTTACTTTGTAGAACTCTTCAATGTACTCTCTCAATGTTAACAATCTTTGCCTAAGGTTCTGTACCTGTCTATACAGAATTAACTGGTAATCTTTGGGCTAGAACTTAGCCCTCATATTTGCTACCATCATATCACAGCTCTTTGTCAGTGGCTTATTCTTTCTCCTTCTTTCTACTTGCACATTATCCCACCACAAGGATGCATGCCCTTTCAACCTTGTCATAGCCAATTTGACTCTCTTGTCTTCTTCAACCTCGTCGTACTCAAAGTACTTATCCAACTCACCGATCCAATCAATGAGATGCTCGACAATGAGACTTCCATCGTAGGTCAGCAACTCAGGTTTCAGCCTTGAAGTTTCTCCTATAATCAATTTGAAATACCTTAACTCATGTTTTTCCTGCATAGGTGCAACTTCTTCTCTTTGCTCTTCATCCTTAGGTTCACTTACATCCCCTGCTTCTGGGTCTCTTCGTCTGTTTGTCTCCATGGCTTCTAGACGTGCTCGTAGCTCCCTCACTTCCTCAATAACTTATGTGTTCTCCGCTAGTCGGCCTTTGTCACAACCTCGTGCTCTGCCCATGCGTGCATCCATCCTCTTGTGCTAAGCCTATGCAATAATAGTTCTCTTTCACACTGCTACAATCTTACCTCACCAAGCCCCTTCTCTGTACTTGGTCTTTTGGTAACATCGGTCCTCATTCTAGAACCTCTTGAGCACTCTTCTTTGCTCCTTCTAGGCTTCTACCGCTACGCTTCTCTCTCACATGAGTTTCTCCTTGCTCTGATACCAAAATTAGTGTAGGGTCGGATCAACCACAACCAACCAAACCAACACCTCTAGGATCTGGTGGATCCTACACTTAGCAGGATTGCCAAATTTATCCCTCAGCCAAATTCTGCGCTAAATTTCCTCCCTGCAATTCTGCTCTACAACGGCTTCTCCACAACATGCCTTCCACAACTCTGTTTCTGCAATAGGCTTTCCGCAAGCGGGTTGCGGGATGCAAGATGCTCGACCAACCTTCCAAAGTTGCTCCCCCGCAACTTTCCTCCTGCAAATTTTCCTCTGCAATTCTTTCAGCTGTCAGATCTTTGCGGCCTTCTCCATGGTCGTCGATCTACTCTTTGATGTGGATCTCACAGATCTTTGTAGATTTGTTATCGCTCTCACAACTTCCATTGCGGATCTCTTCTAAACCATCATATCTTCGTCTATGGACTCAATCTCCGATGTTCATTTTCTGCAAAAACTGGTTAAGGCAGAAAATCTGCGCGCTGCGCCAATTGATCATGGAATAAAAAATCCAACCTGCAATCTCTAAGATTAATTATCCTAACTCTTCTATGCATGCATTTATGAACTATTCCAACTATTCTAGCAACAATTTCATGCGTGAATCAACGATTTTACAGAAATACACGGATGATTAGGAAACTGTCGAAGTCAGCCCTTCATGGATTCACAGTTCAAAATAGTAAATGCAACTAGGCTAATCATACTGCAAACATACAAATAATCCTTCTATTAAGCAAACACACAAACACACAGTCGAATCTCTTCTTCAATCTATTAAAATATTTACAAGCGGAATCAGACGCAGGTCTTTCTATCTCTCTACAAACTCGAAATTCTAATGCTTAAGGGAAGAACCCTTCTCACTTCTCTAATCTGCCTATTTAAGCTAATATGTAACCTCCTACACTGAGTGGTCCTGCAACTGAAAACAAACAACTACAAAGCATGATGAAAACGTCCCTATCACAATGAACAACCTACGGCTTGATCTCCACGCAGGGAGTCATGATCTACCATCATGCCTGTCGGCGCTAACAAACTATGACTCAACAAAACAACAAAAATCTGCCACAGCATGTGACCAACTCATCACATTGTTGGCATGCCACGATGCTCCTGCATCATAAAGAAATTAGCTTGGCAATGTTTGAGCTTAGAGTTGTTTATCCTTGCATAACACTACTTATTCTTACTTTTTGTGATATCTCTCAACTTATTTGAATTATTCACCATTTATTAATGTCATAGGCAAGAGGTCTAACTAGAGTCGACATAAGACAACCAATTATAGTTAGCAAAATATGAGTATAGAATTAGATACTCGATGCCCAATTACCTTTAAATTTATTGATCATAAGGCATAATTAACTACTAATTCATGGCTATTGTGCTCTATTTTAAATTTAGAAGACATTAATCTAAATGTTGTGATTTTTAATAATGTAGGTGGAATTCCTTGGAACCATTGTGCTTTCCTCATATGTTAAGTATGAGCTCAAAATCATACCCCTTACCCTTGATTACCCTAGATTGTTTGGTTTACATGTTTCATATTCTTCACAATGTTGGATAATAACTTGATGACGAGATTTGTTAAAAAACAACATTAATCGATGAGAATTTTTAAATGAAGGGTCAAGTGTGATTTTTCTTACTTATAGTGGTCAAAAGTTGCAAATAAGATCTTGTGCATCCACACAAAGGAAATTCAGCCTCACCTTGTGCTTATTACATTAGTCCATTCTTAGTTATGCTAATTGTTTTTCGTTAATTGGGTATGTATGTTTTTCTAATTTTTATGGTTTGCTTAATGAATCATTGAACAATTGAGATAGTTTATTAGCCTTTTTTTCTCGAGCATCTTGTTAACATGGGTATGGTCTTATGTCATGTGCTTATAAGGGACTTGTTCGTGTACAGAGTTAAATTGAGAAAGGAGGTGCATAAGCAAGATTCAGGAGAATGAGTGCACAATTGAAGCCCAATAAGATTTACTCAAGTGCAAGGAGTAAAGAGGCGTCCCTCGATTAAGGAAAACATGGAGGGATGCAAGAGGTACTCATTGAATTTAAAAAAGGAGCCATTGTTGAGAAGGCCTCATGCCCAACGCGGGATGTGGGAGCGAGGATGATAAGCCATGGTCCAGCTGAGCAATGAACACAAAAGTAACACAAGTTCTAGTGAACTACAAGGAAAATAAAACTTGAGAATGAACTATAAAAAATACTCTAAGAAAAGAAAAGGGTAGACATCCAAGTGTTAGAAGTGCATGTCATTTGTTAAAGGATGTTTGAAGAAGGTTCACTTGTGCAAGCAAAAATGTTATTTCCCGATTTCATGAAATAGATATTTCGTACTTGGCTAAATAGTGAGAGTGAGAATAAGATGAACTTTATAATAAGGCGAGAAACAAGAACTCAAGAGTAAGATAGGGTAACTCAAAAGATACCTTGGGTAGCTAAGAGCACAAACCCAAACTATAAACAAATCCATTGCATTCAAGTAGGAGGTTCTTTTTTTGACATTATAAGCTATCTTCATCTGTTAATAAATAGACTATTGTTATCTAGTGTTGTATACTCTTGCATACTTGTGTTTTGTCATTGGACTCTTCTCTCCTTGCTTAGTTCTCTTAGTGCTTGTGGGTGTGATCAATCTAACTTATGGTGTCTTCTCATGTTATGGTGTTATTCTCACTTATCTTATGTTTGCTGACACCTTATATGAAACCATGAGCTTCTTAATGATTGAAGTCTATTCTTGATTGCTTGGGATCTCTGATTATGTATGTGTTTAGTTGGTGGACTACTCTCCCTATTGTTAAATGTCTAATCACATTTCATTTTAGCTTGGTTACTAACTAGTTTTCTGATACTATTTTTATTTTTATTTTTTTTGGAAGAAGTTGGGAGGGTCCTATTTGTGTTCATTTCTAATGAAAAAAGGGATGATCTTGCTATTATCAGTTACATTTATGAATCTTGTTGTAATACCCTCTGGTTTAGCCCCTAGACATGTTATTATTACTTTGATGTTGTGACATTTTGGCACGAGGCACTGGGACTATGGTTTGCACATTATTATTATGATTAATTAATAAAATAAAACTACTGATATCGATCGATGCCACATAAAAGAGTACAAGGAACCATGATGTTACGAGTAAAGGGATATGGGAAAGTGTGATCCTAAGTGTTTGTGTCTATGTTGGTGGACCCTCTTTATTTATACACCCTCTTGTGTTGTGTTTCTCCTTGATTTTATTATTCTGAGATGGTTTTTTTTAAATTGGAGTCACTCTCTCTCCTAGTGCGCCCCCTTGAGTGCCACTTGGTGTTTTCCCTCATGAAAGTTGTAACTCCTCCTTAGCATTTTTCTATTATGGGAAAGTAACTATTCTTGTGACTCTCTCTCTCCCCCAACTCGAGTTCTCCATGAGGAATTTGAATTGGTTGGTGTGTGCTTCATTTTTTTCTCTCTCTTGATTTTTGGCTTCATTTTTCTTGCTTCTTGGTTCTTGTTATGGGTTCTTGGCTTCATTTTTCTTGCTTCTTGTTATGGGTTATTGGCTTCATTCTCTTGGCTCTTGGTTCACTCACTCATGTGCATTTCTCTATGGCACTTGGGAATTTGATTTGCTACCCTTGGCATGTGTGAGAGCCTATGATCCAGTGGTCTTTTTGGGTGGTTGGTACACCCTTGCTGAGCATGTGCTCAAGTATAGAGACTCGGTTGTTGCTATTCTATTTGTCCTAGAGTTGCTTGTCTTGGATTGGAAGTGATGTGGAATACACTTACCATTGGATGCATTTGGACCGATGGTAAATTAGTGTTTTATTGAGTCTATCTATCTTGGAGCTGTATGTCATAGATTGAAAATAGTGGGATCTATTTTCCATTGGAATACAATTGGACCAATGGTAGACTTGTGACTATCTATCCTGGAGCTACTGTCCTGAATTGGAAATGATGTGGAATCCACTTGCCACTAGATTTGTGGTTGGACTGATCATAGTTGGGTTTTATGGTTGAGTTCACTCTTTTTTGTGGCATCGTGGTTCTGATTCGGGGTGACCTGTTGAAAGAAATATTTGTTTTATACAGTGTCTACGGCTGGGTGGAATGTGGCACGATCAATTTTAGTTGCGGGAATTGTAAGATAAGTGGTTGTCTTTTATTTATATGGGTTATTGTTTTTTTGATATGATACATATATATGCATGCATCTAAAATATTTGATGGAATGTGTGAATCAAATGTAAAATTCCCTTCTCTATGATTCCGATAGTTTTTCCATTAATAGTTCTTTTGGGAAAATTGCGAAAGCTAGTTTTGGGACTTTGCAAGAGAAATGTTTGTTAAAATGTCTATAAGACTCCTATGCTACATATATGATTTTTATGTCTCTGATAATTTTGATAAGCTTGGTAGAATGTGTTATTCGAATATGAAAATGTTTTAGAAAGGTATACATAATCCATTTGCAATAAATCCAGTTGTTTTTCAATTACTAGTTTTTCAAAAAAATAGTTTTAGCTAGATTCGAGACTTTGCAAGAGAGGTGTTTGTTAAAATGTCTATATGAATTTATTTGATTCAGATCTGATATTTGCATCTGATATGTTTGACTAAATGTGTGAAAGAGATTCCAAGATAGTCTATAAAATTTGTTACTGCGATCCTAGTCCATTTCTCGAACTGCTAGTCCTTTCAAAGAGGTTGTCATAGCTAGATTTGGGATTTGAAATGTGGACTGTATATGAGTATGAAGATACATCCATACGACTATAGATGACCTCTAATATACTGTTCCTAACCTTTGATTACCAGTTCCTTCTTGTTGAATTGCTTTTGAAAACTAGAATTGGAAACTAGCCTCGAAACGGTGAAATTAGTAATTAGTTTTTAGATTCGAATCTCTATTTTTGGTAAAAGATGAATGTACAACCATATGCTCTAATTTTGGTACTCTATTTGTGCTGTAGAATGCTATTTTTTGGATTTGTACCTTCACCTCTGTGTGCCTTGGAACTCAGTGTGATTGGTTTTATTGAATTCCTGGCAGTGTTTATTAACTAGTTGTACTGATTGAACTTTAAAGAATCTTCGGTTATGTACTCGAATCAGATTTTGCATGCTTATTTATGCACATAATGGTTGTAGGTTCACTTTTTGGATGGTTGGTATGGTTTTGCATCGAAAATACACAAGACTAGTTGACTAGTCTTGGTATCTCATTTTCCTGTTTATCATGTATAATTATTTAAAAATGGTCATTTGGCCATATTTACATGGATGTAGGTGTTAATTAGCCATTGGACTTGATAAGTTACGTTAATTAATTGAACAAATTATTTTATGCTAAGTGTCGTCATTTGTAAGTTAAGTGTTGTAATTAGTGCATTAATTACCTTAATTAACTAGTTAATGACATATTGTTGGAAATTACCTTTTTGGGTGCAAGTAACCTTTGTTGTGGCCCAGGATGGATGTATAATGATGTTAGACAACGTTGGATAAACTTTCCCAACCTTGGTTCGGTTGCTTGCTCAGATGTAAATTTTATTTTAATTAATTTGCAATTATCGATAATTTGTCGTAATTAATTTGTGAAAATTGAATTGAGTATTTATTCTATTTCTTCGTCGTGCTTAAACTTTGTAATTAGCCTCTTAGAGCTAATGATATGTCCCTAACTCCATTTGATAGCCCCAGGGGACATTACACTTGTTCTTTGATCTTTTAATTGGATTTAGTTAGCTACATTTTTCATATTGCATTTATCTGCATTTCATTCCCCATAATCATTTCATCTCTAATTATAGTTTTGCATTTACATTCATTAGTTAGACTAGAGAGCATTAAGATAATATATTTTGTTGCATATGAAATCCAAGCCATAACCAAAGGGCTTACCATTTCAACAAAGAAAGGCCTATTTGGATATTTTGCCGAGTAAGCATGTGTGGTTGACAAAGGCCATTTGCTTGCATCAACACTTGTAAAAGAAAGAACTTGGGATGATGGGCAATTATTCTGTTTTAGACTTTATTGATCACTCCTTCCCATGATATGTTCTTTCTCGACTTTGCTATCAATGGAATCCCTAGAGGAGGGAAAGAAACCCCATTAAAAACAAAAAATACAACATATTCTTTGTTGCAAATCTAATATAATATTTAAAAAGAAACTTTGAAATTTACATTTGTTAATAGTTGCTCATAATACCTCCATAACACAATTGTTCCATTAAAAATCACAATGTTTACATATATAAATTTCCTTTTTTATTTTTATTTTTTATATGCCTTTACAAGTCTTTTTTTTCGTACCACACTAGGGCAAAGACTATTACCCTAAGATAGGGTTATCTTACTAAAAACTTAACCAATAACCACAAATGTTTGCTCTTGTTGAGCCCTTTGTAAGAAATGTGTGAATTGTGTAATTTGACCATACCTTGATTCTTGTTTGAATCATAAAATGTTGGCATATTTCCTGATGAAATAACCCTTTAACAAATGGCGAACCACCTTTAAAAAAACCCACATTTTAATAAACCAAAACCCAACATTCTCAACTTCAAAATAAATAAAAGAAAGAAATTTCAGACTGGACCTTTCCAACATGTGCGTTAAGTGATCAATACCCTTACCTACGACCTACGGAAATCTCATCCTTTGGCAATTTTATCACCTGAACTTTAAATTTTAGAGTCTTTATTTTCATAAATAAATTTTAGTCTATTAACCTAGCAGTTTGGCAATTCTATAACTGAAATTCCATAACCTACAAGTTTTCATAAATAAATTTGAAGTCGTGAATCCGGCTACTGTTCGGGTGTAGTTTTACTCCAAGATCCTGAATCCCACCATGTTGATTTTGCAAGGTTAAAGACCTAATTATGTCACAAAGATCATTAACGCGATTCTTTGCAAACGATCGGCTTTAAACAGAAACGGCAATCCTCACCATCTCCACGGGATGTTCTAATCGCTCCTCGTGAAAAATGCTATAAAACCCATACAAACATACATGCTATCTTAACGTGAGAAGTTACCTGTGGATTGTCAGAAGGTAACTGAAGATTCGAAAAACAATGGAGATTGTGGGGAAGGCCAAGGAAGACGTGTCACTGCCAAAAGGTAACTCAATTCCCTCTTCTTAATGGATGAATGAAGGTTCATATTGATGACATATCATTCGTCATTTTTTTGGAAAAAATTGGTACGGATTTGCTGTTAGAATTTCAGAATTCTGTGCTTAGAATTTTTCGTTAAAATATAACATCGATGAATTGCAGTTAGAATATCATAATTTGGTGTTGAGGAATTGCAGATAGAATATCATAATTTGGTGTTGAGGAATTTCTATTAAAATAAATATCAGAATTGGGTTTTGAAAATTTGTAGTGAAAAATATCAGAATATCAGAATTGGGTGTTGAGGATTTGTTGTTAAAATGTCAGAATTGGTTGTGGAGGGTTTGTTGGCAGCATATCAGAATTGGGTGTTGAGGATTTGTTGTTAGACCATCAGTGTTAGGTGTCGAGGATTTGCTGTTAAGAGATCAGAATTCGTTGTTGAGAATTTGTTCTTAAAATATCAGAATTGTGTTGTCGAGTAGTTTCTATTAAAACATCAGAGTCGCGTGTGGTCGATTTGCTGGAAAAATTACGAGAATTGGGTGTTGTCGATTCGTTGTTATTATATCAGAAACGGGTGTTGTGGATTTGCTCTTAAAAATATCAGAATTGGCTGGGGAGCATTCGCAAATCAGTATCGAGGATTTGTTATTAAAATATCAGTATCGAGTGCTAAAGATTTTGTATTAAAATACCAGAATTGGGTGTTGAGAATTTGCCATTAAAATATGAGACTTGGGTGCTATGGATTTGGTATTGAGATTTTAGACTTTTTTGTCAAGGATACGCGGTTAAAATTTTAGATATGGCTGTTAAATTGCTCTTTCTTGGGGAATTGATTGTCAAAAGTATTGCTGTTAAAATTTAATTTCAGATATGGCTGTTAAATTGCTCTTTTTGGGGAATTGATTGTCAAAAGTATTGCTGTTAAAATCTTAGAATTGTTTGACGGGCACTTTTGTATTTGCTCTGTTTCGGGGAATTGATTGTCAAAAGTATTGCTGTTAAAATTTTAGAATTGTGTGATGGGCACTTTCTTAATTGCTCTTTTTTGGGGAATTGATTGTCAAAAGTATAGCTGTTAAAATTTTAGAATTGTGTGAGGGCACTTTTGTGATTTTCAATGCAAATTAGTACATGGACTGTTTACTGTTTTTAAAGGCAAGACAAGCAGGTATTTTTCTAACTTCTTTTTGCTTGAAAAATGTATTTCAATGAAAATTGTTACACACTTATATTTGAAAGTCCTTGTTCACTGGACTGGGCACATCTTTGTGACCAGTGCAGGCCTCCCATTCAATGGTGAGAACATGGATGCCTAATAAGCATGGAATTAAGTTTGAACCTTGACCTTCATCAGATCAAAATCAATGTGTGTCAAAATTATTTGTATGCACAGAATTAGTCAGCCAAGAGTTCTAGGCTGAGTCCGCTATGAGTATTTAATGCCTTGAAAATTTGTAACAAGGGTGATTCTCAATAGGGGCAATTTTTAAGTGCAAAGAAGAGTTCAGTCCAGGGTGATCTGAAACTTTCTCTGGTCATTTATGAATTGCATTCCTCACAAGTCATCCAGATTCTTTTGTTCTATACTGAGTTGACCAGACTCCAAGAGGTCTGATCTGTTGGTGAATTGATCCACCCTGTAATACCTCTGGATCATGCAAGACAAATAATGTCTATGTTTAATGATAGCTTGGCTAGAAGCCTAGACATATGTGGTTAATTTTTAATCATGACAAGATACACTAACTGCTGACCAGGTGGGTAACCATAACCATTCCCACTATTTATTCTGGTTTGTTGGTGGGTAACCATTCTCACTCTGTCTTTTGGTTTGTACACATGTACATTATGAATATAATATTAAAACCAGTAAAAAGCTGTGAGTGGGCATAGGAGGCTACGGGTCCAGGAGAGGGGAAACAACAGGGCTAAAGAGAATTGATATATTTTCTTGTTCCTTGACCTTATCCTAAGCTTTTCAACTTTACCTAATGTCTAACGAAATCTTTTTATCTTTGAAGATAGCACTCTAAGGAAATGATACATGTTCTCCTAGAGTAGGCATGTCGTCTTAGTTTCCTTGGAACTTGGAAGTACTAAAGCTAAGTTTTCAGCTATGCAAGTATCTTCTTCACTTATTATTCTCGAAGTTCTCCTCTGATTCAGGATTCCGTACCTCCTTGCTCTTGAGTCTTAACCATACTACTCCAGCCATAACATGTCAAAATCATGACCAAAATTACCCGTGAATGCTGGAGGAAAGATCAACAATTGATGGCAGCTGGAAATCCAAAGTAACCAGCAGAAGCGATTCCCTTGCCTGTACCGGAGCACCGGAGGCGAAGGGGATTGCGTGAGGGATTGCCTTGCAGAGAAGGGAACTCTTTTCCTGGCATTGTGCAGGGCTGAGAGGGGAGAGTGTCTGGTTAGGAATGGATTGCTGTAAATTATGGTTATAGTTTCCTTGTTTGAGGTTTGAGCACTATGGGTTGGGTTATGTGGGAGAGTTCAGATCCAACCACTAGGAATTCACTCTTGTGGTCTCATAGCCTCATCTTGCGGGTGGCCTCTGCAATAGAGTGCCTGTGGGTGGGTGGAAAGTGCTCCTTTGCAGCCAGTTGGTAGTGAAATCTAGAGAAGATAAATTTCACTCATCCTTGCTAATTTTCATATTAATGATTTCTATTAATACTATGGTTCAGTATTGATCTTGTCATTCAATTTTTGTTATGCTATGATGGCTGAAAGGTTGAATTCAATGGATAATTGAGCATGAATCTTCATCTTTACATTCAGTTTTGGAAATGTATGTGTTAAATTACTATGCGGTGAATTTAATTGCTAAGATAGTAGGAAGCTTGTGTATTTAAAATTTAAATGAAGAATTATTTTTATATGCTTATATGTAAGTTGGGCATTGTATTGCTGTAAGATAAATAAGATAGATGCATGGTTGTGTTCTTTTAAAGATGTATTCTGTCTGCTGGTTTAATGAAGCATACTTATGCTTAGAGTTTGTTTGTCTTAAATTAATTGAAGTCTGAGCTTGCGTCATTATGCTTTGCCTGAATTTAAGCATGGGCATGCGTAACTGTATTTATATGACAATGTGGTTGTATGTATGTGAAATTGTTTCAATGTTGCATCAACTTTGGCATAGTATGCATCGGTAATTGATAATATTTTTTCTCCAAGCTGGTTCTGTGGGTTCTTTTAACTATGGATTGGAGATGGAGGAAGAAATTTAAAGTTGGTGCCTTGATGGCCAAGGGAACCAGGTCTAGACAAGCTACACAACATGGGCCTTGAACCACTAGACCAAACCTACCTCGTGAGTTGAATGCATTTTTTTAATTGTTTTTGGATGAAAAATGTTTTATAGCCTGACATATGTGAAAATAATCTTTTTCGTCATTGTGTTTCATTGCTCTATATCAATGGAGATGTTTGAGAGATGGTAATTTCTAGTGTTACAAACATCGCCGATATATCGACCCCTTGCCGATATATCGACAATATATTGGCTGATATTTTCCTCGATATTTTGGCGATTTTTACACGATTTTATCGCGATTTTTTGACCTATTTTTGGACATTTGCCACAACTTGCGAATTTGTTTTGCACGCCCATAAAAAATATTGCCTTGTTCAATAGTAGTTGGTAATATTAAATGGTAATGTTAAATTCTTAAAGTAAAAAGATAGAAAATGAAAGCTAAGGAGAGTGTCACTTTTTAACATTACCATTAATTGTTTCAGGATGTTTGAGAGTGGTCCCAGCCTCATCGGACTTCACATGCAAAAAGTAGAATTTTAGATCCCATTCAGAATTCAACAAATTTAATAGTTTTTAGGATTTCAGGAGTGCAAAGTTTCCACCAAATGCTATAATGTATGAGGGTATGGGATTGGCATTTAATCAAGAACATCAACTCCTCTATGTACTTTAACGTTGGTCATGTTGATTGTTGAACTCCTTTGTCATGACTTTAATAAAAATGTACTCTTTACTCAAGCAAAATCACGTATTAGGCATGGGAAGTTTTTTTAACCTTATTTTAACCAGTGGATTAGGAAGTTTTATCAAAATTGCAAGGTGTTGAGTTGTTGACTAATGTCCTTGGAGGATCAACTTTGAGATTCAAGGTAGAGGCAAGGGCTAGAGTCTAGAGGATGGAGGCATAGGGTGCTATTGATGAATATGATCTCAATATAGGCAATATTCATCGACATGTATGATTTATGAATTATGTTTCACATTCATTTTTTTAAATGTCCTTGCTCATTTATTGATTTAAACTATACATATACATATATAGCTATTTAAGATATACATAGAGTCCACTACAACCCCCACAACCGCGAGGGCCTTTTAGCTCTAGAGGCAGATCCATTACTAGAGTGATTACCTTATCAGTTTTCTTTTCGTATTCATGTGGCAATGTGTTTATTTGATGTTCTTGTTCCTTTAGATGTTAAAAATTTTGGAAAAAATGAATAAATCTGATAATTTTGTTTTGGACCCTAGGTGATATATTCACCGACACGATATTTCATATTTGTAACACTGGTAATTTCTAAGTGGTTCAATATTGTATTCAAAACAATGGTAATTGTAAATTGAGATATTTTATTGGCCCAACTACTTTTTCTGTTATGGAAGCAACTTTAGAATACTATGAAATATACTCTTTTTAAATGCAGCCAATTGCTCATTATCATGTCATATGCGAAAATAAGGATCCTCTTGGTCTCCATCTAAAAGGGTTTACAAGGATAGCTTGATGCTCTATCTAGATTTTTGGTCTTTGATAAGTGATGGTCAACCTGGGTAAAATTAAGGTGATGATCTACAATAGCTTGAAGAAAGTCCTCATAGACTTCCAAGTTGAGATTACTGCAACTTATACCTATTGGGGAGTCCAATTTTTATTGCGTAGGTTTGGGTTGAGGTAGGCACTCCAACCTTAGATCAACAAGGGGTATGGATCCCTTGTTCTTCTCGAGTGACAGTTTTTCCAAAACCACTTTTAGGACATCTCATTCGAGATGGACCTTTGTACTCTATGATTTGGCCTATAGTTCTTTATGGTTATGAGTTGTGGGGGCCTACCCTACTTGAGTCGAGTTGGCGAAGACAAAGAGTGTACAGAGCACATGCTTCATTGTATCATCAAGAACAAGAGGACAATTCCCTATGCCATTGTTTTGGAAGAGTTTGTGGCCCACCCCTTATGGCTTGAGAACATTTTTAGATTGGTCTTGATTTTGCACCATATTCAACATTTTGTTGACAAGGAGCATTATTTGCACCTGGCTTATTGTTGCTTCTAGGCCACAACCTCAAATAGACCCACTAATCAGGTTTATGGTTGCTAACTTTTAGTAGTGTTGAGTCTTCTCTGGTTAGTTCGCATCATAGTGGATCGCTTCCCTCCTAGGCTATATGGGACCCCTTGGCCCTACCTTGTTGAATAAGCTAGAGATGAATGAGATTATTAGAGACAATATCTATAGGTAGCATGTCTAGGTCACTTGGATTGATTTGCTAGGATATTTGAAGCCCAAGCTAGCCTTCTATACAAAGCAATTCTTGGGAGTTGGAAGATGACCTCATTGTTAGAATCACTTACACGCTTCGACACTTGGTGCATGTGCTTAGAATTCCTCTAGGGTAGTTTTGTGTGGGTTCTCATAGGCTACTGGTAGAGGTCGAGCATAAAATTCCATAAGAAGACATGATTCGCCAGTTATGTTATATGCAGGCGATCAAGAAGAGCACTTTATTTTCTCATTTCTTATTTGTTTTCTACTGCTTCTAGGTGCTTTGGTTAATCACATATTAGTAGTTTCTTCCATATGGCCTCAGATGTAAGGAGAGCATCAATTACTGAGGTTTTTGGCTTAAAGGAGGGGTGTGGCCTCTCCAACCCCTCCTATTCATCCTCTAGTGGCAGTTTTGGGGGACATTAAGGCTTCCTTTTGATTTCTTGCTTGCGAGGCATTCTCCCCTAGGTTTGGGTTCTCAATAGTGCTCTCACTTCCTCCGGCTTGTGTACCATAGCCTTGTACTATGTCCTTGGTTTTTTGATTTGTATATCTTTGATTTGATGATCCCAATAGAGAGGGGCACCAATGGGTAGGTTGACAACAATACTATTCCATTAGGGTCAAGATCTAGGAGATCCTAGGGGGACTCCTACCCTTGTAAGTGAGACCCATGTGGGGTTGTCGACTCAGATCCTAGATAGGGCTTGACCTTTTAGCAGGTAGGCATTTCCTTCCAGTCAACAACAACAAGCTCACCCTTCGAGGTGGAGAGACTCGTAGTGGATCTGCTAGCACCAAATTTGACCCTATAAATCTAAGTGTTTATCTATGGTACATATTCATAGATATCATTCAGGGTGATCTTAGTGTTACAGAGGTTATGATTTGGCATTGATGATTCTTGTGTACATTACAGGTTGGATTGGTTAGTGACTAATCAATTCACTGATGTAGCATTGATGATTCGTGGAGTTCCTTTTAGACCTAGCACATGGTCGTGTGTCATTGATGGTTCGTTGAGTGCCATTTAGACCTAGCACATGGTCACATGTCTTTGTTATTTAGGGGTAGATCATAGATGTTTCGTTAGAGTTTGGATTATCTCTATATAGGTATAGGCAAAGGATACATCTTGGATACATATGGATAGGTGATACAATAATAACAGGTGTTTCATACTTATAGGTTTATTGCAGTATTCCAAGTATGTGGGGTTGAAGACCCCCAGAGGGTGTGATCAGGGTGAGTTGTAGTGTCATATTTTGCATGATTTGATCATATTTTTGGCCACCCTTCGGGGAGATATGCATGGAGTTCATTTTTTAGGAAAATACCAGAAATTGCTATTTTTAGTAATTTATATTTTTAGTAGCTTTTGGACATTGGTTTGATTGATGATTCGATTTTATATTTGAGGACTCAGTTTGAAGATTTGTTTATGTTTTGAGTTTCATTAGTTTTTGAGGATTGTCTATTTTTAGCAGGTGATTGGATATGTGGGGACCTAGTATGGTGAGAAACACATCAATGTTTGATATCATGCCATTTCAAGCACTTCGAATTTCTAGGGATTGGTTACATTTTGGCATGGTCTATATTTAACTCGGTGGGCCCATAGGGAGATATTGGCTATTTTAAATAGTGTTGAGCCTTGGGAGGCTTGCATTATGACCTTGATGGCGCGACCTCCTAGGTGATCCTTCATTTGACCTGGTTTGACCTTGGATTTCCCTTATGTAATTTTGAGATGGTTCACTTTGCTATTCTAGTACTAAGTTGCACGAACCGTGGAAATGTGTACAAGTTTTAGAAACGGGAATGCTTGGAAACGTGACCCCCCCTAAAATGGGTACGACAAGGGAAACACGGTATATATATTTATATATATAGTTTTCTTCAATAACACATTATCTCACAATAAAATAAGAATGAGAGGTTAATTTGTATGTAGGTTTAGAAACAATTTAGAGGTTAATTTGTTTTCATTTTCCATAAACTAGGGTTTTTTAGATTTCCTATGGGTATCAAGCCTGCCCCTCATGGGCCTTTGGAGGTTTTTGAGAAGTTTTCAAGTTTTTGTGAGTTTTCGGTATCGGTACGTGCGCATTTTATGAGTTTCATGCAATATAATTCTAACCCTATGGATAACATGGGGATTTCTATTTTTTTATACTTGATCCTCCTAAAAATAAAGAGTAGAGTTGATTTCATTTTGGCATTGTTGGCTTCTTTTGTTGTAAAGCCAAATTTTGATGTAATGAACTATTAGTCTATTAGATGTGATGTGGTGTTTAGGGATGTTGAGATTATCCATCCTGCCACATGGTTTTTGGTTTTCTATAATTGGTGATCATTGTTAATTGGTACATTTCAATATTCTAAGGTTATCATGCACTCCTAAGAAAGAGCACATGTTCGTAGTTGGAGCCTAATGTTACTCTCCATTTTGACATGGGTGTCCACATGTGATGTTTGTCACACATTCAACAAGGGTTACAGGTTGATGGAGCTATGGATGGCCTTGGTTCCTTGTGTTAGAAAATTATAACTCTGGAGGTCTTCCTTATGATTTTTGGTGTGTTTGTCATGTGGGGGACTAAGTTGTTGTCCCTAATTTTCTATTTATGTAAAAAGTGAGTTATGTAAATAAAGTGGTTTTTTATATTATGACTTTGCGTATAAAATCCTATAGTGCATTAAGTGCACATTTAAGAAATAAAAAAGTGTTTTTTTATCATGCATTTAATATGTACCTTCAGATTAGACTAATCTCATCCATTGGACAAGTTAGTTAATGGTAGTTAGGTTCTTCATAATATAAAAAGTTTCTTGGGAACACAAGGAAAGACACCAAGTTGAAGAGAGAGATCAGATTGAGAGAGAAAGGGCACAGTTTTCGTGCATTTAATATGTACCTTCAGATTAGACTAATCTCATCCATTGGACGAGTTAGTTAATGGTAGTTAGGTTCTTCATAATATAAAAAGTTTCTTGGGAACACAAGGAAAGACACCACGTTGAAGAGAGAGATCAGATTGAGAGAGAGGGCACACTTTTCGAGAAAAGTCAAAGGCACGATTCCCAAGATAATGACAGCCTAAATTTAACAGTCCATACATGATACAGCAGGGTGAAGGGCACAAATTCTAAGGCAGTGGCTAGTGTGAGGACGATTCCCAAGGTAGGAGATTTTCTGCATAGAAATCCGTACCAGTTTGTCTATTGCTGGCACATTTCCCAAGGCAGAAAGGGAGAAATCTGCTGCTGTTTTTTTCCGGACAGGTCATACAGAGAGGCCATACTGGCATGAATTTCAAGACAGAATATCTGTTTCTATACATGTGTGAGCTCATTCCCTACTTTGATTATTACACATAGGGTTTGCAATTGATGCATGATTTGTTCTACAATCACACGTGCTATTATTTGCTGGTTTGCCTTGTCGAGCGTCCACTCCTTCGAGGCCACTTTCACATTTATCTATGCATCATTCGTTGGAGCGTTCACTTGGGAGGGCCTCCTTGACTTATTCCTTGCCCGTTTTGATGGAGTGTGCAGCTTGGATGCTTGCTTGCACTCATGCCTATTTCTTTCATGATGGGACATCCACCTTTGGAGGATTTTCTACACACTCATGCATGCTATTTTCATGGAGCGATCATTCGAGGAACCACATGTGGGATGGTTGGACTCGGAGCATATTTGATTTGGCTTGCACACATACTTATGCCTTTTGATGGATGTTTTTGGTTGGAGAGCCTTGTTGCAACTTGCACACCTTCTCATGCTATTTTGATGGAACGTTCCACCTATTGGAAGTGTCTTCTATTGGAGTGTCCACTTTGGAGATTGTTTGCATGGTCCTACACCCTATTTTGAGGAGGGCATTCACCCTTTGGAGCATTTGCTACATTATTTGGGAGATGGCATTCGCTTTTGGAGTACCTTTGGCACACTTTTTGAGGTTTTTCTTGGAGGCGTTCACCATTGGAGTGTCTGTTCCACACTTGGCATGTCTTCTTTGGGTTAGCAATGAGCATTCATCATTGGAGGGCTTACCGTACAACTTATTCATGGTTTGATGTGAGCGTTCCACTTTGGAAGATGTTTCCACTCTTTCTATGTAATATTTGAGGGAGTGTTTCAATCTTGGAGCCTTGCCATTTGGAGCATTCCACTTTGAAGATGTGTTGACCCCTTATTTGGAGCTAGCATCCACTCTTGGAGGTGATCTACACACTTTTTGAGGAGGTTGTTTCATGTTGGAGGAGATCTATAGGGTCAAATTCATACATCATCTTTTGGACCATTTCCTTGGAGCGCTATGTCTTGGAAATCCTTTGGAAGGCTATTTGTTGGATTTCACTTATCATCCTCATTTGATAGAGCCACCCTCCTTGGGCCTTGTCTTGGTTGGATATTGTACTTGTGGCTTTGACAACTTTAATTCATGCATATTGTTGGAGCATTTTGGTTTGTTTACTTCATCTTAGGCTAGATCTTGGGTTTTTTTTATTATTTTATTGTAGAAGAAAGAGGAGCTTAAAGATATATAAGGCTTTGCTCTCTCCTTCATTTATCATGGATGGATTTTGAGATTTCTCTCTCTTTTGTAGCTTAATGGAAATATCTTTCTCGGTGCAATTTGAATTGTAAGGGTTTCTTCTCCATTCAAAGTGTGGTTTATGTTCCTAGCTCTTAGAGTTTTGAGCTCCCCAGAATCTTACATCGATGTACTTTTACTTTTATTCTTTTACCTTCTGTTGTATTGCTTTAGTGGAGTCAACTTAGCACTCCCGCATTGTATTGACATCATTGTACTCAATAGTCCCATTGACCTATCTTATTCTTATCTATGTTGTTGGTGAATTGTGGAATTGCTAGAACTTGTTGAATAGGGCCATGTGGTAAGGGTTTATTTATTTGATTGGAAGGGTTAGTTGTGAGAAGTATTTCATATATTTTCCTTTGTTATGTTATGCTTGAATGTTAATTTGCTTCCATCATCTTTCTAAAGTTTTTGCTCTTTGATACTTCATTGCATAAGTCACACCCTAATTACCACAACTTTGATGTGGTACCTTCTTGGGCCCTCTTAGTCTATCTCTACAAGTTATTTTTTAGCATGTTAGGGTTTCATTATGGTATGTGTATGCAGCCCTAATTTCCCTAACCATACATGAACTCGCCTTCTTGAACTAGCCCTTGACTCCATTTGCCCTTGTTGGATTGATACTAGTCTTCTTGCTCCTTCCATCACCTTTTTATTACTATACTACAAAAATACCTAAATGTTTTGCGAAGCTATCTCTTCACATCACCTTGCCCTTCATTGCTATGTTATTGTGAGCGGGAACGAGGAGTGGGGAGTGGGAGCGGAGCGAAAAGCGAAATTTTCAAAAGCTCTCATTTGGGGAGCGTTTCGGGAACGTTTTTTGTATAGTATATATTTTAATATATTTTGATGGATTTATATCTAAAAAACATGTAGGATGTTGAATTAGCTAAAGAATACACGGATTAAACAATATAACATCAATCATCTAGTAGTTACAACTTATAACATTATCATCAAATGATCAACCATAAAAGATTTTGTAGGAGCTTGGCAAAGAAGGGAGTTACCATAACATTGTCATTAAATGATCAACCTAGTGAAGGAAAGGAAGGGAGCGCCTTGGGAGCATTTTGGGAGTGAGCTTCCGAAGGAAGTGAGCTTTGGGAGTAGGAGCGAGGGGGTGGGGAGAGCTCCCACACAACATAGCTTCATTGTCATAGCCTAGCAATCCTATCCTAGGGAAGGTCTCCTTGAGTTGGAGAAGAGCCAACCTAAAATGTAGAGACGGAGTTATTGAGGTGACAATGGGTAACCCTTCTAAGTTGCGGGTGGGCTAGCATTGTTCTTTTGGGATTAAATTACACATGCTAATTTGAGTTGTAATAGGTGTCATAGAAAATTTGTTGATACTTTTCTGATGGTTTCCAAGAGTCTTGGTTAAAACTTACAGGTTAGCTAATTTGTGAAATCAGGTAACAATTGATTTTTTAGTAGTTTAAAATTGCTAAAAAATAGTCACGTTTTGAAATACTCCTTTCCGCTTCAGGGAGATATCTTTTGCTAGTTGGATTTTTTCATTTCCCTAGCTCTCATCTGATGGGTGGAATACATAGGAAGATAAAAGGCTTTTTTTGAGCTGTGGGTTGCCTAGGTTATTGAGGTTTTTCAGTTGTTTTTATTAGAAGCACTTCCCTTTTGAGTTTTGCATAATTCTCGAGTTCACCAGGATCATCTAGATTTTTCTAAGACAAGCTATGGTAAATAGTAGTCATCTTACAGGTTTTGGAGTTGATAGGGGCATCATTGTAGATGTTCCAAACACTTGTTTTCAGGGTTGCCTTTCTTTTGGAGGAAGGAGTGCTTGTTTGAGCTGGATGTATGATGGGGTGATTGACACTAACATATTATCGGATCAGCGCACAGGACATGGGAGGGACTTCAATAGTGCTTGACCTGATTCAGCACCTTTTAGAATAAAGGAGGCGTTGTTAGCCATGATGATTATAAAAAGGTTTAGGTTTCTATAATTTAATTCATTGTAATGAATAAGGGGTTATATGATAAACACTAAATTAGAATGTTAGGTTTTTGGTAGTTCGAAAGTCTCACATTATTTGTTGTGGTCGTGTCTGTGTATTGGTGTTTGGTCCTTTGGACACCATCCAAGGTTGGATGCAGGTGTTATTTCAGTTATTTAATAAAACAGCTTTCTTTATAGTCCACCTTGTATTGCTCTGTTTCATTTCTTGCTCACTATTTTATAACATTCAACATGAGAATCACAAATACTAAATGGTTTTTTAGTAAAGATGAGTTAAAATAATTATCTTTGCTTATTAATTGTTAAAAAGGCTACATGAATCACCAGAAGTTGGATATGAAGCACCAGAGGCTGGATGCATGTGTTACTTCAGTTATTTATTAAACCTGTTTGCGTTATAGTTTGCCTTGTCTTGCTTATTAAATGTTAAAAAAAAGGCTATATAAGCATGTTTGTAAACTCTGGTTATTTACAGGATGGATCTGACTTGACTTCCTAAGTATGAAGAGAATCACAAGTACTCAATGAATTTGCAGAAAAAACGTGTTATAAAATAAATATCTTTGCTTAATACAGCATTTAAATGTTAAAAAAAAGCTATATGAAGCATGTTTGTAAACTGTAGTTATTTAATATTTACAGGATTGATCTCACATGACTTAGTGACTTTCAAAGTAACAGAAATTTTATCCTATCTAATTAAGAACCAGACAGCAGTTGCAAGTAGTGATTGTATATGGACTGTTTGATCAAAGGGAAATAGATTCCTCAATACAGTTTTTTATTTTCTTGGAATGCAGGTTGTAATATTTGATTTAGATTATCTTTTCTAATACACCAAAAGATGTCACAAAAAGGCTCCATGAATCATGTTTGTAAACTATAGTTTCTTTACAGGATGATCTCACTTGACCTAGTAAGTTTGAAAGTAATGAAATTTTATTGCATTTGATTAGGATCCAGACCAAAATTGCAAGTAGTGATTGTATATGTTTTTTAATTAAGGCTTCCTTAAACATCTATTAATTGGGAATATGTACATGTTGAAAACCCTTGTTAAANCAAGTACTAACACAAATCTGAATGCTGCAAATTTTCTGTGTGAATGTTAACCTCACTGTTTCAGCCCCCTTTGCTCTGATACCATGTTGAAAACCCTTGTTAAACAGCTTGCTGGTTTAATGAACAACTTCTTGAATTTCACTTCAGCCGGTTATGCATAGGCTTGAAGTTACTTATGAAATTTCTCTGAACAATTTAAACACGCTGAAAACAACTAACAGGCTGTAAATAAACACATGCACACCATAAAATTTGACACAGTAATTTTTGGCAAATTTGCCCTGGATAAAACCCCCACGGGGAAAACCAGTTTGAGATGAGAGCTTTTATTATTTCTTCAGTAAAATGTAGGACAGAAAATGAAAGATGAAAATACAACTTATCTCCGCCAGAATTTCTCTCAGCAATAAATGCACATGTACAGCAACCCCTGACCGTACATCTCCTCGAAATTCGTGCCGATCTGACAGCAGATCCGTACAGCAAACCAGCCGTACAAATTCCTCGAAATTCGTGCCTATTTATTGCAGTCCGCACACAGTCCGTACAGCATTAATTACAGCCGTACTTACCTCGAAATCTGTGCCGAAATTTACTCAGCCGTACACAGTCCGCACTCCCCNGCCTATTTATTGCAGTCCGTACACAGTCCGTACAGCATTAATTACAGCCGTACTTACCTCGAAATCTGTGCCGAAATTTACTCAGCCGTACACAGTCCGCACTCCTCGATTTTCGTGCAGCATTTAATTCGGCCGTACACCTCGAAATCTGTGCAGACCTGGCCGTACTCCCTCCTCGAAATTCGAGCCAATAAATGCAGCCGTACTCAGCATTAAATGTGGCAGTACNGGCCGTACTCCCTCCTCGAAATTCGAGCCAATAAATGCAGCCGTACTCAGCATTAAATGTGGCCGTACTCCAGCAATTAATGTGGCCGTACGATCTAGGAAACCGTGCAAGCAATTTGCTGAAATCTTCAGCTTCAAACCCTAACCTGGAAATTTGACCTCCTTGAGCAATTCGACCTCCTTGAGCTCTCTCTTCTCCTTCACTTGAAAAATGAAAAAGTCAACTCACTTTTGCCTCCCTCACCCCTTTTTATAATTTCACAGTGAGAGTGAAATTCTTATTTATTTATTTCCCATAAATAAATTCACTCACTTACTCACTTTATCAAAAGGTGACTATAGTCATAAAATCACATTTAAGTGACTTTAATGTGAGGGTCACATTTTTCCCTCTTAAGTGACTTAGGCAAAATAAAGCCACTTAGGGAACATCTGACTAGGTACAAAAATCAACAGTACATGCCTTTTATTACAAAAAGGGGTGGGTTGCCAGTACAGCCTCCACCAGCAAGTCCAAAAGTAAAAAATCGGGACTATCTTATGCCAAAACACCCCCCCATCATGGAGTCACAGTCATTTTCGTAGAAACATAAAACCCAGGGCATATGCCCAAGCTCTATACACTATTCTATGACCCAGCCAGCCCTAGAGAATACTGTCATGGTCATTTGGGGCCTTGCCCCACCCAGAGTCGTCGGTTGATGAGCATCAATGAGTTCCATGGGGTACTACCCATCGGTAGGTGGCTTGGGGGGCTTGGGCCCCAGTGATTCTATACTGATCACTTGATCAAGGGGAAAGAGTCCTCAATTCTGTTTTTCAGTTTTTGTATTGAAGATTGTAATAGTTGATCATAGCTTGGAATAATTACATGTTAGAGTAAATTGCGTGTATAGTGGGCACAGCAGCAGCTGGCTGTTACAATTCTTCCTGCTGCATTTAAGAAAAAATGTAAGTCATTTTGGTAAAGATAATGAAAAACCATATTAGGCCTCAACTAGCCTACATTCATAGACAATCTGTTGTTTCCCCCAAAGGAAACACCACAGTCAGCACCTTTTTCACAAGGAATCAGTGATTCAGCCCACAAGGGCCAGCAAATGAACTGTATCAGTTTCATATCTGGACACTCCTTTATATTATACCTAGTAAAGATGCCAGCATCAGGATCTTTATTTTGTCGAGTGGATCTTCTATCCTATTTCTCCTGCACCTGAGGATCTCTCATCCTTTATGGGTTGAGGTGTTATAACAGAAAACTTGCATACAGTTTTTATTTGTTACATTTGAAAAGTGATGCCCAGAAAATTTTATTTTGATTAGGAAATAAGAGGTCATTAAAAGTAATATTTGACAGAGCACTGGGACCATAATTTTCATCTTTGTAATTTGGTAAGCTAAATTCAGTTCTATGCCATTTAATTTCTACTCATTTGTATTGTGATTATGTTAACAGCAACTATGACCAAGATCATCAAGGAGATGTTACCTGCACATGTTCGTGTCACCAGAGATGCTCAGGACCTTCTAGTTGAATGCTGTGTAGGTAAGTTCCGAACTTTGTGAGAAGATATTTATATTTGGTTTACCTCTTAAGATAGAAAATCGTGATCTCTCGGAAATAGCACAGATCATTAACCAGAAGTCAGAATGGAACATTACATCTTTCACCGATTTCTAGCTTTCCCCATGTCTTTGTTAAGCTCAAAAAATTGTTTTTATATAGATTGGTCTCAAAACTTGTCAATTGTGTCTAACCCAAGTGGTTGTGGGATGGAGTGTTATCCTCCCCACCTGGGTTCTATTCCTGTAAGTGACACGTTGAGCTTATAATGAGTGTCATTGCAATGGCTTTGAGCCTTGCTGTTGACCTGGCCTTGTGCCCTAAAGAATCTAGGGTTTACCATGGGTACCATCCTTTGAAAGCGGGGAAGTGCCTGGGGATTTTCCCCAGGGTTAGCTACCTTGGCAAAAAAAGATCAGTCTGCAAACATTTTAAATGACATTTGCAGTGATGAATAACTCTGAGTTTCCGTATATCCCCATGAATAAGTAGTTAAACGGTCAGCCATATATGTTTTACTGCAACTGAAAGTAAGCTTGATGTAAATGGAAGCAGTGCATCTTTTATAGATTTTTTCCATGATAAGTTTAGTGCATCATATCTAGTTGTGCTATTTCAAAGTGATAAATATTTTATCCTGCTTAACTGCTTATAACTAAGTGTTATGCAAATCTATATTCATGCAATTATTTCCTTTGATTGCTTCCTTTATGAAGGACTGATGATAAATTATAATAGACTAGTTCCTTGCTTCTATGGTAGTAATTTTATCCCGTATGGCATGATACTTCCAAACATCCTAAGTAGAACCAGTCATTTGTAGGTTTCTCTCTTGCTCAGTGTAGTTTTATGTTATATGGACCTTTTGTTTTTGTATAGATCAATGTAGAATCTTTAGGCAGTGAATGGATATCTTCACAAGTTAGGTACGGCTAGTATTTTGTTAATTTGATGTGGATGGGGACTATTTGATCCTTTACCCTAGAATCCTTTTAATAAACTCTTGTGACTTAAGAGGTTCAACAACAATCAGGAGAGTTACGGAATAGGTTATGAAGACATTTTTCTAGTCTTTTTAGAAACCTTGTTATGTTTCCTTTCCAACAAGCAATTTTTATCAGCATTGTTGTAATATTTTTTTGGCCAGATGGTGGTTCTAAGTTCTAAGTTCTAAGTTTCCTATTTCTTATAAAAGTTTCCTTCAGTTGAGATATGTTTTGGAAGTGTGTTGCCAGTTAGTAATAATTTTTTGTGAGATAAATACGCTTCTCAGACATCTGTTTTCACTGCAGAGTTTATCAATTTAATCTCATCAGAGTCTAATGAAATATGCTACAAAGAGGAGAAGAGAACTATTGCACCAGAACATGTTCTTGAATCTCTAAAGGTTGGTTGACAGTTCAATTTGCAATTTAAGTATCTTTCTAATATAAAGAAAGGGAGTTTTGATTTATTCAACCTTTGTTGTGTTATTGTTCTTGATGATTATATCACTGCTGGGTCTTTGATATGACTTGTTTTTCCTCAAACAATTTAACATGACATTCTTTTTAAAACTACTATCTTAACCAAAATGAGTTATGGTTTTCTGTTTGCACTAGCAAAGTTGGTCTTGGTATTGGTCCTGTGTCAGGTGCTGATCCAAGTCAAGACTCAATATTAGTGAATGGTAATATTTATTATTATTTTGTTATTTCGTTGTTATCTTAAACTCGAGCCTTCCAGATACCTATTTTTTCATATTATAATTCCATATAATGGCAGTAGTTTTTAAAATTAAATTGTAAGCATGGTTAGATCATCTTTCCTTTTTAAGTTGCTTCTGTATATTACTCTAAAGTTTCACAAATCCATAAAAATTGAAAAGGAGGGGTTTTTCCTAGTAGATATTTTGTGGAAACCTAAGGGACTGGTTCAAAGTTTCAGTTTAACAAGAAAAAATGCCCAAGATCCACATTTATTAGGGGCTTGATTTAGGTCAGCATACAAGATTTTTTTCCCCTCTTTTTCTTCTTTCCAGAATTTGTATGAATTCTTGACTAGTTTAAAGTTTCAGTTTAACAAGAAAAAATGCTCAAGATCCACATTTATTAGGGGGTTGATTTAGGCCAGCATACAAGATTTTTTTGCCCTCTTTTTTTTCTTTCCAGAATTTGTATGAATTCTTGACCTATGAACCTCTTTTAACTTTTAAGTCATTGTTGGTTTATGGTGTCCTTGTATCTGTGATGTTATGGGAAAAATTATGATGATGGTACATGCCTCGCTTTTTGGCTAGTGATTGCTAGCCTTGGGGGGAATCCCTAATGATTTGAAATAAAAAAATTCATATTTACCCTGTAAATAGGCTTCAAGTTCGCAAACCTCAGAAATTACTCATGTTTATGGCCTTAAACACTCAAAATCAGCAAGTGAACTTCAGATTTATTTGTAAGAATGTTAAAAACTTAAATCAGCTTTACCCATTCTAAATTTGCAATAAACTACTTTAGATATGTGACAAAAGGTTGTAGATCTGCAAATAAAATACTCACCAACAATGAAGCACATTTGTTTATTTTAATTTTTTTGACCAGTACCTTCAAATTTCAATCCAATTGGCATGGAGAGAGAAGAGAGGAAAATAGAGGAGGCAAGTGTTATTCGAAGCTCATCAATTCAGAAAATTCCACATCAAACAATTAAATTCATCCATAACAAAGAGTTGGCCACTGGAAGAGTTTCTCCTTTATTTGAAAGTTGTAGTACATGGTCTGAGAATATTGTTGCCGCCTTTCACGCACCTGGGGGGGTTAGGTT
>LPNX010792433.1:690518-727948 GCA_001517045.1 Pseudotsuga menziesii | reverse complement strand
ACAGCAGAAGAACTCAAGTTTTGTTAGGCTATCTCTTCAAAATCACCTTTGTACCCTCATTGCCATAGCCTAGCAATCCTATCATAGGGAAACCCCCTCGAGTTGGAGAAGAGCCAACTGAAAGTGTTCAGAGGTAGTTATTGAGGTGATACTGGGTAACACTTTTAGGTTGTAGTTGGGATAGCCTGTTCTTTGGGGGTGTAATTACACATGCTGGTTCAAGCTATAATAGGCTCCAATTGTTGGGATAGGTTGCTTGTTCATAGGATTTCTGTGAGAAACTTGTATTCCTGTTTCGGGATACTATGGAGCCACTTGGTTTCTCCTTTGGTATTTTTTCAATTTCTTGATTTTATTCATTATCTCTTTTTTGGTAGGCATCTAACCATACATCCTTGTGATTATGTCGATATCTATGCTTCTACTCTTTATTTCGTTCATATGCTCTTCAGATATTCGACAAGACTTTCCTTCTAGAGTTCAAATGAAACTATATTCTCCTACATAATTCATATTATCAAAAATCATTTGGATCTTCAATGTTAGCTTCTCTCCATCTCATAGCTTCTGGGTATGGTTCCTCATCATTCGTATATCTCTTCGTGATCCTTCATATTGGTGGGATTTATGGGGGTAGGGATCCTTTGTTCTTGAGGACCTCTGTTTCTATGCCATCCACCATTTCTCCTTGGTGGCGTCTGGCTCTATTGTTCCCTTTTTAGGCATACTAGCCTATTTTGTATTGTGGTCTGTGATTGAGATTGGGTTCCATGCATTTGATGGCCTCTATCAATAATGTTATTGAATTTGGAGCTGGCTCTACTGAATTCATAGTTCTAGGTTTCAGCTTTACTCTAGAGGTTGTGGCCCTTAATGAAATATGCAACTCACTCTTTCCTAAAGCTGTCCAATACTTCTCAACCTTAAGTGTGATTTCTTGGGCCTTGTTAGATTCTTTGGTTCCTTCTCTCTTAACAAGAACCAAAATGCCCATCAAAAGAGTCTTGGTAATAAATCATGCAAGTTGTTGTTGGGGGTTTGATATCATTATGTAACCTTTGCACTATCTAAATAAACCTCTTATTGAACTCCCCTACTATTTCATTTTCATTCTTCTTTGCACCACTCAAGGCAGCTAGCAAATATGTATTGTCTTTATGCTCTCCCCATTTATCCGAGAAAGCTTTCTCAAGGGCTTCCCATGTATCAATATTGTTATCTGCCAAGCCCTTGAACCAATAGATTGCATCATCTTCCAAAAATAATGTAAATAACTTCAAAGTGACATCCAAATGTTTGGCTCCATTGTTTTTACTAGTGGCACTTTTGAATTTATTCAAATGATCCTGAGCTGAAATTGCATTGTTCCCTTGAAAGATAGGGAGACTATCTATAGTCTTTTTTTGGAATGTCATGGAGAACTCTAGCAACTGCCAAGATATGCAAAGGTTTATAAATATCATCTAACCATGCGGCAGACTTGTTGCTTGGAAGGATTGATTGATTTGCGGGAATTGAAAACAAATGTCTTATATCTTCAATAACATCACAATTTGGTGCATTTGAATCTGAGATGCTTGACTTAGCTTGTTCACTAGGGCTACTCATTTCACCATGATAGCTCCCTCGTTCTCTTTAGTCCGGTTCTCCTTTGCACGAAAGGGGAATCCGTAATAATAAAAAAGTTTAGCTTATGCTAATTGCTTGAAATGGATTGGACTTAGTTATAAATTTGGGGTAGGATGATTTCTTGATTTATATTTTAGATTTAGGAAACAGAAACTAAATTATTAGTGTTTGTATTTTTTGGGGCGCTTGAAAGAGAGATTAGTGCCTAAACTAGAGACTAGTGCTTGAAAGAGAGACTAGAGGTCTGGTTTCTAGTAATTATTAAGTCAAAACAAAGCTGCAAAAGTATGCTACAGTCAGCCCTAATTTTCTGTTTTATAAATCGGAAAATTACTTGGAGGGTCTTTCCAAAGGTGCACCTCTTAAAACTTTCAATGAGGGTGTGCCTTACTATGAACCGAAAAATATGCAACAAACTCTAAGTAAGATGATGGCTGTAAAATCAACACATTCAGAAATAAAACAGCAAAGGAACATAACAGGGGAAGACCCACACTTAAGCCCCTCTAATAGAGTAGAAATACTGGTTACAATTAGCCCTTCAAGCAGATTTTGCAAGTACTTTCCTCATCAACAAACCTTCAACATTAGCTCTAGAGTGTTTTTACTTAAACTTTCAACAAACATTACAATCTATGGGAGCTTCGCTTATATTGAGGTCGAGCTCAAAACCCACAAACATAAAATAATAATATCCAAGTTTTAGATCCGTGATTCATACGAAAATTTAAAATATAATATCTCGTAACTACCTCTAAGACAAGTCAACTACAAAACAATGAAATAATTGGACAAAGGAGTGATGATGCTGCTTTTCCTCTCCTCAACCTAGGTGTCTCCTTAAACTTGGCTTGTTTGATCATGCAAAAGCATTCATAATGCTACATGGTTCCTCCAAAAATACACCCATCGATATAGCCTCAAACAATGTGCCAAGATACCACATATAGGGAAGCTCTCCAATCAACCAAGAGGTATGTAATCATTAAGTACCAGCCACATGCCCAAAATAGTAAAATCAGTTAGGGCATTTTCTCCAGGAATCCAATAAACTCGTCCCCAAAGAGGATCTCATAGAAATATGTGCAAAGAGGGTACACTTAGCCGTTTTAACAACTTCCATGGATGGAGGAGACCTCAAACAATGTGCCAAATTCGGAGTATTCTTGAAATATTGCTTGAGATGTTGGTGGTTGGTGATAAATTTGATTATCTCCCATGCTTTCCTTGTAAGTTGTGCGCTCCTTGATCCATGAAGCTTTATTGTCAATATCTTCTAAGATCATATTTAAATTATGGACAATGCAAGGAGTCCAAAAAATGTGATCATACCTGCTCTCAACAATCAAACCTTTGGTTTTGCAAACGCACCACCTTAGTAGACCCTATTTGCTCAGTGGCCTTGATTAAAATATTAGCAACGAATTGAATACCCGTTACCTGTATTGAACAATGTTTGTCCTTCAACGACGTTGTTCCTTTTGGTGAAGTGGCAATGATATTGATCAATGGCCTATGCCTAGTATCTGTCCATCCTTCTAAGACAATGGTGACCCTAGAGCTACTTCACAAAGCACGAATAGGTACTAAAATATCCTCAACAAGACCTTTCTCTATTTTTGAGTAGATTGGTTTGCATTTTTTTATAGTTAGGCCCCTTGAACCCTTGAGTTGTTGTGCTAGTTTCCCTCAACATATCTCTCCAATAATGAGTTTGGACCACATTAAAAGGGATACCACATGCATATATGACCTTTGCCACTCTTGTTTTAGCTTCTTCACTCCCTTGAACTTTCACTATTTTAGCTGTTTTGCTATCTTGAATTGTAGAATGAGGAGATGAACATTTAGAATTATTTGATGCTTGTAGTTGTTGTTGCTAAGCTGCTTTTCTCTTCCTTGCTTCATGCACAATCTTTGGTTTTGTGTTTGGATCATAAGGAGTACCATTACCAAGCTTATCATGTATTCTTTTAATCCTATCAGCCTCTTTCTGCTCACTTCATACTTCCTCTTCTTTGCTGGGTCAACTGTTTTTTGGAAATAATCTACACCCTTTCTCGATTCTTGCAAAAAATGTGCATTCACTCTTGGGTAAGGGCCCTTATAGGGTTTATTTCATAGATTGCATTCCATTCCCATGAATCACTACGGGGCATTTGCAATCTTTGTAACATGCTTCCAAAGAGGATAATAGTCAGTCCTCTTGTTGGCATTAGGCATTAGAGGAAGAGAAGTAGCTTGGTTGGAAGCCATTGTTGAAAGAAATGTAACTTCAAAAGATATTCTATTGTACTTTTATTGTATTCCTTCTTCGGAGATGTTATTCCTTCGTTTAGAGATGTCCTTGATGTAATTGGTCATGTAAAAGTCAAGAGGTAAAACTTCTGTTGTAAGTCGAGGCAATAATACCCACAAAAGTATTTTATAAGTGTTATTTTGAGTCTTCCTAGGTACGACCCCAATTAGAGAACCTGGACGACCTAGTTAGGTATTTGAGTCACTCACTTGATGAATATAAATAGGTGAGACGCCTCTCTCATTCATACACACTTTTCACTTAAGCATTGCGCAAGAGAGAGAGAGAGAGAGTATACTGTGGAAGGGAGCTGCTATTCTTGTTCTTGGGGTTTTACATTGTACTTGGGTCGAATTCTATATAGAGGAAGTTTTGTTGGGTTTTTTCCCCCATGAGGGTTTCCCAGGATAAATCTCTGTGTTCTTTTGTGTGGTTGTGCTTGTCTTTCTTTCAGTGATCCTTTGCTTATGGTTATGATGTTATGATGCTAAATGTTTTAAGATATTGTATAACCATTAAAAATTCTAACATGGTATCAGAGCCACCCCGAAAGAAGTCTTTGTGCAACCGAAACATTTCTACAACTGTAGCTACTGGAGATTAGGGTTTCATGCTTGAAAACCCTAGAACGCAAAATCTAGTCATCTTGGCATTTTTTGCTATAACTCGAGTTTGCTGCTCAGGTGTTGAAACTTGGACAAACCGAAGATGAAATCTTGCCGTACCTTGTGTGCGAGTTTCAGCATCAGATTCATTGTACTTAAGGAGATATGATTCCTCCAAATTAGGGTTCCAGCCTCTTCCAGAATTCAGTTTTAAACAAGTGACCTAGGGATAATTGCTATATCTCGGGCTAGGAAGGTCCAAATCAAATTTTGAAAGATGTTGCAAATAAGTCACGAATTGTAGTTTTAGTGGTGTGGGTTTAGATCCCGAAGTTGAAATCGTGACACGTGGCAGTCCGTACAAGTTCGCTATACTGAACCAGTCCTCAACCAGGTCACCTTGGGAAACTTATCATAAGTTCTACTTGGGGAATCCAATTCTGCTCTAACTTGTGGAGTTGGAACGGAGACAGATCAGGCTATCTCAGGATGGAGTTTTAGACCTTGAGGAGCAGAAATTTCGGAGATAAAACATAATCAAGATTAAACAATTCTACAAAAGAAATTTGAGAAACTAGGGCTTCCTGTTTCGGGCACTTCCCTCCATCGATCGGTTGAAAAATGAGGACTATCAAACTCACCCTAGGAGGGCATATCTTTCTATGGAAGAAGTTTCTCATTTTGTGGATTTTCAATTTTTGACCTAACACTACTGTCGGGGAAAACTAGGGCATCAAATATTTTGCAGCTGTGTCCACAATTTTGGGAAAATGTGTATGTGTATGGGAGTGACTACAATAGATCTTAGAGGTTGAGAATCTCAACATGATTCTAGAGATTAGAGATGCAGTCAAGACATTGAAGAGGTTCGAGATTTTGGGCTATAGCTACATTGATGACATCTAGTTAAATGTTGCTATGTAATCCTACTTCAAAGACAGTTGATGCCATAGTCTATAGGCAGAATATTAGATCGTTGATGAACTTGATGAACATGAGGCGGGATATTTGCTTTGCGGAGCCGAGATGTGTTCACATGGATGTGGTAAAGCACGTACCTGAAGGGTACAATTAAGTATGGCCTCATATATGCAAGAGACCAGAGGATTTGTATGGAGAGATATGATGACTCTACTTGGGTTGTCAGTGCTACAAACAAAAAAAGCACTCCAACATGTTGCATAAAGCAGACCAGTGTTCCTCGAAGTGCAACCAAGGATGAATATATTGCAGCTGAGAAGAAAGCAAGGGAAGATTCCTTAAGTGATGAGGAATATGATCCAGAAGAATTCTACAGATGAAGACGAAGATCATACTCTTGTCCATTTCAGCATTGGATAAGAAGGGATGAATTTGTAGGACACACAGATTCAACACCAATACATAGTTCTATGTGATATGTGGTGTAAGAAGACTTGCTGAGTATTTTCGATCATGAGCAAGATAGGCTCAAAATCAGACGATGAATTAGAGTACGTTGTCAAAAACTCTAGTAATTCATGCAAGGAGATAAAGATCAAGATGGAGTCTACCAAACAAAGATAAGTATTTGGATTGTCATTTCCTACATATCTAGTTGCTTAAATGATATTGTTCAGTTGTGTACATAGATATGTTGAATGTTCCTAGATTTAGGAAATGTGTTATGCATGTTAGAGTATTTGCAGTTTGTTATCCACTAAGTTGCACTTAGGGGATTTCCAGTGAGCCGCCAGAGTATTGAACAAGCCAATTGTTCATTGCAGTGCTCATAGTTTCCGTGGTTATATCAGGACCAGTTGTGGTTCCTTTTTTTTTAATAAATGCATGTTCATACCCCTTGGGGACGTTGTAATAAATGTTCTAACACGACAAATTTTTTGTAAAAGACTTGTCGTCCTAGGACTTGGCCATAAATCCGATCATTCCAAGGTGTTTTTTTCCATGTCAATTATGCAATGTTGAATAAGTGATGTATAATTTTTGAGTTTTTCATCGCTCCTCAAAAGCTGGAATTTTCGTCTTGGTGGTTAAACCTTGGGAGGCTATTAAAGTTCATGTGTCGATGTATATAAGCGTGTTAGACATGGTTTTGAGTCATTATGAACATGTACTAGGTCCCCCTTAGTTTTTTTCTGATTTCTGAAAAAATAAAAGTTCCCGCATTTTTAGGCCATTTTTTAATGGTTTAAATGAAAAAATTCAAAATGTAAGAAAAGTGTGATCCAAAGTCTATTTCATGCTCAGAGCACCTCCTTTACCCAGGACCCACTTTTCCCATGCTTCGGGTGATTATTTTGTCTCGTATGGCATTATTTCTCTATCAGTGCGGCAAAGTGGCAGAAATATGCTAAATTTTGACAAATTGCACTAGAGTCAAAAATAAAAATTCAAGTCATAAGTCAAAATCGTGACTTGGAAAGGGTGGCGATTGTTTTATACGGTGGATGACATCATACTTTGTTATATTATCATTGTTTATCATTTGCTTCAAGTCATTGTTGTGAATGCTATTATCATGCTAATGAATTATATGTTTTAATATTGCAGTGCTTGGTGATTTTATCAAAACTCTTAACAAACAGTTTGATCATTCAATCATTAACAAACAAGAGCCTTAACAACTCTTTCTTAGGGACTACCCCCCTTGGCTTCGTTAGGAGTGATCTAAATGGAGGAGTCAGGAGCAGGTGACTGTACCTGATTCGAGACTTGCCCCTAAGGACACACCAAGCAACTTGAAGATTTCTGCTGCGTTTTTCCCCTAGGTGTGTGTAAGGTGGTAATATAGTTCACTACTAATATGCATGTGATGGGTAAGTGGCTTATGGTGTTGTACAACATTCCATTGCTACTTATCTAGAATGAAACCTCTGTGCTGACATGTTGGGAGTAGTACACGCTCATAATACTGTCTTGGTAGAGATGGAAGGCATCTAGAAAGTTACCGTATGTATACGGGATATGGATGAATGTTGTATTAGCTGAAATAGATGCATAACTATATGACATATATCTTTATGCATAAGAATTTGTCATTATGAATATGTTATGAAATGTTTCTAATCATGCAACTGTATTTGACTTGTAGGAAGGATCATATGCAATCACCTACAAGAGAAGAATGATGAAGTTGTGAATGCACAAGAGAAGAATGATGCAGTTGTGAATGTACGATGAAGATGCGGATGTACAAGAGAAGAATGATGAAGAACAAGTTGCAGATGTGTTGACTAAGCCTTTGTCTCATGTAAAGTTTGAATACTTTCAAGACAAGCTTGGTGTAGTCTGAGAGGACCTCCCTCGAAAGAGGGAGTGATGATGACATAGTAGGTTTCCTGTTGTAGTGGTGTGGTAGTTCAACCTAGGTAGGGTATCTCTGGCTAGGTTTGCTTGGCCTTGTTACCACCTAAGTTGTACTTGGTGGATTTTTCAAGTGAGTCGACAAGGTTTGGACAAGCACACTTGTTCATGATCAGTGTTCAGAAGTCCGCTAGGATTTTTCAGGGAGTCTGTTCAAAATTTTTTGTAACACGTTCATACCCCCTTGGGGAAATTGTAAAAAATGTGCTGGCATGATCAATTTTTATAAAAGGCTCGGCTTCCCGGACTTGAGCATCAAGCCAACTAGCCTAGAGTGTTTTTTCTCTCGGTAATTATTGGTTGTTGAACAAACGGCTAATAATTTATGAGTTTTTCACTACACTTCCAAAGTTGGGGTAGTCGTCTTGGTGGTTAGGCCTTAGGAGGTTATTAGAGCCTCTGTGTCAGTGTTTTTAAACATGCTAGGCATTCGAATTGAGTTGTATGGACTTGTACTAGGTCCCCTTAGAGTTTCGTCTAATTCCGAGAAAAATAAATATTGAGTTTCGTCTATTTATCCCTTTTTAAGCCATTTTTTGATGGTTTAATTGAAAAACTTCAAAATGTAATAAAAGATGGGCCCAATGTTAGTTTTTGGTGTGGGGATGCTTGTTTTCACACTTAGAGCGTCCTCTTTACCCAGAGGCCACTTTTCCTATCCTTCGGGTGGAGAAAACATCTCGGAAGGCATTATTTAGCTAACAAAGCATCAAATTGGCATTTTAATGCTAAAGGTGCAACATTTTGGCACTAAAGTCAAATTTTGAAAAAGTCAAAAATCAATTAAAAAAATGATGGAAATGACATGGCATGGGTCCCCCATAAGCATGCGACCCTCTCCATGTGAAAGGCTTTTAAAACTTTGGTTAATTTGAGGTATATCATATGGTTTAAAGTGAGGATGATGTCAACTACAAGGATTCATGCTAACACTCAAAGCCAAAGTTGCGATAGCTTGGGGTGGACCCCCCTTTCATGTGGTAGGTTATAAAAACCTTGGATAAGGTAAATATCATGTATTTTGATATGGGAGTGTTGGTGGATAAATCTACTCAAGCAGATTCAAACCTGATCTCCCTAGTCCAAGTGGATCTAGAACAAATCAAGTACATAATACAATCTACTTTCCTAGATCAAATAAAAATGTAAGTTAACAGATAGATCACCTACTTGAGGTCTGCAAATCCTCTTCTCTCTTTGTTGATCCAAGCTCTAGAGCCTTCGGATCTTGAGTTGCAAAACCCTGTAGGAGCAAGTGGAAACAAGCAAACAATACATGCGTATTTAAACATGAATTGATCTAAGCTAACAGTTAAGGAAGAAAGCTCTAAACATCATCAACACAACAATGTTTATGGAAAGAGCTTATATTACTGTAATCAAGGAGATACATAGAATTACATAGGAAAGAACATCACAACCTAGCCTTAACGCTACAATCTTCCATCCAACAATCCAAGCCAAGCTTCCAAAGCAAGATAATAGCCTCCCAAAGGATGATAGGGATCACCTAGAAATTCCACTAGCATAAGAGTACCATAGTCCTTCCTCCCTTCATAATGGAGAGAGGGTTGAATTTATAAGGTTAAAGAGATAGAGTAGGTTGAGGATTATGAGGAGGGGTCTAAGGGATCTTCCCCATAGGTTAGGGAACCGAATGCCATCTCACCTAGAAGTTAGGGATGATCCTCCACCTCATCCACCTTCGAGAAGGGCCTCAAAACTTCTCTTTTTTCTCTCTAAGCATCATTGGCGCACTTAGCAATAGAAGACAGAGCGCCGACGCACCTTGCATGAAGGGAAAGAGTGCCAGTGGTGCACCTTGCATGAAGGGAAAGAGGGCCGACACACCTTGCCTTAGGAGAAAGACATAGTCCCTTCGCTTCCCACCGCTAGATTCCGTAGATCTGGGCACTCTGCTTGAGCACTTCCTTCTTTCCTTCACCTTTAAAATTAAACTTTATCTTTGGTTTCGGTTACTTTGTAAATGCTTAAGTAAATTAGTTTCGTTTAAAAGATTATTCAAAGGTTGACTTATTTAAGTACATTGCTAGATCCTAATCTTAAAGCTTTATTCTGAGTAGATCTAGATTGATTAAGTACTTAGGCTTATTGTTCATCATTTAAGTACTTAATTTTTTATGCTTTCAATGTTTTATTTGGCACATTTGGTGCATTATAGGTGGTTGGTTTTTCACTTTTGTTGACAGGACAAAGGGAAGTGCTGCTGGAGATTTAAAGCTCTAGGCTATTAAAGGCCTCCTGGAACAACCTTCTTCTTTCCTTCTTCATTCTAAAACCTGTAAGCCTTTGGATCCAGATCTGTAAGGACCAAAGGCGGCCACCATTTTCACTAGTAATATAATAATAATGAGAAAAGCAAGTGGGCTTTCCAAGTGCCCGCACCCCATCTCCCCTGGGGAATTCGTGTCGTCCCCTTAATGCTTTGCTTGATTTGTTTTCTGTATCATTATTGCTTTAGAATAGTTCTGCTTTGATTGATCTTTAGCTTTTTTGTAATAGTAATCGAATACTAACCTAGCCTTGCTTTCTCGATTACGGTTCATGGACAAAAGCTTGCCTGAGTACTGGATCGGAAAATGACTCTTGGTTGTTGTAATTAAGTCTCATATTGCACCCTTTTTTAGCTTTCACAATCTAAAACTGGAACAAACATTTTGCACAAACCTCTGCATATGCTCTACCCATCGCAGGCTTGTTCGAGCTTTGGGATACTCAGAAATGAGGTTTGTTGCATTCAAATAAGTTTCACATCTAAAAAAAACTCATCTTAATAAAATCAACTCCCCTTTGAATAGACGAAACTCCAACACCTCAATTTAATCCGTTGCGGGGAAAGTTCACAGAGGAAGCGGGAACAACTGGGTAGTGACCTTGGGACACCGTCAGGATACACTCTTGTTGGTGTAGTGTTGGACACGTCTCAGAGGCTTTGATCTAGCCCAGATATTCCTCGCATTGAATTGTATCGGATAAGGGTTTTGGACATACTCTGCGTACCGCCAGGTATATTTGGAGTTCCCTTCCCCCCCTAATCTAATTCACACATTTTCACATCTTAAAATAAAATTACCAAGAGCACTTGCAAAACATATCCTTTAGCACTTTCAACACTCTTATTCCATTGGTGACTCCATTTAAGGCACTGGTTTGTTTTTTGTATCTCTAATATGAATTATGGTGTAAATTAAACAATTGTGTTACCATGATTTTACTCTCATCTGTTGTTGTGCTCTTTATTTCAAATATTATCTCAGAAACTATTTGCAAGTATCTTGTTACATTTTTAAATTCTTAAATATTTTCTGTAACACCTCGGTTTTGACCCCGTTTGCATTAAATGTATATGATGTTTATATTGTAATTAATCATAGTGTCGAGCTAAAGGCAAAAGCCCCACCATCGATTTAACGTTTTATGTTTCGATGATTAAAATTGTTGTCGATGGTATTTCGTGCTATCCAACACATTATAATTTTGGCATCATGTAAATATGCATTTTAATTAAAAATACCCACAACCAACTATGTCTATGCAACAAATAATGAGATGGGGGCATCATTTCCTAAGGATAAGGGGGGGTGATATTTAACCTTTGGGGCCAATAGGAAAAAACCAAATGTCAATGGGAGAACCCATCAAACAGTCAACTACCTTTCTTGTCTCATTCACCCAATCATTTAATTCTGTCGGAATTTGGTTGAATTAGTTATTGCATGGGGATGGGAAGAGTATGGGCAGGAAATTCAAATTTGGGGAAAACCCATTTTTGACTTTTGGAGCAAGTTAACACGAAAAATGCATGCCCATTTGGCCATACACCCACGTTCTTCATTTTTCCTCACGCAGTGAAGCTGGGGAGTTGTTTTACATTCATGATTTTGCCTGCTGTGGTTCTCATTCATGAATTTGGAGCTCCTGGGCGTTTTTCTCTCATCAATCATCCACGCTGGGGCTCTCTCAAACGGCTGGAAGTTTTTCTATGTGTGAAATTCGTTTATGGGTTTGCTGTGTATATTTTCCCTCATGTGGGCAGTTGTTCTTCATTATCCTCAGGCCGAGAATTTCATTTTTGTGATAATCTGTGGTTGGGTTTCTTCCCCAACGTTTTTGTTGCATTTCTCCATCGTTTGCCACGCTGAAAATCGATTTTGGCTCCTTGGGCTGTTTTACCCACTTACCATTTCTGATTTTAACTTCCAGGAAGTTTTTGTCCATGCCCAACACTGTAATTGTTGTATATTGAATTTGTTTTGGCCACGTTAGGGCCAAAACGTCCCTGGGATACGATTTGCTGTTAGTGGGTTGTTTTCACCCACCTTGGCAATTCATTTTGTTGCCAAACTGTTTTCCTCAACCCAGAAATTGTGTGTATTGTTGTGTATGCATTTGTGCTTTGGTTTGTATTGAATTGGGAGTGGAAATGGGGCTTGACCAGCTTGATAAAGCTAGTGTGTGAAGGAACCGGGGGCTGGTTTTCTTCTTTGCACACCTTGAATAGCACTGGAAGGGAAGGCATAGCCTGAGGGACTCTGTAGCAGAGAAGGGGATGCTTCCTTGTGTTGGGTGGGTAGATGTTTAGAAGCCAGGATAGATTTGGTGCAGGTGTCTATAGCTTTGTTGAGGAGCTCACTAGCTTAGCAGTCAACCTATCCATCTCATTTGCAGCTTGATAAACCCAAGTGTATTGGCTTGGCTGAATTTTTGTGTTATCCTTGGCTATGTGTGAGCCTGCTAGTGTTTCCTTATTCCTTATGGGAATCATGCCCAGCTCGGGGGTGGCATTGTTGCCGAGAGATTAAGGAGCACATTGACCTATGGTTGGGTGGAACGTTGCAGCGACATAGTTGGTTGCGAGACGAGCTTCTTCATAAGATAAGTATTCTTGTGTTTAAATCTCTGCATTTACATTTGATAATGAATTACAATGAACATGTGAATGAATGGAATGGATTTGCTTTCGCTGTGTGTTAAACATTTATGCATCTGTGCATGTTATTACTTCAATGCATTTCATTTTATGTTCATGGGGCTAGTTGCTCGGGTAGATAGTATTACGGTAGCGTCCTCTTCGTCGGTCGGAGGGTTGGGGATGTTACATTTTCACTCATCCACAAACACACTAAAGCCTTAACAGTCGTAGAATTTAATAGGGTCTACCCCCCTTGGCTTCGATTAGGAGTTGGCCTAAATGGAGGAGTCAAGAACAAGTTGACAGCCTTGACTCGAGACTTGCACCCAAGGACACACCGAGTGGCTTGGAGATTTCAGCCACGTTCCCCCCTAGGTATGTGAAAGGCGGCAACATGCCTGAAGGGGTTAGTAAGCTAGACCATACATGTTTGATCTCAGGGGGATTAGTATGTCTAGCTAGGATTGTTTGGCCCTGTTACCGACTAGGTTGCATCTAGTCAGACTTTCAAGTGAGCCAGAAAAGATGAACAAAGCACTTGTTCAAACTCAGAGCTTAGAGGTCCATCAGGCCTTCATGGCCGTTTTATTTTTGTATCTCAGGGGGATTAGTATGTCTGGCTAGGATTGTTTGGCCCTGTTACCCACTAGGTTGCATCTAGTCAGACTTTCAAGTGAGCTAGAAAAGATGAACAAAGCACTTGTTCAAAGTCAGAGCTTAGAGGTCCATCAGGCCTTCATGGCCGTTTTATTTTTGTACCACATGTTCATACCCCTTCGGAGAAATTGTAATAAATGTACTAGCATGACATTTTTCTTTATAAAGGACTTGGCTTCCTAAGACTTAAATGTTAATTCGATCATTCCAAGGTGTTTTTTCCCTTCTCAATTATGCAATGCTAAATAAGTGATGTATAATTTTCGAGTTTTTCACTGCTCCAAAGTTGGAATGGTCATCTTGGTGGGTAGGCCTTATAAGGTTATTAAAGTTCACGTGTCAATGTATATGAGCGTGCTGGGCATCGGTATTGAGTCATATGAACATGTGCTAGGTCCCCCTACAGTTTTGTCCGATTTCGAGAAAAATATATTTTTCTCGTTTTTTAAGCCATTTTTAATGGTTTAATTAAAAAACTTGTAAATGGCATAAAACTTGATCCGAAGGAAGAATTTGGCATGGGGATGCTCGTTTTAATGCTCAGAGCACACTCTTTACCTCGGATCCCACTTTTCATACACTCCAGGTGTTCAGAAAGTCACTTGTGGTCATTTTTCGCTATCAAAGCATCAAAATGACTCTTAAATGCTAAAAGTGCATCATTTCGGCATAAGTCAAAATAGTGAAAAAGTCAAAAAATGATTATTTTAATGGTTAAAAGTGACTTGGCATGGTGGTCCTTATATAGGCGAATTCTTCTTAGGGAAGAAGCGTCACTTCAAATCATGTTTCACTTACCCTTTTTTTTAAACCAAAGATTGAACTCATGCTTTGCCCATGCGAATGTTTCAAAGTTTGAGTGTGGCCCATGCTTTTGATTAGCAAATGGGTGGTATGATGTGACTCATCATTTAAAATGGAATCACATATTATTGGTAGTATCTACCATGTGTTTTATCCAAGATTAATCTCACATCATATTGGGCCATACGGATGGTAGCGTGAGGGAAATTAGCGCATACATACATTTTAGACTCACGTGTTAGATTGGTGAGGTGGCTTGGTAGGTGGAGGTCGCCTACCTCATGGGAGGTGGCGCCTCCTCCACAATATCACTCCAATTAAACTCAAAATCATCCCATCGATCCCTCAAATTACTCCATGACTCGACCTTGCTTTGTCAGTGGTGGATTTCCCCCCTGGGTCTGTTTTTGCTATAAATAAAGCATGCTTCTCTCCCTTTCAAGTTAGTTGGAATATGCCAGGAAGACCTTGCACTTTGTAACCTTTATTCATTTGTGAAATAAAGAGACTTTGGAGGCCTGAGTTGTGTTGTGCTCTAGTTGAGCAAATGTATTATCTTCCAGCTGTATGGAGGTAACTTGTATTTGAACCATTATGCATGCTTTGAATCTTATGTAGTTTACTTGAAGGATGGGTATCAACTTTGTGATATAGTTTAATCATTTTGTTTATTGAGCTAAGCTATTGAGTATAAATATTTAGAGATCTTGCTAAATGCTTCATTTTCTTATGAAAGCCTTTATATCGATTTATGAACACGTATGCTTCTACATTTGATCTGTGTTGTGTGAGTGTGTGATATGCAAGTTGCCATGACCGGAGACGGGGAAGATCTTGTTTGATCTCTCTACCTTTCTTTTCTAATAGTATTTGTTGCAGATAAAAGTTCCTCGACACACCACGAATGAAGGCTCAAGGATCCTCTTCTCTCCAAGCTTCCCACTTCTCCTTCTCTTGATATTTTTTGTTATCATTCCAGTTCTTTTATTCTGAAAAAGAATTTTTAGATCTATAATTAAATTCACATTCATAAATAGATCTTAAATCGTTTTTTTTCTTTATAGATCTTGCTAAAAGTTTCAAGGCATTATCATTTCTTAGTTTTGATCTAGATTACTAGCTTTTTTGTTTCAAGTTATTTATCTCGTAAAAAACAAAAGGCTTGATTAGTAAGTTAGTATTTGATTTTAATTTCATATTTAGTAATTTAGTGCGTTGATTTGTTTTGCTATCCTTAAGAAGCAAACAAAGACCCCGAGAAAACAACTTTCTAGCTCATTTTCTCAGACATTTTTTCACCTAGTTTTCATTATTTTTACTTGGATTTTTTTTGGCAAATTTTTGGTAATTTTCCCAAGCACTCTTAAAGTGTTTTGGGGCACGTTTAACTAATGCTTGCTTCCTGTTTTTGCAGGTTTAACGAAAAAAGAAGAGGAAGCTCTGGTAAAAAATCGAAAAATTGAAGAAAAAGAAGACTAACAGAGCTCCCTTTTTCATAAAATTTCATTTTATCAAGTTGTTGTAAGCCTTTGGATCCAAAGTATAAGGACGAAACTGCATTTTTCTCATGTTGTAAAGAGCTAATAAAGATTGTAGGCTCCTCAGAGCCCACTCCCCATCCCCCTGGGGGGAGTTAGCGTCGATTTTCGTTTTCATGTTTATGCTTTTGCTAGTGTAGTTAGTATTATTTCTTTGTTATTTTAAGCTGTATATTTATCCTTTGCAAAGTAATACAACTTCTAACCCCACGACTTATCGAGTTACTCGAAAGGGGAAAGAGATGCGTGGTAGGATTAATTAAATAACATTAGTTTGATTTTTACCATCTTTTACTTTTACGGTAACTTACATCCCTTTGCTTTCCTGATTAGGGGTTACAACCTGAAAGAAGTTTTTCGAATATTGCTAAGTTGTGGGCAAAGTCTTCAAGTGAAGCGAGAACCACTAAATAGTCACCACTGGGCCTCGTTAGGCTACACCCTCGTTTGGTGTAGTGTTGGACACACCCTTGCGACTTCGTTTTAACCCACATTTTGCTGTGAGAACCACTTCTAAGTAATTCTGGACATATTCCTCGTACCCCTTGGGTATATCTAGAATCCCCTCTCCTTTCTAATAATACAGATCATCACCATATTAATAAAATCGACCAACAATTTACCCACTCCCTTAATCACCCACTAATAATTTTAAAACTGACCAACAAGACAACTGCAATACTTACATGACACAAGAACATTCCACTTTTACAAGCACTTCATTATTCATCGACACTAGTCTATGTTATGTTTCATGCTTTAAATAAAAACTTGCAAATTGTCGTGAATGATATTTACATTGTGGCATGCTGTTGATGTAATTTTTTTCTTGCAATAGTTTGTTGTGACCTTTTATCCATTTCGTATTAATTCCTAGAACCAATCTTTTCTTTCGTAGAGTAAAAACCTTAGATTTTACTTTTCATAGGGACCACCCCCCTTGGCTTTGCTAAGAGTTGGCCTAGACGAAGGAGCCCATGGTCACACTTGGCTCGAGCTTGCCCCCATGTTTGCACCCAGTGGCTTGAAGATTTCTATCACGTGACCCGAGGTGCGAATTAGGCGGCAACATGCCCAAAAGGGTTAGAAAGCGGGACAAGGCTTGTTTGGTCCCTAGGGAGATCCATTTGTTTGACTAGGCTTGTTTGGCCTGAAAGGGTTAGTAAGTTAGAAAAACGCTCTAGTGGATCTACCAGAGAACCCACCGTGATGTTGCTTCAGATGTCCTAAGGGAAAGACGATGAAATGGCAACACTTTGTGTTGATGCCAACATTTCTATGTTGATGAAGACGATGAGATGCCAACATTTTGTGCTGATGCCATCATTTCTATGTTGATGAAGATGATGAGATGCCAACACTCTGTGCTGATACCAACATTTCTATGCTGATGATGAGCTCCAACATAGTATGCCGCTGCTGATGCTGATGTCTCATCATTCTATGCTGCTGACGATGATGTTCCAACATCTCTATGCTGATGATGTAGATGATGATCTAGCATTTACTTATTGATGATGTTACTTTAGCACCAACATGCTAATGATGTTGTTGTTCCAGTATTTGCATGCTGATGTTGTAGATGATGATACAATATTCACATACTGATGTTGTAGATGACGATCCAGTATTCGCATATTGTTGTTGCAGATGATGTTCCAGTATTCACATACTGTTGTTGATGATGTTCCAGTGCTCACACACTGATGATGCTCTAGATGATAATGATATTCCGGTATTTACACACTGATGATGATGATGATGTTTCGTGATGATGATATTCCACGATGATGATGATGCTTTGTGATGATGTTTTGTGATGATGATGTTCTGTGATGACGATGTTCGTCGAAGATGATGTTCCGTGATGAAGATGATGCTTATGATGTTGTTACAAAACTTCCTATGACATAGATTCAACAGTATAAATCCTAGTATGTGTTAAGAATCCGTGTGAACCCTCCTGTTTATTTTGTTAGTATATTTTGTCGAACACATATGCTTTGTAAGTCGTCTCGTTAGTATGTTGTATTATCCCACATTCATGGAGAGTAATAGCTGCTAAGTCGTTTAGTTAGTATGTTGCATTATCCCACATTCATGGGGAGTAATAGTTGTTTAGATTAGACTTAGTATATAAGTAAGTGATGAGGCCAATGAAGGTAACCAAGAATTATTTGTATTGAGCTTGCTCAAAGGAGGTTGCCCCCTCGAAGTGGCCTACAAGTATTGAGCTTTTTCAAAGGAGGTTGCCCCCTCGAAGTGGCCTGCAATCAATAAAATCTCTTCTGTGCTTTGCTATTTTTGTTATATCATGCATTCTCATTGTTTATTGCAGGAGGTTCCTCACATCTGGTATCAGAGCACATTCCTTGGCACAAGTGGGGAATTTTTTTTTCTCTTATTTTTGGCAAAAAAAAAAGAGGGAAAAATTGGGTAGCGACTTTCAGATCAATTTCTGTAACTTTTTGCATAGATTCAGAAGAAACAAGTTGCAGATCTGAATTTCTCTTGCAAAAATACGCAGTTTCAAAAAGAAAATCATCTCATTTGGAGTTTCGAAAGTGGAGATATCGCTGATTTAAAATCAGCCATTTTCCAGAATTTTGGTGACGACCATGGAAATTATAGAGCGAAAATCTTTTGATTGGGTGCCTAGATTTATGTTCTGATTGCGTGGATAGATGCAGAGTGGTTTTTCCAGCTCCAGAAACAGGTTATAATAGCGATTCTGAGCAATATAGATGAGGTTATGCTCAATTTAAAAATTTCGTCTCAAAACCCTAGCTCTATTTACGGGTTTTTTGGGCATTGGGTGAAATTTTTGCCCAATTTTTTTTGACGTTGTGATTATTGCAGCAGTTCTTCTTCTTTGCATCGATATTATTCATTCGGACAATGAAATAAACCTTATCCGCTTAACTGTGGGAAGTACTTGTGCATAGCGCTAAAACTCATTGTGAAGAGTACCACAAGAACCCCGAAGTAGCTGGCTATTGAGATGACTGTTATGACATATATAGTAGCCAGGCTACCATATTCTATTTTTTAGACACATTACATTTTTCAGCCAGATCTCTTACATATGAGATGTTGAGATGAGCAGTTTTGATGGATCATTATTATATTAGTGGACCATTGTACTCTCCCATGTTAGGACTGAGTCTCAGGACACTCAAATTTGAGGACTGATGTAGCCATTTATGTCATTACAGAGCAGTCATTGATGCCCAGTTTTATATCAGTTCTTTCTCATTGGACAGATGGTGTCTCAGATGGGTTATATTGCATGATTATGACTCAGCTTTTTATGTTGTGTTATGGTTATTATTGCTCTTATACTGATTTTTGTGACATGTATTAACTTGTGGTATCATGATCTGGCGGTCATAATTATATGGACTTCAATGTATTTTGTACTATGTATTGATGCCCTTACTTTGACTTTGAAGTTCTTGTTCTATACTCATTGGTTTTAACCTTCCTTAGGGAGAATAGAGGTAGTCATTTCCACCATTGTTTAGGCTTGCCAATGTTGGCTTCATCATTCATTGTCTCCACCCATCCATTAACTTCCAGTTTAGTTTTCAACCTGATTGACTTCTTAACTTATGGCATGGAGGACCTTTTTCCTCGCTAGAACTTTTGTTGGACAAACCTCCCTGTTTATATTGTGTCTTGGCTCTGAGTTGGTGACAAAACTTGCCTTTGGTGAGTTGGATTGTATGCCTAAATCATTCTGGTCGGTTGTTCCGATGTTTGGCACTCTGCATAACTCCCCTAGTCACTTGAGATGTTGTTAGCTAAAACTGAAAGCTCATGTACTACCTGTATTGAAAATATTGAATATGCGCCCATGGAAAATGAAAATTATAAAACTGTGTTTCTTAACATATGTAAAGAGGGCAAGAGCAATGAAATGCTAAAATACTCCTTGAAGAGTATAAGAAAAGGTCCAAAAAAGCAATGGTTAAAAATATGCTGTATCCAAATATTGCTGACCTTATAAAAATAAATATGTCCTGGATGAAAGCTGCGATTAGCTGTGCTTTTAAGCACTGGTGAAGTCCCAAAGGGTCATATAGGCCAAAAAGGCCATGGAATAAAATGATGGTCCTAATGAACTTGGATCAATCTTGATGTAGTCATGATGCCTAAGTTGAATAAGCACTCTCTAAACAACTCACCCATTTGTGAGGCACTGCCATTCTTTGTGTTGTTGTTTGTCCGACATTGGTTATAGTGAGTATCCCCTTTCTATTATCCAAAGTGTCATGATGTTAAGTAGGAAGTCATCCTTTACCTTTGCGTTGTCAATTTCATCCTTCACCCTTCACTAGCAAATTGGCTACAACTATGAAGTGAGTATAGTCTTGAAAGTCTAAGTCTGAGTAATAATAAATAAAGCCTTATATATGTATTGGTTGATGTACCGCCAGTGAAATGAATGCCACTTGTTGTGATTGTTACTTAAATGAGTTGTAGAGCATGTCTTAGCCTTTTAGCACTTGCAGTAGATGGATGATAGTGTGAGTTATTATTGGTGTCTGATCATTTACAGATGGTTATATTGTTTATTGGATATGATTGATGATCAGATAGAGACCTGTGAGGGGTATGAGTATGCACCTTAGATGGATTTGGACTCTGAGTCTAATGAGACAGTTATTTTCCAGTTCTGGGCATTTGCAGATATGATTAGGCTCATTTTGCCTTTTTGATGCAGTTTTTCTTCACAGGTTGATATGTTTGAGCAGGGAGATGTTTTAGTTGGATCTCCTAGGGCGTTGTATGGGCATTTGGGGTGCAGCCACTTGTTTATACCATAGTACCCCCATCCCAGAGAGCCTGGTGGGCTCAATTTGACAACGCAGGTACCCTAGGAGGTTGTTTTGACAGGATCATGTTTCCTGAGGCAGATTAAAAATGATTAAATGGCTATTGAAGAAATCGATTTGGGCTATTGAGGTAAAGAAATGGCATGGGATGAGTCACAATGATGAAAGTGATGTCTTCCACACCTTCTCTAGCAGTTACAGAACCTGATGGTGCCCACACCTATTTTTGGGCATTTTTATATTATTTTCTGGAGCTTTTGGAAGGCTCATGTTTTCCTCAAGGAGGCACAAAGTCAAAGAATTAAATTATTATATTGTTTTATTGTGCCATGGGGACACCTAGAGGGAGTTAGTTAAACACTCCTTGGACCCACTATGTGCTTCATTTATTTCTTGTTGAGTGGGTTATCCTTTTTATGGGTGGTTTAGTCCACTTTGGTAAATTATGGTTATATTGATCCATGTGTTGTATGTTGAGCTCATCTCAACCATTGATTAGAACATTTTATCTTTTAATCTTAGCCACTCGTGAAAGTGGTTAGGATTCGGTTATGATTGAGGTTCTCTCATTTCTATTTAAAGGAGAGAGCTTCTCATTTGTAAGGGGACTTTGGCTCTTGGATTTGAATAATAGAAAGACTCTGTTTGTGGAAATTTTCTGGATCTGCTTTGCATCTGATGTTCTCAAATGGTGATTGGATAGTCTTCTGCTTCCTAGCATTGTGGAAATTCATGTGAGATCTATATTTTTCTGTTATCATTGTTTTGCCTACAGGAGGGCGTTTTGGCTGGAGCGTTTTTGTAGGGGGACCTCAACTTGCTCGGTTTTCTTCATCTTGGATCAGGGGGTTTTCATTAGTTTCATTGTGATCTATGATTACTTCGTTTTACTTTCTTGTAGCATTTGGTTTCTTTATCTCGTATTGGCAAATCTGATATTGTTGACGTTTGCTCATGTAGGATAGAGGGCGCATTGGTGGCTTGTGACTTACATCCTTCACAGAAATCATTGGGATCTGCCAGAATTGATCGGGATAGCAAAGATCATCACTGTTAAAGACTTCTACAAGCATTTCTAGGTATGATCTAACAGGTAAGTCTCTTCTTTTTAGATCTTATTCCATTGTACCTTGTTTTACTTCAAATTTTCTAAAAAACTCTTAAAATACTAAAAACCCTAAAAAGCACTAAATTTGGGAATCGTTCGATCTTTGGCCAAACCATTTCTGGGTTTCATAGATCGGGCCTCCCCTTCACCAAATCTACTGCAACGCTGGGTCAATCTCCTGCTGGTTTGACCTAGATCTGATTTTTAGCCAGAAAACTGCATAAACCACCACTGAAAATTTGACCTACTAGGGTTTTGACTTTTTCTAGAATTCTGACTTCACAGATGGATAGATCGCGTCCCACACAGCCCAAATCAACCCCAATGCTATCTAGATTCATGGCAGTTTGACCTAGATCTGAGTTTTTGACTGAAACAGCCCTAGCGCCCTCATTGAAAATTGGACTTTTCCGGAATTGACTTTTTCTGAAATTTGAGAGAATAGGCTGATAGATCAGGGCTTGAGCTCTCCAGAACACCCCCAACGCTGAGTTAGTTCCTTTTGGGTTGCCCTAGATCTGAAAAACTCGTTTTCACCCCCTTAGACCTCTCAACAGATTTTGACTTTTCCAGATCTGATCTTTTCTGAAATTTTTCGATTTGAGTTTGTAGATCGGGCCATCCTGATTTCATTTCCCCTCCAACACTGAGTTGATAGTCTCTTGGTGGCTACAAATCTGCAGATTTGCTTCTCCAAGCCCTGCACTAGCCCTCCTCCTGTTGGATCTCTTGTAACCTGAGTTTTCCGAGCCAAATCCTTTTCTGGGTCTATAAATCAGGGTATATCCTAGGTGGGTTCACTGAAACGTTGTGTTGATGCTGACTCCATTGCCCAATGCATTAAAGGCATTGATCTCCTATCTGTAGCGCTAGCCCTAACTTGACCTCACTCCCTTTTTCTTTGCCAGCATTCATTGATAACTCAAGTTACCTATCTTTCACTGAGTCTGTCTCCTTGGTACTAAACAGTCCCAACTTTGTCCTTGCTTAACTTGTCATAGTTACGTCTCCCAAGACAGTGGTCATCCCCATCAGTTGCTAGTACCTAAACCCTAGAGCTAGGGTTTTCATTCACCTTGCACCTTACGTACCTTAAAGCCCCATTTGATTTGTTCTGGTGTCTAGGTCTGATCTCTCCTGTTGGGAGCAGATCCGGGTCTCCCCCGTTGTTGTCTTGGACTAGAATAACATAAAGTGAAAGGCAGCCTTGATTGGCGTGACAACCATCCATTTGGGAGTCTAGGCAGTCGTGGTTCCACCCCCTAGTTGCTTGCCCCTCTACCATCCATCTTGGATCCACCTCACACAGGCAACTACAAGGCGGGTGATAACAAGGACCTGCCAAGTGAAAAGGACAAGGACCCCTACTTGATTGACTAGTTCCACTTGTGAGGTAAACCAAGAGCTGTCATTTGTGGCAAAGCGGTTATCAGTTTCACCTGAGCCATGGAGTGAGGGGTACTGCCCCAATACGCAAGCCGTTAGACAACATTGGTGGCTGAGTGAATCCCTTGAACCTTTAGGAAGCTGAACATACCTGGGGTCCATATCCATTTCCAGTTGATAAAGTGCAAATTTCTAGAACTGCAAAGGCTCTAGTCAGCAGCAATCAGGGTGAGTTGTGGCATAGGAGGATGGCACACTTACACCATGGAGCACTGAAGCATTTGAGACAGGCTGTCATTGGAGTTCCTCAGGTACAGGAGGAAAAGCATAACCACCGCAAGGGTTGTGCTTTGGGGAAGAACACCAGGAAGCCTTTCCCACAGAGTGAGCACAAGTCTAAGGAGCCATTGGACTTGGTGCATTCTGATGTATGCGGACCTATGAGTGTCCATTCGTTCAGTGGTTGCAGTTACTGCGTAACCTTCATTGATGACTATTCCAGGAAGACCTGGATTTATTCCCTGAAGGCCAAGTCAGAGGTCTTTGAGAGGCTCCGAGAGTTCAAAACTCTCGTGGAGAACCAAACAGGAAAGAAGATTCGGGTGTTGAGGATAGACAACAGGGGTGAGTACACCTCTAATGAGTTCATGGAGTATTGTTCAGCCGAGGGGATTAAGAAGGAGCACACTATGCACCATACCCCACAACAGAATAGAGTTGCAGAGCAGAAGAGCAGGACTATGGTTGGAGTAGCCAAGGCCATGCTATTTGATCAGGGATTACCACTATTCCTTTGGGCTGAGGCATACAGGATTGCAGTATACATTCAGAACAGGTGTACCCACACAACTTTCTGGAGGAAGACACCAGAGGAGGTCTTCACAGGCACTAGGCCAGATGTGAGTCACATTCACATATTCGGTAGTGTCTGCTATTGTCATGTTCATGCTGACAATAGGAAGAAGCTGGATCCTTCTGGAGAGAAGGGGTTACTTGTTGGATACAGTGAGACTTCGAAGGCATATAGAATTTACATTCCTGGTCGCAAGAGGATCATTGTGAGCAAGGATGTCCAGTTCGATGAGGACAGGGCCTTGCGAATATCTCTGGACTTACCAGCAAAGCAGCAGCCAGCACAGGATTCGGGGGTCAAGTTGGAGGAGCCACATGTACAGGTACAGGTATAGACATAGAGCACATGTTCTAGTGGTCAAAGGGAGTCAGGTAGACAGGATCCTACAGTCATTGACTTGGAGTGTCATGTCCCCTCCCGTCCACTAGAGAGGGAATGCGACTATGATGCTACCTATCCGGGCGAAATAGCCCCATGAACATGATAATTAAATTTAAATGCATTGAACATAACAAATATAGATGCCTAATGCAATCTACAGCAGAAACATACACATTCAAGCATTCACATGTTCATCATAATTCATTTAAGCAAATACAAGTGCATAGATTTAAATACAAGAATACTTATCTTGGAAGAAGCTTGTCCCGCAACTAGCTATGTCGCTGCAATGTTCCACCCAACCATAGGCCAGTGTGCTCATTAATCTCTTAGCAGCACTGCCACTCTCGAGCTGGGCATGATTCCCACAAGGAATAAGGGAACACTAGCAGATTCACACATAGCCAAGGATACAACAAAAACTCAGCCAAGCCAACACAGTTGGGTTTATCAGGCTGCAAAGGAGCTGGAAAGGTTGACTGCTAAGCTAGTGAACTCAACCACAGAGTTATGGACACCTGCACCAGATTTGGCCTGGCTTCTAAAACATCTACACACCCAACACAAGGAAGCATCCCCTTCTCTGCTACACAATCCCTCATGCTATGCCTTCCCTTTCAGTGCTATTCAGGGTGTGCAAAGAAGAAAACTAGCCCCCTAGATCTGTCTATGAGGTTCCTTCTCACACTAGGTTTATCAAGCTGGTCAGACCCCATTTCCACTCCCAAATCAGTTTAGACCAAAGCAACAGAGGCATACACAACAATTGCAAGTTTTGGGCATGGATGAAAAACATCATGGGAGCCAAACTTGACAACGGTGAATGGGGAATAACATCCTTGTGACCAAAATTGATTTCATAGAATGTTCTTGGCTCCATGTGGGTAAGAAAAATGGCTCAACAGCCACTTAGAAAATCGTGGTGTCTCCATCCGTTCGTTGGGTATTGCCAAAATCGATTTCCAGCCGTGGGAGAATGGAACAGATTGCAAAATCATGCAGGGGAAGACGGAGGATGGATGACCGAGGAAAATGGAAACCTCGTGTGAAGAAATCAGCTGCCTGCGTGCATGAGGAAAATGTGGCTGCTTGTGTGAGTGAATGAGGAATGCGGTCCTTCTCTCCCACGTGAGGGGAATGGATGAGAGATCTCCCTTGGGCATGCGTGTGGTCAAAGACTAACGACCCTGCTAGAATTGGCGGCTCCCCATACTCACCTTTCCCCAAGGAAATAACTGCCCAACTAACTCCTTGGAGAATTAAGTGGTTGGTTGAATAAGAAAAGAAAGGTGGTTGACAGTTGATGGGTTCTCCTTTTGACACTTGGCTTTCCCCCATTGGCTCAGAGGTTAAACATTCCCCCCCTTATCCTTAGGAAATCATGCCCCCATCTCATTATTTGTTGCATTGACATGGTTGTGGGTGTTTAATTAAATTGCATATGTACATGATGTTCAAATTATAATGTGCTTGGCTAGCACAAAATACCATCGGCATCGATTTTAATCGCCGAAACATAAAATGCTAAATAGATGGTGGGGCTTTTTCCTTGAGCTCCACACCATGATTAAATACAACATATACACCATATACATTTTTAATGCAAACGGTGTCGAAACCGGGGTGTTACATTCCCCTCCCCCTTACAACAGCACTGTCTTCGGTGCTTTACAAAATTGAACAAAAATGCTACACTGGTACCGCCCTCAGTGCTCTGTAGAATTGAACAAAAACGGATGTGCCAATCGCATGGCATCCTCCAGCTCCCATGTAGCCTCTTCAGGACCATAGTGCTCCCGTTGCACCTTTACTTGCCCTATGGCTCGGTTCCGGAGCATTGTGACCTTCTTGTCGAGGATGCGCATTGGCTTGATTTGGAACTCTCCCTCGGGTTCCATCTGAATCACATCCCTATTTATCACATGGTTAGGATCATGTACATATTTCTTAAGCAAAGAAACATGAAAAACATTATGCGCTCTAGTGCTAGCAGGCAATGCAAGTCTATATGCAACTGGTCCTATTCTTTCAAGCACTTCAAACAACCCACAATATCTAGGTGACAACTTGGCACAACTTCCAAGCTTCAAGGAACTCTTCCTTGCCCTCACTCTAAGGTAAACATGATCCCCCACACTGAACTCTCAGTTCACCCTATGTTTATCTGCATAGCTTTTCTGTCTATCCTGGGCTGCTTTCAGATTTTTCCTGATCTTTACAACCTCTTGCTCCATCTCCTTGAGCAATTCTGGACCAAGCACAATCCTGTTTACTGGATTATCCCAAGTCACTAGTGTCCTACACCGCCTGCCATACAAAGCTTCATATGGACTCATCCCCAAGGATGTTTGCTGTTCATTGTTATATGCAAATTCTACCAAGTGTAGATAATCTTCCCACTTGGTTGTTTGTCCATTACATACATGCGAAGCATGTCTTCAAGCACCTGATTCACTCTCTCTGTCTGCCCATCAGTCTGAGGATGGTAGGCAGTGTTGAAGTTCAGCTTTGTACCCAAATCTGCAAACAACCCCTTCCAAAAATTGGAAGTGAACTTGACATCTCGGTCAAAGACTATTGCCTTAGGCAATCCATGCAATTTGAAAATCTCCTTCATGAATATATTTGCAATGTCATCAGTCTTATGTGTGGACTTAATCGGTATGAAATATGCTGCCTTTGTCAACTTGTCCACCACAACCATGAATCTTGTAATAAAATCCATGGAATCATGTTGTCTCCAAGTCATTGGCAATCCTGTAATAAAATCCATGGAAATAACTTTCTATTTCCATTCTGGAACTGGCAAAAGCTGCAACAAACTTGCTAGGTGTTGATGCTCAACCTTCACCTACTGACATTTCATGCACCTTGAAATATATTCCGCCATGTCCTTTTTCATTCCTGGCCAAAAATACTGCTTTCTGGCTGTAGCAATTGTATTTTGATATCCTGGGTGACCAGAATATGGAGCTTGATGGATCTCATCCATAACTACTCCTCAAATCTGCTACATTCGGAATATAAATTCTGTTCTTATAGGTAAGAAGTCCATTTTCTTTCAATTTATATCCCGCATACTTCTCTTCAAGGCTTTGCTGTTGCAACTTATCCTTGACTTGCACATACAATTCATCTCCAACAACATGATTAACATTCTGCTGCCTCAAATCCGATTGACAAATACTAAGAGATGCCACATTTGAGTGCATCAGCTACTTTGTTCTCTTTTCCCTTTATGTGCTTCATTTCAAAATCAAATTCATATAAAAACTCCAGCCATCTTGCTTGCCTAGCATTTAGAGTAGGCTGATCAAACAAATACTTCAGACCACAATGGTCTGTCCTTAGCTCAAATCTTCTGCCCATCAAGTAATGCCTCCACATCTTGAGAGCATGTACTATGGCTGCAAGTTCTAGATCATGAGTGGCATAGTTCTTCTCATGCTCCTTCAACTTTCTTGACTCAACATATCACGTGGCTGTCTTGCATAAGGACTCCTCCAAGCCCTTGGCCGCATGCATCGGTACACACCACAAAATCTTTTTCTAGGTCTGCAATCTTCAAGACTGGTGCACTTGTGAGAAGATCTTCAATTGCTGGAAGCTTTCTTCACACCTCGGTGTCTATTTAAACTTTATTCCCTTCTTTGCAAAGAAGTGATTGGACGTGCAACCTTGGAGAATCCTTCAATGAATCTCTTGTAGTATCGTGCAAGTCCCATAAAGGATCTTACATCTGTCACATTTCTTGGAGTAGGCTAATTTATAATGGCCTCAATCTTTTCAGGGTCTACAGATATGCCCTCATTTGAGATAATGTGACCCAAATAATGAATCCTATCCTTATAGAAGTCACACTTACTCAACTTTGCATATAGCTTATGCTCCTTGAGCAATTGCAATGTCATTCTCAGATGTTCTTCATGCTCTTTCTCATTCTTAGAATAAATAAGAACGTCATCAAGGAAAACAAGAACAAACTTGTCCAAATACCTGTTGAAGACACTATTCATAAGGCACATAAATGTAGTTGGTGCATTGGTGAGACCAAATGGTACCACTACAAACTCATGATGTCCATACCTTATTCTGAAGGTTGTCTTATGAATGTCTTCATCCTTGATTCTTACCTGATGGTAACCAGACCTCAAGTCAATTTTGGAAAATACCTTTGCTCCTCTCATTTGATCAAAGAGGTCATCAATCCTAGGCAAAGGATATTTATTCTTTATAGTGACTTTGTTCAACTGTCTGTAACTAATACACAACCTGAGTGTACCATCTTTCTTCTTCACAAACATAACTGGTGCTCCCCAAGGAGACACACTCGGCCTGATATACTTCTTCTCCAACAACTCTTGCACTTGCATCTTCAACTCTAACATTTTTGGTGTACTCATTCTGTAGTGTGTCTTGGACACTGGTGCTGCTCCTGTCACAAGTTCAATTGTGAAATCAATGTCTCTCTTTGAGAGAAGCCGTGGAATCTCACCAGGAAACACATCCTTGAATTCCTGCAGCACATGGAAGTCCTCCAACCTAGGAGTTTCATTCTTTGTTGCCTCCAAAATATGAGCTACATACAACTGGCAACCTTTCCTACAGAACTTCTTCAACTGCATTGCTAAAATTTGCCTTACAGAAATCACCTTTGGAATGCCTCTTACAACTCTTGGGTTCCCTTCCTCATCCATGCATTCAAAAGTCTTATTATAACAGTCAAACTTAACTTTGTGAGCTACTAACAAATCCATTCCAATTAGAATGTCATAAGAACCAAGTGGCAGAACATTCAGATCTACATAAGTGACCAATCCATTCATGACCAATGGACATTTCTCTACCATTTCACTAACCTTTTTCTTAGTTCCAGCGGCTAGTTGAACTAACGACAATTTGCTATGCTTTAACTTCTTAAAAGCACAAATCTCTACTACTCTAGGAGTAATGTAACTGTGAGTAGATCGAGGGTCAATCAAAATAGAAACAGATTGCTCATCAATCTTACCTGCAACTTCAACCACAGTCGACTGGTGATCTGCTTGGCGGTCCTTCAGTGTTGCATAAATCCTAGGGACAACCCTTGCTACTTGACCCATTGTTTCTGCTTCCTGAATGTTGTAAGTTGGTCTTGCATTCCCATCCTCGAGTGGACAATTCCTGCGCATGTGGGGTCCTCCACATTTCCAACATTTGATAGGTTCTCTGTTCTGTTGTGGATCTCTCGGCTTTTCTCCTACCACTTTAGCTGGCTTACCTGCAGCTTATGATGGCTGCTTATGCTGATTTTTGAAATTAGAAGGTTTGAAACCTTTCTTCCTTTGATCAGACTACTCATTCCTTTTGTCCTTCCATGTCTTTTGATAATTAGGTTTTCCTCTACTTTGCTCGTAGCAATACTTAGCTTTCCTTATTGCTTCTTTAAGAGTTCTGGGTTGGTAAAACTCAATTCTGTCTTTGTAAGATTGAGGTAATTCACTCAGAAAACGTTGGACCTTCTCCTTCTCATCTTTGATGTACCTGACATACCTCAAAATTTCTAGGAACTTGTTTGCATATTCCTCCATGGTCTGTTGTCCCAATCTCAGCTCATGGAACTCTTTAATCTTATCATCATAGTACCTGTCAGAGAGGTACTTCTGCTTGAAATACTTCTGGAACTGTTTCCACACAATCTTCCTTTCATTGATCTTCGTCACTTGCCTGAAGTGCTCCCACCATATCGATGCTCTTCTAGTCAAATTGAAAATGGCTACCCTAGCCTTCATATTCCCAAGTAATCTTGGACTTGGAAATATTTTCTCATCCCAAGAAGGCAAGCTTCAGCTTCCTGATTATTCTTTACCTCGCCATCAAATGTAGGAGGCTTAGCCTTCTTGAATTCATCTTGTGAGTTGTTCTGGTAACGCCTCTTCATCTTACCTCTGTGAGATGAAGAGCTTGAATCCTCAGTGGATCCTTCAGAGTCAGATGACTCAGTAGGAGGTTTCTTTCATCTTCGGGCGCTGCTCTTACTACCTTCTGGTCGTACTGCACGATGCTCGGAACTCATCTGCCTCTGGATATCCGTTAAACTCTGCAGCATTGCTGCATTCAGCTGATTCTGCTCTTTTTGAGCCTTAACCAGCCTTTCATTATCTGCCCTGTAACTTTGCATCTCCGCCCTTAGGCTTCTCATGGTGGCTGCAAAATCTGGGGGAGTGCCTTGAAGTCTTCTCCTATTAGACTCTGTCTCAGCATTCCCCACATGGATGTTTTCTCCCATAACATCTTCCCTGTATTCATTGGGGTTCTGTGCATCATCATACATGTAGTAGGTTCTCATGGCTCAACCAAACCAACTTTATGGAACTGCACTATCTGGAATGTTGTCTTTTGAAGGTGATTATGATTTTGCAAAATGTGTTAATAAATACAATTGTTAGCTGCGTTAAATTCACAAGAATTTATACATCATTTACTTGCATTTAGAAAAATCACACAGGCTTTTCTTTTCACAAATAACGACTGAGTCAGGGGGATGGCGGGGGTCGAGGGCAGCGCCCTCATTTTTTTTGTTGTTGTAAATCTTTTATTTTCGCGCAATATGGCGTATAATATCGCTACCATTTTTCATCTTTTTGGCCCTTGCAATCCCTAAGTCACATGGTTTGAATTCGAATTCGAGTTCGAGAACCATTTGATTCGGTTCGAATTCGAATTTTTGGATGAGGATCGTTTGAGATTCGTCTTGAGATTTGAATATATATATATAATAAAATTGTTAATAAAATATCCTATTGAAATAAATTTGAACTTAAATGAAATATATTATGCAGCATGCTTAAATAGTTTAAAAAATAAACAATAAAACTGAAATTCTTGAGTTTGTTTTTGATTTTTTTTGTTTTTTATTAAATTCGCCTTCACATTCGAATTCGATAAAATTTGGTGAATTTAATTCGAATTTTTTTTCCCTCAGGGTTCAAATTTGCCGAATCCTGTGACTTAGTGCAATTCGGCTGAAAACCTACTGAATTTCTCTGTTTCGGAGCAATTTAGCTATTCCACCCGTTCGACGAATTCACCCTTTTTCCTCCGACGTATTGGCAAAATTCTCCAAATTTGCCCGACACGTATCGACAACTTAGCCGATCCCTTTCAGTCGAACCGTCCGCTGCGTTGGAAAACTTCCAGGGTTTCGTTCGATGGATCCTTTTGCCACGTTGGAAAACTTTTCGACTTCCATTCGTTGCATCGGAAAACTTTCTGACTTTCATCCGATGCGTTGGAAAACTTCTAGGGTTTCTTTCGACGGATCCTTTTGTTGCGTCGGAAAATTTTTCGACTTCCATCCGCCGTTGCGGAAGACTTTCAGACTTTTCTCTGATTTTCCCATACTTAGAAAAATTTTCGAAAATAAATTTTCTTCTTCTGTCGGCGAAATTTTTGCCTTTCCCGTCGATGCCATCGCCTGCGATCATTGTCGGCTCCGTTCGTTTCTCTTCTCGACACCGTCACGGTCGCCTCGTCGGCTTCCCTCAGACAACGCAGCTGACGTAACGACTCGGCTTTGCCCTTCATGCCCATACAGTCGCTGGACCCTTCTGGAGAGAAGGGGTTACTTGTTGGATACAACGAGACTTCGAAGCCATATAGAGTTTACATTCCTGGTTGCAAGACGATCATTGTGAGTAGGGATGTCCAGTTCGATGAGGACAGGGCCTTGCGAATATCTCTGGACTTACCAGCAAAGCAGCAGCCAGCACAGGATTCGGGGGTCAAGTTGGAGGAGTCAGATGTACAGGTACAGGTGCAAACACAGAGCACAGGTTCTAGTGGTCAGAGGGAGTCAGGTAGACAGGATCCTACAGTCATTGACTTGGAGTGTCATGTACCCTCCCGTCCACCAGAGAGGGAACGCGACTATGATGCTACCTATCCGGGCAAAATAGCCCCATGAACATGATAATTAAATTTAAATGCATTGAACATAACATATATAGATGCCTAATGCAATCTACAACGAAAGCATACACATTCAAGCATTCACATGTTCATCATAATTCATTTAAGCAAATACAAGTGCAGAGATTTAAACACAAGAATACTTATCTTGGAAGAAGCTTGTCTCGCAACCAGCTCTGTCGCTGCAACGTTCCACCCAACCATAGGCCAGTGTGCTCATCAATCTCTTAGCAGCACTGCCACCCCCGAGCTGGGCATGATTCCCACAAGGAATAAGGGAACACTAGCAGACTCACACATAGCCAAGGATACAACAAAAACTCAGCCAAGCCAACACAGTTGGGTTTATCAGGCTGCAAAGGAGCTGGAAAGACCGACTGCTAAGCTAGTGAGCTCAACCACAGAGCTATGGACACCTGCACCAGATCTGGCCTGGCTTCTAAAACATCTACACACCCAACACAAGGAAGCATCCCCTTCTCTGCTACACAGTCCCTCAAGCTATGCCTTCCCTTCCAGTGCTATTCAGAGTGTGCAAAGAAGAAAACCAGCCCCTTAGATCTGTCTGTGAGATTCCTTCTCACACTAGCTTTATCAAGCTGGTCAGACCCCATTTCCACTCGCAAATCAATTCAGACCAAAGCATCAGAGGCATACACAACAATTGCAAGTTTTGGGCATGGATGAAAAACATCCTGGGAGCCAAAATTGACAATGGTGAATGGGGAATAACAACCCTGTGACCAAAATCGACTTCTCAGAACGTTCTTGGCTCCACGTGGGTAAGAAAACGGCTCAACAACCACTTAGAAAATCGTGGTGTCTCCATCCATCCGCTGGGTATTGCCAAAGATTTCTAGTCGTGGGAGAATGGAACAAACTGCAAAATCAAGCAAGGGAAGACGGAGGATGGACGACTGAGGAAAAGGGAACCCCCGTGTGAAGAAATCAGCTGCTTGCGTGCATGAGGAAAATGCGTTTGCCCGTGTTAGTGAATGAGGAATGCGGCCCTTCTCTCCCACGTGAGGGTAATGGATGAGAGATCTCCCTTGGGCATGCGTGTGGTCAAAGACTGACGACCCTGCCAGAATTGACGGCTGCCCATACTCCCCTTTCCCCAAGGCAATAACTGCCCAACTAACTCCTTGGAGAATTAAGCTGTTGGTTGAATAAGACAAGAAAGGTGGTTAACAATTGATGGGTTCGCCTTTTGACACTTGGCTTTTCCCCATTGGCTCATAGGTTAAATATTCCCCCCCTTATCCTTAGGAAATCATGCCCCCCATCTCTTTATTTGTTGCATTGACATAGCTAGTTGTGGGTATTTAATTAAATTGCATATGTACATGATGTCCAAATTATAATGTGCTTGGCTAACATGAAATACCATCGGCATTGATTTTAATCGCCGAAACATAAAATGCTAAATTGATGGTGGGGCTTTTGCCTTGAGCTCCACACCACGATTAAATACAATATATACACCATATACATTTTTAATGCAAACGGGGTCAAAACCGAGGTGTTACATGGAGGATGAGCTGCAGCAGGAGACGGATATCCAGCAGCGGCAACAGGTTGACATTAGGCCAAGGCCTAAGTGGTTTATGTCCACAGCACAGGATTCTAAGCAGGTTGATCCTCCATAGAGATCTTTTGGATGGAGTGTACCACCAAAGAGGCTTAGTTACAAGGCACTGATGACATAGTTGATTAACTCTGAACCTTCCAGCTTCGGGGAGGCTGCACAACATGATGTGTGGCAGGAGGCTATGGTTGAGGAGTATGACTCCATTATGAAAAACCAGGTATGGGAGGTTGTGCCGAGGCCACAAGGGAAAAAGGTGGTGGTATCCAAATGGATCTACAAGGTGAAGCATGCATCAGACGAAAGCGTGGAGAAGTACAAGGCGCGCTTTGTGGCAAAGGGGTTTTCACAGAAGTAGGGTATTGACTACCAGGAGACCTTCACCCCTGTTTCCAGGTATTCTTCCATTCGGACCATTATCTCGCTAGCAGCTGAGATGGGTTGGCGTGTCCATCAGATGGACGTCAAGATTGCCTTCCTCAATGGAGTGATAGATGAGAAGGTGTATATTGAGTAGCCAGAGGAGTTTGATATGGAGAACAAGGAGACGCATGTTTACAGACTGCATCGAGCTCTTTACAGGCTCAAGCAGTCTCCTCAAGCATGGTGCTCGAGGATCGACAACTATCTACGGGAGATGGGATTTCAACGGAGTGAGGCTGATCACAACCTGTACTTCTTGACAGGTGAGGTGCCTCTCATACTGGTCCTGTATGTGGATGATCTCTTTTTGACAGGAGATGAGAGGTTGATTGGAGACTGCAAGTCCAACCTTGCAGTGGAGTTTGAGATGAAGGACCTTGGGCTGATGCATTACTTTCTGGGCTTGGAGGTTTGGTAGAGAGATGGATACTTCTTCATTGGACAAGGGAAGTATGCAGTTGAGATCTTGACGAGATTCATGATGGAGGACTGCAAGTCTATGGCTATACCTCTAGTTTCCAACTGGAGGAAGATTGATGCATCAGGATCAGACGGATTTGATCCTACCTTGTATCATCAGCTTATTGGATCGCTTATGTATCTGGTCAACACTCGACCAGACATCAACTTTGCAGTCAACTCTTCGAGTCAGTTCATGGTGAACCCTCGGAGAGTGCATTGGACGGCTGCGAAGCACATACTTCACTACATCAGAGGTACAGTAGAGTATGGATTGGTTTATGAGCGCAGGGGGAGTGTACAATCAGCAAGTTTCACAGATGCTGACTGGGCAAGATGTGTAGAGGACCTGAAGAGTACTTCAGGTTGCTGTTTTAGCATTGGATCAGGGGTTGTCTCTTGGTTCAGCAGGAAGCAAAAGTCAGTTGCATTGAGCTCGACAGAGGCTGAGTACATGGCAGCCAGCATGGCTACTTGTGAGGGTATGTGGCTGAGGAAGTTACTTGCAGGGTTGTTCGAGTGTGAGCTAGAGGCTACAATAGTTCACTGTGATAATCAGAGTGACATTAGGCTATCTGAGAATCCAATGTTCCATGACCGGAGCAAACACAGTCATCGGGTACCACTTCTTGAGAGATTGTGTTCATAGAGGAACCATTCGGTTGGAGTACATACAGACATATGAGTAGGTGGCGAACATTTTCACCAAGGCACTTTGCAGACAGAGTTTTGTGAAGTTCAGGCATAAGTTGGGGTTGCTACCGAATCTCTTCCTCATTGAGAGGGAGTGTTAAACTAGCAGCAACAAGGAAGGTCTTCCTGCATGCATGTGTTCTTGCATGCAAAAGACTTAAATTAGGAAACCGGTTGTATTTAATTTACTTTCTGAAGTTTACTTTGGAAAATAAATTAAAGTGATCTAAATTAACTTTAGTGAAACATTAGTTAAAGTGAAAGTGAAATTAGGGTTTTTGCTTTACCTAAAGTTATACAAGAGAGATCAATTGGTGGAGAGGACACACACTTGTATTCCGACAGAGATAGGATACAGACAGGGAGAGAAAGTCAGACAGAGGATTTAGCTGGGAAGACAGAGGAGTGAGCAACAGGGTCACCGAGCTTTGTATAGCTGGGTCGTACACTCATGTAGGATGGTGTTGAGGTTTAGCTGGCGTTTTGCCCAACGATTCTGCCGTGTAACTGCATTCGCCAGGTTTGGGTGAATTTGCAGTATTATAAACACTCCATATTTTCTCTGTTGATTTTTGTACCTAGGCAGATGTTCCCTAGGTGACTTTAATTTTTGCCTAAAGTCACTTTAAGAGGGAAAAAAGTGACCCTCACATTAATTGTCACTTAATGAGACTTTATGACAATAAAGTCACTTTTTGATAAATTTAAGTGGGTGAGTGATTTTATTTATGGGAAATAAATAAAAGTGATTTTCACTCTCAATCAATCTCATCCATTGGATTAAGAAACTCACTTAGGGTAAACAAAAAGCATGAGGGAGGCAAAAGGGTTTTTCACTTGTTCATTTTTCAAGAGAAGAGAGAGAGCTTGCTGAAGGAGGTCGAGTTTGCTGAAGGAGTCTGAGAAAGACCTTTGCACAGAAATCAAGAGACATTAATGCACAGAAATCGAGGTGCTTCATCTTCATTTATTGCTGGTGTTTTGCACAGGAATCGAGGGAAGTACGGCCTGCATTTATTGCACCGTACGGTCTGCATTTAATGCCCAGAAATTGATGGTACGGCCTGCTGTACGGCTTCATTAATTCAGCACGAGTTTCAGGCAGTTTTATTGCACAGAAATCGAGATTTTTTATGGACAGTACGGGCTGCATTTAATGCTGTACGGACATCATTTATTACAGTCCAAAAATCGAGGTGTACGGCACAGTTATTGCTGGTACGGTTGACTGGTACGGTTGACTGGTACGGTCTGCAATTTATTTGGTTCAGAAATCGAGGTGTACGGCTGGGTTCTTTTTGCTGAGTTCAGTGTCCAGACTTTGGGATAAATTCTGGGTGGAGATAAGTTGTATTTCTCTTGTATTTCTGTCCATTTTATTTTGCTGAAGAATAATAAAAATCTCTCCTCTCTCTGACTGGTTTTCCCCGTGGGGGTTTTTCCAGGGCTGATTAGCCAAAAATCTCTGAGTAAACTTTTATGGTGTGCATGCATTTGTTTTCAGCCTGTTAGTAATTTTTACTGTGTGTTTAAAATTGTTCGGCAAAATTTTAAGTAACTTCAAGCCTATGCAAAACCGGCTGAAGTGAAAAACACAAATTGTTCATTTAAACCAGGAAGCAGTAAATCTCAGTTTTTCAACATGGTATCAGAGCAAAGGGGGCAGAAACAGTGATTTTTGCAGAGACACAGAAATTTGCAGCATTCAGAAATTTTTGTTATTTTACTTCTGTTAGTGAACAACACTTTGTTGAGTTGTTGCTGAGATGGCTACAGGACTTAGGTTGGAGGATAGGCTGGATGGGACAGGGAGTTTTGTGCCGTGGAAGGCTAGGATTCTGCTGTTACTTGAAGAGAATGAGTTGTGGCCAGAGATAGTGAGGAACACTACTACAAACCCCATTGTCATTTCTGCATCTACAGATGCAGCAACCCTCACAGCCT
>LPNX010792433.1:644985-686180 GCA_001517045.1 Pseudotsuga menziesii | reverse complement strand
TAATTTTTACTGTGTTTAAAATTGTTCGGCAAAATTTTAAGTAACTTCAAGCCTATGCAAAACCGGCTGAAGTGAAAAACACAAATTGTTCATTTAAACCAGGAAGCAGTAAATCTCAGTTTTTCAACATTCTCATAATAAAATCTATATCTGGCTGTTGCACTGATTTTTCCATCTTTGGTTTTTTTGGGGGTTTCTATACCCACATAATAGTGTCAATATTGTGATGTGATGTTGTGATTTATTTCTCAGTTTTATATTCTGCTGCATACTGTAAAAGGTATTTATGTGTGGTTATCAGTAGAGATTTTGCATGCACTGTTAGCCCTAGTTTGAATATTAAAGGAAAATTTACACGAAGCTTGCTTTTCCTCGCTTCAATGGTGATGATCCGACTGGATGGATTTACAGGGAAGAAGAATATTTCAATTTGCATAGCACTTTTGATGTTACCAAAGTCCCACTTGCATCCTTTCAATTGGAACATGAAGCCCTTCAATGGTTCCATTGGTACATCAAGGATCATGAAGAGCCACAATGGACAGATTTTTGCCATCTCCTTTTGAAACGATTTGGCCTTAGTGCTTTTGATGACTTCACAGGAGCACTAACCAAACTTTGTCAAACTGGGGGAGTATCAGCCAGAATTTTAGAAACTGGCCAATCACACAGAAGGTTGTCTGATGCATTCTATAGGAGTTGTTTTATCAGTGGTTAGAAGGATGCAATTTGATATGAGATTAAAATGTTTTGTCCCAAACAATGATGGAATCCCTAGGGTTGGTTGAGTTGGCGAAGGACAAGATCATGGCCCAACAACGCTCCAAATCCACTTTTGTTCCATTCAGAAATATGGTTTTCCTAAGACCTCCAATCACGCTAGCTCCTAGCATCGCCCCTATCTAGCATTTGTCTGAAGCTGAGATGCAAGAACATAGAAAAAAAGGGCTTTGTTATAATTGTGATGAGAAGTTTACCCGTGGACATCGATGTGCTGAGCAAAAGCTCTATCTCTTGGATGTGGCTTTTCTGCCTGCACCTAAAAATTGTGAAGCTGCTCAGGATCTAGTAGATGATCAGGTCGACATTCAACAACCACCTGTTGACACTCCTCATGACAACCCCTAGAGATACATTTCCATGCATTAGCCGAAATCACCACCCCACAAACCATGCGGGTCAAGAGTTTCTTCTAGAAGATCCCTCTTACAATACTCATTGATTCTGGTAGCACCCATAACTTCATTGATCCTCAGATCGCTAAACAGGCTGATTGTTTTGTCCATCCTTGCTTTATCTTTAAAGTCATGATTGCCAATGGGGGCACCTTACCTTGCGAAGGAAAGTGTCACAATGTGCATATCTCTATTGGAGATTATAACATGCGCTCTAACATGTTTTCCATGCCCTCAGGTGGATGTGATGTGATTTTGGGCACTCAATGGTTTCGCACACTATTATGGGATTTTGTTGAACTTTGGATGCAGTTTTCAGTGAATGGGAAAAAACACACATTGAAAGGCTTACAACCAGGGTCTTTCAACATCATTAGTGCACATAGCATGGAAAAGCTCCTTAAGAAGAATTCACATGGTGTCATCGCTCAGCTCTATTGCATTCAGATGCAACCATCAACGATCACCACTACTCCCTTGGCTCTACAACAAATTTTGGATCGATATGCATGTGTCTTTGCTGAACCAATGGAATTTCCACCTTCAGGACCAGGCGACCATTGTATTCCGCTCCTTCCTGGAAGCGTCCCTCCCAACCTAAAGCTCATCCCTACACGAGTTTGGACAGATATCTTGATGGATTTAATTGAAGGGATCCCTACATCTGGAGGGAAGATAACGAACTTGGTTGTGGTTGATCGCCTCTCCACATAGTCATTTTTGTGCCCTCAACCATCCATATGTCTCCTCCTCAGTCGCACAGATTTTCATGGACTAGATCTTTTGCGATGCAACTTTCACAAGTCATTTTTGGCAACTATTTTGCCACACTGGCACCAAAATGAATATGAGTTCAGGGTATCACCCACAAACAAATGGTTAGATTGAAGTTATCAACAAATGTTTGGAAACTTATATTCGTTGCTTCACCTCTGAACATCATTGGGCAAAGTGGCTCCCTCTCGCTGAATGGTGGCACAATACCTCCTACCATACTGCATCTTAAAAAAATCCATATGAAGCAGTTTATGGTCAGGCACTGCCAGCGCTACTTCCATACCCCCACACCAGTTCACCAGTTCAGGGAGTTGACACGGTTCTCCGAAACCGAGATCAGATTCTTCACATTTTACAGGACTATCTTCACATGGTAAGAAACCGAATGAAACACCAATCCGATCGCCACCATTCTGAGCGCACTTTTCAAGTTGGTTATATGGTTTTTCTTCTTCTACAGCCTTACAAGCAATCCTTCCTGAAACTCAAAGGGCATCATAAGCTGGCTTAAAGTTCTATGGCACATATAAGTTTCGTCAGAAGCTTGGGTTCATTGCTTATAAATTGGAACTTCCTCCTTCTCATGGTCACCTAGTATTTCATGTCTCTTGTCCCACAAAAGTTATTGGCACCAACATCAGAGCACAAACTGTCTTACTGGAATTGGATAATGAAGGATCCATCATTTTCAATCCGACGACCATCCTCAATAGGAGCACTCTTCAACTTTGCTCTCGATTCTTTATGGAGGTATTAATTCAGTGGCACGGCATGCAACCAGACGATGCTACATGGGAACCACTCATTCAGATTCAAAAACAGTTTCCACATCTAAAGCTTTGAGGACAAATATTTTCTAAGAGGGAGGGGATGTTAAGAACCCATGTCAACCCTCTTTATTTTTTTAGTATATTTTGTCGGACGCATATGCTTTGTAAGTCGTCTCGTTAATATGTTGTATTATCCCACATTAATGGGGAGTAATAGTTGGTAAGTCGTCCAAATAGTATGTTGCATTATTCCACATTCATGGGGAGTAATAGTTGTTTAGATTAAACTTAGTATATAAGTAAGTGTTGAGGCCAATGAAGGTATCCAATAATTATTTGTATTGAGCTTGTTCAAAGGAGGTTGCCCCCTCGAAGTGGCTTGCAATCAATAAAAATCTCTTCTGTGCTCTGCTATTTCTGTTATATCGTGCATTCTCATTGTTTATTGCAGGAAGTTCCTCACAGTATGACACTTGTACATCCTTGTATTGTAGATCACTCCATGTGGGGTTGCTTATAGGTTACTTGTATAAGCATAAGTGCTTGTTTTATGTTAGCCTTCCTCACTTGTATATATAAAGGGAGGAGAGAGCTTTTGTTATACATTAAGATTGTACTCTATTCTATCTTTGTGATTGTCTTGGAGAAGTCTTGTAGGAAGCAAGACACTTGGGTTTGTGATGTAAACCACAAGAGAAGACATGAAGAAGAGAGAGACGTCTCTGATATTCTTGGATTGTTTTCTGTTGTGAGATGTTAGGGTTTTCTCTTGTGAGAGGCTAGAGTTTGTGTTATGCATAGATCCTAGAGAAGAACATGATGCTAGATGAAGCGATGATTTGTCTTATAGAAAGAGCTTTACAATCTTTGTGATGGTGGGTTGGTTTCCTCTATGGTGGGATGGTTTGCAAAGAGCAAGGCATACTCGTGTGCCAAGGTGTGCTAGTCCTTCTAGGAAGTGCGTCTAGACTCTATATCCCAAAGGTCGTGTACCCTTCTTGCTCAGCTCAGTCGACATGTTTGAAATTATGGTAGATCAACAATATAGGTATCTTGAGTCTTGAACTCCAAACAGGATGTCTAGCTAAATCCCATCTTGCATGACTGCCAATGGTTTTCCAATTGACCAAACCTGTCACATTACTCCAAACAAACCAAATTCTCCCAAAAATAAATGTGCTGATGATTTGAAACTGGCATAGCACTGACATGATATGACACAAACCAAATGACCCCTGTATCCTACCAATCTGATGAGCTTTAAGCCAATATGTTTCTCAACATACGAATGCTCCCTTGAGTAGCCACATCAATAAAATCAAGCCCCCTCCCATCCTTGGGCATGATAGATGGCAACCAACATGATACATAATATATTTGACAATCCTAAAGGATCCTTCCCATAACACTCAATTTCATGGCAAATGAGAGGTCTTTATTCTACCAAAATAGAAACCTACTCTACGAACATTGAAGACACCAATCCCACATGGCAATTGGGGAAAGACCCATGTCAAAGGGAATGCTAATACAAATCGGGTATACCCACACAGGTCAAGCAACTTAGGGCAATTATTTAGAATCAGTATACCTATGTATACATGGTTAAAATCCTCAAAGTGAGAAATAGTCCATGGTCCCAACCAATGCAACCACTTAAGGTAATATATTAATTTAAAAATAAAATAGTTTCCACAAGAATCTATCACTATTGATCATCCACAAATGACCCTCCATGCTCTATATATAGAGATAATGGACCAATCAGGTGTTAAGCCACATATCAAGTGTCATTCGTATTGAGGAGAGGATGAACTGTCAGAGCACTTTATGTGTAGAACACAATCCTAGCTGTTGGATGGGTTAGTTACAAAAGCATGTTAAAGAAAAACACTTTACCTAAAGAAAGATTAGACCCAGTTGAACTTAACTAACTCCTAAATGTCTAAATACCATAACAAATTAGTCCCTGGTTAAAAGACTCATTCAATTGACCTGAAGAGAAGGTCTCAGATGCCAAGCAACAAAGATCATCACCTATTGTATCCCACATTGCCTTGTAGAACTCACAAGGCAACTCATCTATACATGAGGACTTCCCATTCTGCATTGAGTAAAGGGCACAAACAACTCTTTTGAAAAATATTGTCTAAATTGTCCTTACCCCCAACAGAGACCTTATGAGGAATATAGCAACAGAGACCTGATGAGGAATATAGCAGAATTATTGGCAGCCACAATCTAGTCTGTCAGACCATAGAGTGAAAAAATATTCTGAAAATGTAAGCCAAACATACTTTTAGTCTCAATGGGGTCCTCTTCATGAGAACCATCAGGCCTGCATAACTTTTTTTTGGTTTCCAGATGACATAGCTTTTCCCTTTCAGTCTTTGGGAGTCTGTTATTAACATGTTCTGTGACGAAGTAGATACTGTTACATCGCTATTAGGAATATATTGTTAGAGATACGTGTTTCTTGGGATGACCTTCATGTGTTCTGCCTAGCATGAAGGTACATTATCAGTATAGGCAGGAGTGTAGAGGGTGAGAAACACTCTACCAGGTGTCATGAATCCAATGGTGGAGACATGCAGAGGTTTCAGTGACTTTTTCCAGTTGCATGCGAGAAGTGAATGCATGCATTTTTAATGCGGAAGTGTGATCTTTGCATGAGAATGAAATAAGGGTTTTGAAACCCTAATCTCACTGGTGAGAAAAGGCATGGAAAAGGTAAATGAGAGAAACTTTTGTGCAGTGAGTTCATCTACACATAGAGGCAAATCAGTGCATGCATGAGGCTCATTCTTGAGAGGATGGGCACATTCTTAGAGGAGTGAGGGTGTTGATATGAGCAGTGATCAAGCACACTTGATCTGTAGTTGAGGGAGATTGTAATTTGTAACTGAGGCAGAGATTGCTTCTAGGACAGTGAACCAACTACAGAGCATCCATTGTTTCAGTGACAGAAAGGAGGGGCACATTCCTGTGAGAGGGGGCGCACTTTCTGACTGGAGGAGGGCGCAGATCGGGGACAGATCAGGCACACTTGAGGAGCATACATCAAGAGGCAGAGATTGCTTCAGTGGTTGATTGGATTCTTCTGCAGCGAGATCAAAGACTGATCAGACAAAGGAGGGTGCATTCTTGATCAGAGGGGGCGCATTTCACTGGAGGAGGGAGAGAACTCAGAGAGAGGGTTCATCCAAATCTGAGAGAGAGCATTCACTGAGACAGTGGGGCAAAGGCAGAGGGGCGTGAGGCCTAGATCAGAGAGCAGTGATACACAGAGGGGCACAGTCAGGAGGCAGAGAGGCGTATTCTGGGTAGAGTGGCGCATTCCCAGCTATTTCCAACTATTCTTGCAGTTAGCAAACTTGAGATAAGTTTGTGCTGAGTCTTTCAGATTGTATTGTAACTGCTTATGATATAAAAGCTTCTATCTCTCTCATTGGTTTTCTTGCAAGGATTTTTCCAGGGTCAATTGACAGAAAACATCGTGTTCAGTTTCATGTGTGATTGCTATATTGTGTAATGTAGATAGATCTTATGTATTTCAAGTTATAAGTTATTGTATTTGCTGATACATCTCTGGCATAGAGAAGTGGGTTTTAGTACATGCATGTGTCTTAGTGAGACTTGAGATCAAGTTGGGATCTGAGTTTTCAGTGAGCCTATCTGAAAATCTACATATATAACCCCTCCAAGTATGTGGTACTGTCTATTATCTTGGTAAATTTACTTCATCGAGGGAGCCAATCAACTAAACTGAAGCAGTACAAACTTTGACTTCTCAGAGTCCTTATGTGTGTATCATATTCTGTTCCTTTGCCTTAAATGTGAAAGGTTTCATGCATACCTCTGAAATATGCCTTGATTGGACATGAACAACTTTCAAAACAGAGATTTCATCTGCCGTCTCTTAGTCTTCAAACAGTTGAGTGCTAAATACAATCACTGTTGGAGATGAAGTTTTCAGGTAGGCAAACTTCTTTAGCTGGAACTACTCACAGTTGAATATAACCCAAATAATTCCTCACAAGACAATTGCATGCAATAAAAAATGCTTCATACGGGCTATGAAAATGCCTCACACAAGCAATGCCTGACAAATATGCATCTTCTTGCAGTTTTGGTTGTAACCCTCAAAGAGATCATGCCACTGTCTGCAATTCATCAACACCGCTATTTCTTTTTTGTGAGCTCTCCCTTTTTTTTCCTTTTTTTTTATGAACTCTTAATCCTTTCATGACTTCAAAATTTTTAATCCTCCTATTTGCCACACATTTCAACCTTATTGTTTCCATAATCTAAAAATAAGTTAGAACTTTACAAAAAATAGAAACTTGTATACGAATTTGTCATCATCAATTGATATTTTGATGATGCTTCATGTCTTCTATTACCAAATTAAAATTATAGGAGGAAAAGAGGTGATTAAAACATGGAGTGCAATTCTTGATTGATTCTTTTATTAATCATGAATTGCATATATAAAGAAGATTTATACTTTTATAATCATGTATTGATTTCACACTTGATCCTCTTCATACACGTACCCCTTTGGATGTGGCTGCGGAGAGTATTTATTGTGCACTTTGTTAAGTTTTTAATGGTTATCTCAGATCTTATAACATTTAGCATCATAACAGCATAACCATAAGCCAAAAGACCACTGAAAGATAGACAAGCACAACCACACAAAAGAACACAAATTTTTATCCTGGGAAACCCTCATGGGGAAGAAAATCCAGCAAAAACTTCCTCTGTATAAGATGTATAAAAGACAAACCCAAAAACCGGGTGTTCTCCTCCTTCTGTTCTGTCCCTCTCTCTCTCCTATGCGCTACACAAGTGAGCGAGTGTGTGTGTTCAAATAAGAACCCAGCTCCTCTATTTATACTAATTGTCAATTGACTTTTTGCACTAGACAAGTCGGCCCCAATAAACTGTCTGGGTCGACTTCACCTAGGAATACTCAAAACAGTATATTATATTATTAATTGGGGTACTAAAGACCCGACACAAGAGGAGGCTTTACCTCATGACTCTATGATGACCAAATACAGTGGTAACACCCCGTCGGAGGAATAATAACATCTCCCTTGGGTTACATCAGTAAAATACATTTAGAATATCCTTTGAAGTTACAATATTTCAACACACTTGCCATACATGAACCACCCGTGGATGACAACAAGGGCCTTCCTGTTGTCTCTGTGGTAAGTCACCTGTGTTGGATTACTTTCCTTTGATTCATCTTGTCATAGCCTGGGAGTGTGATCATGGTGTGCTTTAAGAAGCTTCCTCTCTCCTTTTCCTTTGTAAAGTAGTGATAGAAGTTGCTTTCGCACTCTCATTGTTTATTCACATTGGCTGTACTTTTGAGTCCCATTGACCACTTTTTGGTTACTTATTGCACATTAAAAAATGGTCTTATCTTATATGTCATTACTTTGTCAGATTAGTGTCGGATCGTGATCTAGCTCTCTTGCTGTCATTCTTCACGCTCTTGGACTTTGTGGATACAGCATTTCCTCAATAGGTGTTTGTCTCCAGCAGTTTGGTCTTCTCTTGTTGGATCGATTGGTTTCTCTAGGATGTCTTCTACTTCATCCCATCCTCTTATCTTGTTCTTCTAAGTTCTGACATCACCACTGCAAGGGAGGTTCTAGCATAGTTTGTGAGTGGGGAAGGTAACTTTTTATGAAGGGTGCTGGGTCGCCATATATGCCTTTTAAAGGTTTTATCTTTATGTGTGGTTAATTGCTTGTGTGTTTTTCATTTCATTGCATTGATTTGGAGATAGTATATCCAAGTCTGTTCTGTAGGAGGACATTGACATATTTAAGGTATGTACATTAAAATAGGTTCTTCCCATCCTTGGCTGCCCTCTGTTTGCTCTTTGTACCTAGTCCAAGTAGCTTTCCTCCTTTTGCATTCATTTACTTTGAAAACCTAGTTAAGAACTTTCATTCACCTAGGGTGGTAAATACCGTAGGGCCTTCCGTATTTGCTTGCTTACAATAAGTAAAAGAGATTAATAGATTTAATGCCTGTGGTTTTCTGTTTGCATTGAATTGAAGGGTAGCAAGGCTTTCTTCATCTGTCTCTCTCTCCTATTTCATTTGAATTTTCTTTCCTTTCTAGCAAGTAGTAACTAGCTCCATTAAGCAAAGAGGCTAATTGACACTAGTTGGTTGCCATTTCCTTTGAAACTTTTTCAGTTTATCTATTTTCTGTTGCAAAGACCCAAGAGATCTTGACACTAATCTAATAAACTACAGTGCTAGGACTCACATAATCAACTCAATTTATTTAATCAAACTAGTTCTCTTCACCTTCTTTCCTTGCCCTAGTTTCCCTAGTTTTGCCCAAAAGCTGGGTGGCAATTCCACTTTATTTCCTCCTTGTGGTAGCATGGTATTTCAATCTAGGTATCATGCTACAAACACAATGTACCATACTCAACTGCTTATTGTGGTGGTTGCCCTAATTGCTGACCTAATACCCACTTGATGTCCCCACATTAATTAGCATTATGTAACTTTATAGCCCAACACCTAACATGTAACACTAAATGGTCGTTAACTATCAACAGTTTCCAATTCTACTAGATGATGGCAGGAAGCAATTTGCTGAAGAATAGGTCTCAGCCCCAAATTTTACTAATGGACTTGTGATCATCTATTAAGCATTGACTACACAAAAGCTGGTTTCTGCTGAGAAGTTTGTTTCATCTTGCAGTCTAACTCTCTCCTTGTTTCTCAAAGCAAATTCTCTCTCTCTCTTTCTAAAAATAATGTCTATATTGACTTTCAGATTCTTGGCTTTGGGAGCTATATTAGGGAGGTTAAAGCTGCTTATGAGCAGCACAGGATCGAGAATTGGGTATGCAATTTCTGTTTTCAATATTGATGAAATTTTAAATATTAACTCATTTGTACATGGTTAATTCAGATCTAATGCGACTTGGAAGAAATCTGACGTAGTTTTGTTTTCTAAATTGTGAAATGCATGGGATAGGATTGTCCAAGAGCAGGAACTAGATGGAGTAAAAACAGATTGGAAATGACAGAGGAGGAAGCTTTACTTGAACAGCAGAGAATGTTTGCAGAGGCTCGTGCACGCATGAATAGTGGGAATAATAATTTTCCTGGGCAATTGCAATTGCAATCCCAATCCCAGTCGCAATCGCAATCACAATCACAGTCTGAGTGATTAATATTGAATTCTTTCATATTTTCATGTGAGGACCATTTATAATATTTTGATTAGTTGTATAAATTTCATAATCCAATTGTTGAATCTGTCAGCAATACTCAAAAATATTCTTTCCTGGAGATTGGCAAAGCAGCATTTCCTGCATGCTGTACTTTTCTTAATTTGTTATCCATTCTTCTGTGCCTTCATTGTTTCAGTAACACTATTTTGTAGGAAATTCCACTTCCAAATGTCTTAGCCTTTTCAGAAAAGAGGATTCTTTTGTTTGTGCCTGCAAATTGATCTATTTTTCATCCTGCCACTTTTGGGTTTTGGTCATTGACTACCATGTTGCACCTATGTGATATACCTGTTGTGTGCTGCCCCGTGTGGCATTTCCCTAGCCTGTCTTTTGTTTCTTCAAATTTATAAAATTTCTCATCCATGGTGGAGTTGCTTCGCATGTAATATGGTATAACATTGGTAGTAGCAAAGATATTTTGGAACACCAGAAGTTTCAATCAAATAAAAGTATTTAGAAGTATCCTTCAACGACCTAAATTGATAACGTAGTCGGTGCAATTTTGACGGCTTAAACTGTATGTATAGATCGTCAAGTTTAAACCTACAAGTTGGGTTCCTAATAACCACAGTTTGATTTATAGTTAATATCTCCAAATTGGTTATATTAGATTAATGAAGAGATGAAATTGTGCGTGAAATGTGTTTCAATTGACTGATAAGCTTAAAACTCGCAGCCATGAAGAATCACTGATAAAGTCATAGAACCTTTGCAGGCCTACATTTTCTGATCTGTCTGGTAGGCAATGCTACTTATCTGTATTCTGTTGAATGTTTAAACGACATCAGAGGATGTTTGGGAAACAGGCATTATAGAAACATGTTTAAAGCGATCTTCCAATGCAAGCACCTATTGTAAGGCATTCACATGCCTTAGTTTCCATGGTGTTCAGCCAAGGTTGTTTATGCATATACCTATCAGTTATCTTCACTGGTCTATTGTATTTAGGTTTGGAGCATCAACCCTCCAATAATATTTAGGAATAAGTATTTGTATAGTGATTACTTTATAAGTGACAACAAAGTATTTGTATGGTGGTCACTTTATACGTGACATGCGAGCAATGCAACATTTAGATGGGATGGCTACGGGTTAGGTTGTTAAATCCCCTGACCACATAGGGGTGGTATAAATACGTAATGTTAGGAAAGATATTGTGCATGAAAGAAGATTTTGATAATGGTCCTTTTATAAGTGACATGCAAGCAATGTAACATTTAGATGTGGTGGTCAGGGGTTAGGGTGGTTAGACTTGATGACCACCTAGGGGTGGTAAAATAGGTAAAATTTGTAATTTTAGGCATTATATTGTGCATGATAAATGATAGATGTATAGTTGAAATAGTGATATTAAAGTATATTCATATTTTTATATTGATAGGACACCAATCCTTTTACGCAAATACTTACTTCTTGTGTTTAGGCATGAATATGAAAGGAGACTGCAATCTCCTATCTTTTCCTCGTCTTGCCACCCATGTTCTTCAACTCCAACTCTCTATCCTTGCCCCTTCCTGCTACCTTGAAAAATTGAAAATGTACCTCTATCACACTGTCTTCGTTTCTGCGATCTCTGACTGGCTTCCTCGATCTATGAATCTGTGATTTGTTTCTTTGATTGCAATCCACGATAATATGATTATGCTCAAATATTCCTCTTGTACCCTTGGGCCACTTTTGTAAATGCTTCTAATGTATATCTGCGTCACTACTACTAGTATGACTGTGCTCCCGTTGACGACTCCTTGGACTTTATGCCTATCCGGTTCTCTTCACACACTTAGATTTGTGCATTCATCTTTTTGCACAGAGCACCCCTATCTTCTAGACCCCCAAAAATTTATCTTCACACATTTTCAGATCTCCATTCTTCTTTTCTGCACTGCGTCCTCGACTCTCTACTGTATCTTTCTTCTGGATCAACGAGCCATTGATACCTCAATCATTTGAAGTTTGCAAATTTATAAAACTATATCTTATTCATTTTCAAGCTTACTTCAACATTTCCATCTCTCGCTTATTTATACTATTCTTGCTAAAAAGACATGTCCACAAGTTGGGCTTCCTTTGAGTTAGTGACATCTTATTCTTACGTTTTGGTGCACTTTTGCATCACTTTTGCATCATTACTAACTTTGTGGGACTTGTGCACTAAATGACCATCACTTGGTGGGTCTTGCGCACTTTTAAGACTTGCATACATATTTTCTATATACTTCTCCAAACTGGTTTCAAGTATATAGAATGCCATTACTTGGTGAGGCTTGCGCACTTCTGAGACTTGCACATATATTATATATATATATTTCTTCAAACTGGCTTCAATTTTGCATGCTCCCTTATTTGACATCATCATGCTTCTTGCTTGACACCAATGACTACACCAAAGTTCAATAGTGGTAATCCCAAACTTTGTTGGGATTCTTCATTAAACTTGGAAAGGTCTCGGATCACATTCCATCAGATTGTCATTAACTTGTTCCCATCGTTGCCAACTTACCTCAATCATCCACATACATTGCTTAGATAGAAGGTCCGCTAACACGTTCCTTTCTCTGTAAATATGTTGAAAACTGATAACCCAAAACCTGTCCATAAAGATTGAGCAACTCATAAATGGCACGAAGGTTAATACTATTAGGAGGCTTTCTTGTTCTCATCCATCCCACCACCAACATGGAATCTCCATGTTAGACACAATGGCACATTGAGAGGGGGGGTGAATCAGTGTGTTCTAAAACTTAAACCATTTTCAACATTTAAAGTATTAATACTGATAACAAATTTACAGTTATAACAATGCAACAAGTATAACAGAAGGAATGATGATCATCAATCACATACACATGATACAGACAAACAAATATTCATCTTTATTTTAGCACCTACTCAAATGAGGCTGCAATCTCTGTTTACAAATTCCTTCTTGTAGAGAGCACCAACTCATGTGTTTTCTAGCACCCACTAGAATAACATTCTCCATTTACAACTGGGTGGAAGCACCAATGTCCACTTGTATAGGCTCCAACTTGTACAAAGAAAACAAATTGTTTTCTTAGCACCATCCTACCACCCTTGTTTCTTAGATTTAAAACATGTACAATACAATATTTAGAAAAACAGATATAACAATTCAAACCAACTCTATTCAGATCTACTCTTGACTTTGCTAATGCATCTTGGTTCCCCTCATCATCTGTGTGTTGGATATTCTTGAAAGAGCTCAGAGTTTTTTGTCATTCTGCAATCTCTACTTCGACGACGATCCATGCACCAGTTCTTTGTTTGCAGAGAGCGCAACAATTCATTCATCACACACATCCTTATATACATCTCTGTCCTTAAACCCTTTACCTGTTCATATGCTTGACGATCCATTTCCATAACTGATCAAGCTGTTCGATGTCTTCTGACATACAAGAATTCCAATCGCTGAGTAATCCTGAACTTCTGCAATGCATCTTCACCATTTGGCTTCTTTTGCACTTGTCGTTTTCTGCAACAAATCAGAGTTTCCGCACTCCTGGTTCCGTAGTACAGGTTTCACACCAATCATTTTGCACCATCTTCGGGCTCTCCGTGATCGTTGATCTACTAAGAAAATCGGATATCAGGTATGTAATTTTTCTTGATATAATTTCATGATTTTTGCTTTCCGTTTTTCGCACCCTCTTCTGCATAATCATTTCGCATTGTCAATTTCTTGTACAACATTTCTAGATCGTTGATCTTAGATCTGGTGCAGGATGTGGATACCGAGTTTTCAACATTTTGTTAAACAACTTCTATACTTTCTGTTTTCTGCACACTCCCTTCCGCTGTAGGCTTTTAGCACTCACTTTTTCGCATGCAGAAACCAGAATTCGGGCTGACTTTCGGACTTTGGGATCGGAAAACCCAACTTTCAGCCTTAGTCCTTTCCTGTTCTCTCGCTTTCCACTTTTTGCTTTCCGACTTTGGAAATCGGAAATCTAACTTTTCTTATTCTCGAACTTTTGGATTTCCGCATTTTCACTCCCGTATTGCAACACTCATTCCGTGCCGTTGATTACTTGTGCGGGTTCACTCCTGATCGTTGAATCTGTTCATTCGATTACTTTTTAGACTTTTGCAGATTTGCTCTCGACCGTTGATTTCTTTTGTGAATTCATTTCTGTCCATTGGATCTGTCCATTACAATAATTTTGGATTTGCTTAGGACCGTTGGTCTTTTGTTCGGGTTCACTCCTGACTGTCGGAACTGTTCATCAAATTTTCTTTCAAACTTTGGTTCTCACAATAATTTCACGTCTAACCTTTGTGTTAACTCACCTCCTAGTTGAACGAGCAGAATCATTCAGAAACATTGGATCTTATTCCAACCACATCAACGATGGACTTCAAAATACTATAAAGCAGATTTACACAAAATTTCGCATCCAACCTCTTCTGTTAAACCGCATGCTAGTTGAATCAGCGGAATCGTTGATGGCCGTCAGATCTGGATTGACGGTGGAATCCAAATGTCATATGGCGAATTACATTAAAATTCGTGCACATGAGAAGTTTCTTCGACCGTGCTAGTTCATTCAGCAAAATTGTTGCCAGCCGTTTATCTGCTTCCACGATCAGCCTCGTCCATTGATCATGATCTCTTTCTTTCCGTTGATCTTTGCACACACCATGGATTCTTCTGAGTGATATGCTCATCTGGATCATATGCTTGAAACTATGTTGCCATCAATGACAACCAAATCACACTCTGATCTGTTTCCATATGACCGCAAAACCTCCAACACTCCAAACACCTGAAGATCACTAATATCATGGTTTAGGGCTGTAATTAAAATCAATTTCAAAGCAATTTGTTTTGTAGAATTGTTAGTCACCAAACTCAATGGAACAACAAATTTGAACCATTGATGATTAGAGATAAACAAGTACCATAATAAAGGCCCAACATCTTGATTTATCAATGACATGATAAAAAAGGCCTAGCATCTTGATCTGGCAATGACATAACTTATCTAATTTAATTGTTTTTTCTAAAAGACCTCTAAACTACTACCTATCATAATCAACATTATTATTTAATGTGGCTTTATTACATTATATTTGACATTGGAACAATATACTCCAACACCCCTTCTTAACACTTGATTGTAACAACAAAATCAGAAAATAATTTTTATTATTTAAGGAGATTCTCTTCTCTACAAATTTGGAATCTTGTAGGCACTCCATTGTACTTTCTCATCACTCATAAGAGTAGAATTCTTGAATTCTCGTATCTTCTAAATTCTCGAGTTTTTGAATTCTTCAAAATTTTAAACTCTTGATTTATCTTCAATTCTTGAGTTCCCAAATTCTTCAAATGATCAAATTCTAGGGCAACTTGATCATATGTAGAGAAAAAGAGAACGAGAACACGATCTTGAATAAGCTTTCTGATGAAGTGTATATGTACATCAATGTGTATGCTGCATTGATGTTGAATTAGATCTTCAATGAGTTTGATGGCACCTTGATTGTCACACTAGAGGGTAGTTAGATGTTGCTATTGGAATCCAAACTCTAAAAGGATTTGTGGAAGCTACAAGGCTTCTTAACCAAGGCTTGAAGAAAGAGAAAGAGCTTATTGCTTTTTACAATCTCAAGTGACAGCTTCGAGACCAAGATTGAAAAAAGAACCTGCAATAGACTTCTAATCATTAGGGTCGTTGACCCAATCAAAATTAGTAAATCCAACCAACAAAAGCGCCCTCCTTTGAATTGTAACGTATTTCAAACTGAATTGTACCCCATATTGCTTTCCAATGTCTATTATGGGGTGTTTGCATATACTTCGCGACAATACTGACATTAAAGGAAATATCAAGATGGGTATGAGTCAAATTAAAACACTGCCAAATGACTGAAATTACAAGGCGGCATCTGCTTTGGGTGTAATGTAGATGGCAGTAAGTTTGACTCTAGACTGGAAGGGAGAAAGGGTTGGTTTACAATTTTCCATGTGAAAGCCATGAAGAAGGCTACAAGCATACTTAGATAAAGAAATAAAAATTGTTCTTGGGTTTGCGAGACTTGGAGACCAAGAAAATAATGCAAATGTCCTAAGTTGATCATTTCAAATTTCTTCTTAAGGTTGGATTTCACATGGGTTAAAATTTTAGGTTTATTACCAATAAGAATAAGGTCATCAACATAAAGAACAAGGATGATGTGATGGTTTCCTACTTTCTTGGTATATACATTGGGGTTAGAATTATGTCTAGAAAATTGGGTGTCAAAAATAAAGCCATCCATTTTGGCATACCAAGCTCGAGGAGCTTGCTTAAGGCCATAAAGAGATTTCTTAAGGTGACATAAGACTGGAGTTATTTTGAACATAGTCATAAGGTTGTTTTGGTAAATTTAATCTTGCAAATCTCCATGCAAGAAGACAAATTTTACATCCATTTGATGGACCTCCCTTTTATGTGAAGTGGCAAGGGCAAGAACAAGGTAAATGGAGTTCATTTCAACGATACAAGGAAAGGTTTCATTGTCGCCAATTCCTTCAACATAGAAAAATTCTTTGGCAACTAACCTTGCTTTAAGTCTTTTATCACTTCCATATGATGCATACTTATATATATGCACCCATTTCCATATGATAAGTTTTTTTCCTTTCAGAAGAGGTACAAGATCTCAAATATCGTTCGCCATTAACAAATGATATTCTTCATTCATATTTATGTTTCAATATGGATTGCCAAAAGGTCCTGCAAATGTCTCTAGATTATGAGTCTCTGAAACTTGAGCCAAACGATAAGAAGCTCCTTGGAACTAGGAACATGTTCGACATTGATATGTAGGATCACTGACAAGATCACCAACTGCTTTTCATTTTGAACATACTCATCTAGGAAGTGATGGTGCTAGTGCAAATTCATGTTCAATGGAACCAATTGGAGGAATATGAGTAGGCGAAGGGGGGTTTTCACCTCACTGTCATCATTTGAAGAAGAAACTAGAGTAGGATCACTAGTAGAGTATTTAGGAATAGAAGGGGGCACAAATGTCAAATTAGGCTCGTAGACTAAGATATTTTCATCAAATTTAGCATTTGTTTTAATAATAATGTTAGTAGATTTAGGTTGAAGGAGTTGACAACCTTCTATATCTTTAGAATATACAACAAATACACACTTCTCACTCTTAAGCTATAATGCTTTTCGTTTTTCATCAAGAATGCCCCATGCTTCACTACCAAACAAATGAAAGTGGTTTACATCAGGTTTAATTTTATTGCATGCTTCTTTTGGTGTTAAATATTTTAAAAGCTTTGTGGGAGTGCGATTGACTATGTAATTGACACAATTAATGAATTCTTCCCCAAAAGGAGGATTTAATCCCTTAGAATGGATCCTATAATTTCCCATTTATTTTGATGTGCGATTCTTTGTCTTAGAAACACCATTTTGCCATCGTGTGCATGGAATAGTATGTTGCATTTGAATGCCTTGTGCAACACAATAATTTGTAAATTTATTTTATATATTCGCCTCCATTATCTATTCTTTACTTGTGTATTTGATGTGCATATTGTTTTTCTATAGGGGGCTTTATAGTGCAAAAACATGTCAAACAATTCACTCTTTAAGTTTCAAAAAGTAAACCCAAGTGCGTATGGATAAGTCATCAATAAAAGTAAGTACTTGAAGTTAGAGAAAAAAGGAGAAGGAAGGGATCCACACAAATGACTGCGAACAAGAAGTAAGTTGGTTGAGGTGTGTTAAGAGGCATGTTTGTCAAAATTGTGCTAATGACGTTTATCGAGAACATTGATGACAAATGCCATCTTTGCAAGAAACGAGAGAAATACCAATAACTATTTTTTTGATTACATAGATGATGTAACAAACAATAGTTTAAATGACGAGATCGCTCTTGCCAAAGTTTGCTCAAGTCATCGTTATGAGAAATTATAATTGAGGGAAAATGTGATCCATGGTATTGACTCCATGGTGTTGAAATTGTACACGATGTATATATTGTGATGAATAATGGCAAGGAGCTAAAGGCCAAGGCCCTGCCATTGATTGATGTTTTGTGTATAGGTGATCAAGGTTGATACCTATGGTTATAGTGCTAAGATATGCACAATACATTTTGATATATCACGTAATTATACAATTAATAAAATACCACAACTAGATATGGGACTACAACGTGAAAGAGATGGGGGCATGATTTCACTGAGGAACATAGAGGGATTAGGCCAACAAATTCCAGGTGAGTGATTGCGGGTTCAATCCTCACAAAACCTAGTCTAATCAGTAGAGAATCATTCGTTGATTTGGAGTCCAAGTCACCCAAGCGGACGCAAGCTCGAAATTATATCATTTTGGATAGAAATTTTGCGCCAGGTAGCCGAGTTAACTACCTTGCTAACTAACGCTGCGAAATCCTTGTGGGCCGTTGGATCTGTGTCCCCACTAGATCAACCGTGGACTCCAAACTTGATGAAGCGTATTTCATCGGAATTTTGTGCACATGAAAAGTTTGTTAAGTCGCGCTAGTTGTCAGCGAAATCGCTGTGCACCGTATGGTCGATCCCGGCTGTAGACATGCTCAAAATTTACCTGTTTGTTAACTGTCTACCCTGGTTTGTCCCTGTCCTCGATTGTTTAATTTTCTTGTAGGAAATTGGTTGAGGCAGTTAATGCCTTGGGCAGAGCAAGCAATGGCAGTCTGATTGCTTGTCTGAGCAAGCATGCAAGTCTGCAGTATGGGAAGCCGCATTCTTGCTTGTGCAACAAGAAATCACGTGATGCGTGCTAGTCCGTCCTTTCTCCTAGACGCAAGAAGGTTTTGTTGTTCCTGAGGGTCAGGGATTGTCATTCTCTTGCTCATTCAACCATTCAGTTCATCGACGTTGTTTGTTGAGCTTGCTTGCATAGTTGTGTTCTATTTCGTGTTGTTCATGCTGGTCATTCAATCCTGGTTGAGAAACTCGTGGTATTTCTAAGTAAATGGGCAGTGGATATCACTCGATTTTATGAGAGTGTAGTCCTCCATGGTCTCTCGAGTGATGTTGTGCAGTGGTCCATTGTTCATAACGGTTTTTTTCACTCTCCTGAGTCACGGAAGGTGTTTCCGCACTCGTTTCCTCTATTACAGAGTGAGTGAAGCCTATGTTGCTGTGTTTCCTTGTGGTTTTCTGTGTTGTGCAGCCTGTTTTGGATTTGAACTGTATGCAAGAATTAGGAGTAGAAGAGACGTAGAATGTGCTTGGTAAACCTAGCGTGGAACCTCACAATAAGATAAGAGTGGCTGGTGAATCTGCTCTGCACATCCTGAAGATTACTGGAAGGGAAGGTGTATCCCGAGGGACTGTGGAGTAGAGAAGGGGACACTTCCTTCTGTTGGGTGTGTAGGAAACGTGGATTCCAGGCCAGATAGATCTTGTGAAGGTGTCCTTAGCTATATGGATGAGCTCACTAGCTTAGCATTTCTTCCTTTCCACTGCCTTAGTTGCCTATGAAACCCAAAGGAGATTGGCTTGGCTGCAACCTGTGAAACCCAATTGTTTATTGGCTTGGTTGAGTAGCCTGTGAAACCCAACTGGTAGTTGGCTTAGCTGTGTCTTGTTGTTCTTTGGGCCATGTGTGTAATCCTTGGCTGGACAGCCTGTAAAACCCAACTATGAAAGATGGCTTGGCTGAGTAGCCCGTGAAACCCATTTGTTGGCTTGGATGGTACTTAATGTGGTTGTTGGATTGACTATGTAAAGTCTATGAAACCCAACTGTTTGCTGGCTTAGCTGTGTAGCCTGTGAAACCCAATAGTATTTTTTCTTGTTGCCTCGACAGTCTGATGAACCCAACTATGAGATGGCTTGGCTATGTAGCCTGTGAAACCCATCTGTTGGCTTGACTGTGTGTTATGATTTCTGGCTATGTGTAATCCTGTTGTTCCCTAGTTCCTTTTGGAAATTATGCCCAACTCGAGGGTGGCAGTGGTGTTGAGAGATTAATAAACACACTGGCCTATGGTTGGGTGGAACGTTGCACTGGCATAACTAGTTACGGAACAGCTTAATCATCAAGATAAGTATATCTCTGTTATGCTTGTTTATGCTATGTATTTTCTTATGAGTTATTATGATCATGTTGAATGCTTATTGATGGTTAAGTAGAAGTTTACTTCTGTTATGTTTTTCTGCATTTAATTTTTCTATATGTCTCGTGTTTTTGCAATGAATTTGCCTAAGTTGATGGAGGCCTGTTACATAGTCAGGAGGCAGTTGACTTAGTGTTTCGGCTCCTTAGAATGCGCTTGAGGAAAGCGGAAGGTGGAAACCGGAAAATGGAAAGTTGAATAGGGAATAATTGTTGTGTTTTTGCACCACGGGATCTACCTGCGGAAGGCAGAAATGGCAGTGGAAAACAGGGAAGAAAGTCTATTTTTCGATTTTCGAGGTCGGAAAGCAGAAGTTGGAAGCACATAAAAGTTCTAAGGAAAAAATATAACTTTTCGATTTCCGAAGTCCGAGGTCCGAAATTGGAAGTCGGAAGTGCAGAAAAAGGCTAAGGTTGTTTGTTGGTTTTCTGATTTCCGAGTTCCACAGCAGAAGGAAGAAAGTAGATAAAATATTCCACCATTTGTTGTTTTTCCAATTTTCGAGTTTCGCAGCGAAAGGTGGAAGGAAGAAGTCGGAAGACAGAAAGTGGATAAAGGATTTCGCCGTTTGTTATGTTTCCGATTTCTGAGTTTTGAGGTCGGAAGGGTGGAACGTAGAAGGCGGAAGAGCCATTAACTATTTTCTCCGTTTGTTATGTTTTCGATTTTCGAGTTCTGAGGTTAGAAAGACGGAAAGTGGAAGGCGAAAGATGGAAGAGCCGTTAAGTGTTTTCGTCTCCCATTATGTTTCTGATTTTTGATTTCATAGGTTGGAAGGGCAGAAAGCGAAAGTGCGGAAGGCGAAAGGCGAAAGGCTCACAATTCACTTTGTCGAGCCTTTGCGTTTCTGACTTCTGAGTACCGAGGTCGGGAAGGTGGAAAGCGAAAGTGCAGAAGGTGGAAGGTGAAAGCCGAAGGGCGGAAATGACAGGTCCAGTGCGAAAATGATCATTCTCGTCGTAGAATGGATCTGTCAAGGGCGGAACGACTGTTATAGTGGTTTCTAAGCCTGAGAATAAAGGTTGAAAAGTGTGTTAACGTCCATGCCCTGTGTTTCGAAAGGAGAACAAGGGTTCTTGAAGCAAAGTTTTTAATTTTTTTCGCATTATGGGGTATGGGGATGTTACATTGTGGTATCATAGATAATGGTTGCAACATTAGTCCTAGATGGGCCAGGTGACAGTAAGTAAATGGTTTTTACTTCTGAAATTTTTATGCAGCTAACAATGATGTTGAATAACAAATTTTTGCAGAGTCATAGTGCAGATTGAAAAGTTGGTCTTTGTTCAACTAAGAAGATCAACGCCCAGAAGATTAACATCATGAGTGATGCACATGATCCCTACGAGCTTGAGGCAGACACTATGGGGGAAAATATTTATTTTGAGAATGCTGAAACAAATTCGATGGAAAGGGAAATCAAGAGACTTCCCCAGATATTGTAGCTACCATAAGAAGCCTGAGGGTGGAGTTTCAGAGTTGTAGAGAGGAAAATGAAAGGATGATTAAGGCTCTGGAAGAGCAAAATCAGTTGACTGCAGCCATGCTACAGAGTTTGACAAACCTCCAAAGGTAGATAAACTCTGGGCATCGGACAACAAATACAGAAGGGAGTAGGAGAAATTCCTGCAAGAAAAATGTGAAGCTTGACCAAAGGAGGAAGGGTTTCAAACCTTCTCATTTCCAAAATCAACAAAGGCAGCTATCACAAGCTATGATTAAGCCAACCAGAATGATGAGAGACAAGACAAGGAAACCACTCCGATGTTGGGGATGTGGGGGAGACCATCTGATTAAGTACTGTACACATCAGAGTGGGAATGACGGTCAAGTCCACAGCACCGAAGGAGCTGAAACTATGGGTCAGGAAACAAGGACCGTTCCTAGAATTTATGCAGCGATAGAGGACCGCCAGGCAGATCATCAATCAACTGTGGTTGAAGTTGAGGGTAAGATTGTTGAGCAGTCTTTTTCTGTTTTTGTTTTGATTCACCCTAGATCCACTCACAACTATGTTACCCATAGACTTGTGGAGATGTGCGCTTTGAATAAATCAAAGCATAAAAAATCATGGTTAGTTCAATTAGCCATTGGAACCAAGAGGAAAGTCAGTGAGGTGGTAGAGATATTTCCATTAGATATGGATGGGATATTCACTCATGCATATATGAATGTTCTACCACTTGGTTCCTATGATGTTTGTTAGATTTTTATCATTCAAGCTAGCATTATGATCTTAGGATCTTTAACTGAGAGAATAACATGCACAACAATAAAACACAAGAGACAAGAGACACACAGAATTTTCCTCGGGGAAACCATAAAGGAGAAAACCCCACAAATTCCTCAGAGATAGAATCAGCACCAAAAGTAAAACCCGAAAACATAAAGATGATCTCCCGACAACATTAGTCTCTCTCTTGTCCATCAACTTCTCCTCTCACTCATGCGTCCCAATGAGTGAGTGTGTGTGGGTGATAAATAAAGAGGCTCACTCTTTATTTATATTCTTTCATTCACTTGAAACCCACTCCAACATGTCGGCCTCACTTAACAATTACTTACTAGAGCCGACATCTCTAGGAGTGTCTAATAACCCTAGTGCCCCACAACTTGTGGGGACTTTTCCTCCTCCGACCAATAGGAGGGTAACACAACGGTGGGGACTATTGCCCTGACTTACAATGACTCACCTAGGGTCGACTTCTCTAGGATAGTCGAATAACCCTAGGGCCCCATAACTGTGGGGACTTTAACCCTTGACCAATAGGAGGGTTACCCACAATGACTTGACATGACTTGTTTACATTATAGAAACTTCATGGAATAAACATCGGGGTATGACATGACTCAAATACATCCCTGAATAAACATCGGGTTACAATACATAAGAAATACAGATGAATACATTCCGAAGTTACAAATACATCAACACTCCCTCTTAACTAGGAAGGTATTCTCTCGACACAATTTAACAGCACAAGTCTTCTTCTCTGTATCATCTAGATCATTGTCAAGCTCTTGTCATCTTCATCTTCAAGTCATATTCATCTAGATCTGGATCATCACTGGATCTGGATCATCACAGGGTCATCATCACTGGATCTGGATCATCATCACTGGATCTAGATCATCATTCGATCTAGATCATCATTCGATTTGGATCATCATCACTGGATCTGGATCATCACTGGATCTAGATCATCACTGCCGGATCATCATCAATGGATCTCGATCATCACTCGATCTGGATCATCATTACTAGATCTAGATCATCACTTGATCTGGATCATCTCTGTTGGAACAACATCACTGGATCTGGATCATCATTGCTGAGTCATCATCACTGGATCTAGATCCTCACTCGATCTGGATCAACACCAGAGGTGCTATCTCATGATTCTTCTTGTCACAGGAAGTTCTACAGAACCAACCCTTTTTCATGCTGGTTGTAGGCCTAGCCACCATGTAGGTCTTCTTTAGCGCTTATATCTGACCTACTCGTCAGAATGGTCCACCCAACACTGACATATGACCTACTCGTTAGAAAGGCATGCCCAACACTTACATCTGACCTACTCATCAGAAAGGCACACCCAACACTCACATCTAGTCATGTAGGAACCAATCCTACAATCACACCAGAAAGGCCCAGCACTCACATTCACCAGCATGATAGGACACAACTACTATCATCTGTGAAAAGGCTCAGCACTTACATCTGACCTACGCGTCAGAAAGGAACAACTCTTACATTTGACCTACTCGTCAGAAAGGCACAACACTTACATCTGACCTACTCATCAGAAAGGCATGCAATCACATCTGATCTTGTAGGAACCAATCCTATAGTCATATCAGAATGGCCCCCAGTCCCAGAATGAGCTACCTGGTAACTGACCAGGTGCCTCCATTCTCCCAGAGAATGGCAGTTGCCCTTACATCTGACCTACTCGTCAGAATGGCCAACACTCACATCTAACATGGAAGGAACCTAATCCTTTAACCATGACAGAATGGCTCAGCCCTTACATCTAATCAAGTGGGAACACATCCCTCTATCATATCAGAATGGCTCTCAGTCCCAGACTGAGGATTCCTGGTACCTCACCAGGTAGCTCCATTCCAAGAATGGCAATAGCCCTTATATCTGATCATGTAGGAACCAATCCTACAGTCATATCAGAATGGCTTAGCACTCATATATGACATGGAAGGAATCAATCCTCTCACCATGACAGAATGGCTCAGCCCTTACATCTGACCTACTCGTCAGAATGGCTTCCGGAATCATCACTTCCCTTTGGAAGGGACCTCAATCTGGAGAACACCAAGCTTCTCCCTGAAGTACTCAAACTTCACTCTCGCCAATGGCTTCGTCAACACATCAACTATCTATTCATTTGTCGCAACATACTGGAGCTTCACTGCTCCCCTCTGCACCATATCCCTGATATAGTGATACTTGATTTCGATATGTTTCGATTTGTCATGGAACACTGAATTCTATGACAACTTCACACAACTCTGGTTGTCACAATGTATACAAGTAGCATCCATCTGGAGATCAAATAAATCATACAGTAGCTTCCTCAGCCATACTGCCTCACAACTAGCTGAACAAGCTGCGACATACTCGGTTTTAGCTATACTCAGTGCCACATAGGATTGCTTCCTACTAAACCAAGAGATCACACCTGATCCCATACTGAGGAAACACCCTAAAGTGCTCTTCCTATCGATGGCACTGCCTTCCCAATCTGAATCAACATAACCCTCCAGGTTAATCTTTTGACTCGCCTCATACTTGAGCCCATAATCAACTGTACCCCTCAGGTACCTTACTGCATGCTTTGCAACCATTAGGTGAACAACAAAGCAATTATCTGGTCTCGTGTTCGTCAGGTACATCAAGGAATGAATCATCTGACAATACATTGTGTCATCAACCGCTTCTGATGAAGCATCACTCAACAATTTCATGTTCGATGCCATAGGTGTGGCCATGGCCTTGCAGTCCATCATCCCAAACCTCTTCAGGATCTCTACTGCATACTTCCCTTGTCCAAGGGAGATTCCATCTGCACTCTGCCACACCTCCATACCTAGAAAATAATGCATCGAAACATAACAGGGGCATCACTGATCTTCCGCCTTCAACCTTGAAGCAAAGGTTGAAATCCACTTTACTCTCAGTAATGCCTAGAGTCATCAGTAATCTGTCCATCTTGTCGTACCATGTCGAACCTCAATATATTCTGTAGTCACTCCCTATGAAGTGGAGCATCATAATCCCTCTGTCTTCCGTACTCTATGCACTGAAACATTCTGTACCGGAGTGACAAGTAGCTTCATATGCTACTAATATTCTATGTATCCATCTAGTGTATAGACTTTCATATTCAACCTTGTAGCAAAGGTTAAGATCTTCATCAAACTCATCATGTATGTGTTTCAACTTCCATTGGTTGCAAATGTCTCTTCGTAGTCTATGCCTTCTTTTCGTGAGAAGCCTCGTGCTACGAATCTTGTCTTGTATCCCACGATGTTTCCATCTACTGCATGATGGAGCTATGAAATTCCCTTCACATATCGATACTGCATCCTAGACATCATTCTTCTTGAACTAGTCTTCCCTTTCTTCTTGGTTACCTCTTCATAGCTGGAAGGTTCTGCATCAATGATGTCGCTGCATTCATCATTTTATTCTTAAACTATCGTCACTTGTTCTTTGGAACAAGTCTCATCCTTCTTTGCTTGTAGACAATTATGTATGCGATCTTTCCTACAAGTCAAATGCATTTGTATGGTTAGAACCATTTCAGAAGGAATATTCATAATGGCAAGTTCTTATGCATAAATATATGATCATGTAACTATTTTAGCCAATATAACATTCATCTATATCTCATGAAAACTTTTCTAGATGCCTTCCATCTCTACCAGGACAACATTGAGATTGTGCACTAATCCAATATGTCAGCAAAGAGGTTTCATTCTAGATAAGTAGCAATGGAGAGTTGTATAGCACCATGAGCTACTTACCCATCACATGCATATTAGTAGTATACTGTCATTAATGCAAACATTCTATCATGCATAATACATTAACTGGATATAAACAAATGCATAACAAAACAATATCATGAAATGACAATTGAATACTTATCTTTATTTGTTTCATGGGTAGACTCTTGCTTGAGCCTTCAACTTCATCGCCTTCTTCATTCATAATAGCATCGTTTATTATCCAAATGCTAAGGTGGATAAGAGGTTCTTAAAGAGTTGAGTTCTTCATATTCCTCATCGCTTGAGGGATCTCCTTTGGATGGTGAGAGCTTGACCTTCAGTTGCTCCCATCTTCTCTTCTCTTCTTATGAGTTGAGCTTCTTCTTCTTCCTAGAGTCTACCGAAATTAATCACTTCCTTCTGGCACACATTCCTCGAATGAATGAATCCTATGATCCTGGGAGACCATTCAAGGTAGCTATCACCACTTCTGCATTTTCCACTTGTTTTTCTACTACTACAAGTTCTTCTTTGATTTGAGAGACCATCGTAAAGTATGACTGTATGGTCTCTACATTCTGGATCTTCACATTCTTCAACTATTTTCTTAAGGTCATATTTCGATTTATGTTCTTCCATTCAAATAGCTTGGTCAAGGAATCAAACATCTTCGGTGTCTTTAGGGAAGACACTTGTGGTACAATGTGATCCATGATTGAATCAACAATGATCTTCTTGGCCTTGACCAAGTTCTTCTGGTGTAAGTCTTTTAGCCTCATCTCCCTCTGGAACTGGAACCTCTCTACTCATATAGGTGTCCAATTCATTTTCTTTAGAGAGATCAAATACTTCCATGCTTGGAAGTTGTCAACTTCACCAAGCTTATCATCAAGATGATGTGATAGATCACTTTGAAATGAGAACCTCAAATGCAAATAGTAAACGATTAGATCTTACCGATTTGAGGTGTCCGTCCTAGTTCCGGAGGTGGCTGATCTAGGGTTTGTCAGAGAAAATCTATTTTTCAAAACTTGGAATATTTCAGATCTGATTGGATAGAAAGATAGATCTCTTCAAGTTGAGCTGTCCAATGTACTCCTTTTCTGAAAACAGTGGAGGGAAGCTCCCGGAACAGGAAGCCCTAGTTTTCCAATTTCTTCTGCAGAAATTCCTGTTACTATTTCTGTGGTATCTCCGCAATTAATACTCCTCTATGTCTGAAAATTCACACTAAGGTAGCCTCGCATGCCCCTGATACAAAACCATAGGTTTCATCAGAATTGGTTTCACCAATTGGGACTTATGATCATTTTCCCAAGGTGACCAGTTACAGGACTGTTCAAAACAACGAAGTTGTACGGACTTCCACATATCACTGTTTCATCTTCTGGGTCTGAAACTCGGACCACAGAAAGTACAATCCGTGCCCTTTCTGGAACATCTTCATGAATTTCATTTGGACCTTTGTATCCCAATATATAGCAATTCTCCCCAGGTGTCCTGTTTAGGGATGAATTCTGGAGGAGGCTGGAACCCTAACTTGGAGGGATCATATCTCCCAGAATATAGAGAATATGAGGCTAAAGTTTGGATAAAGTGTACATCATTATGTTATCTTCAGTCTCGACAATTTTCAACTCCTGAGCCTTCACCAATATCGGGATATAGCAAATTTACCAAAACTTAGAAGTTTTAGTATTTAGAGTTTTTCTAGCTCGGGGTCAAACTAGGGTTTGACTTTCTCGAAGTTTCACCCAACCAAAAATATTGATCCAGGTCTCTAAACTTCAATTTTGATGAGGAGAGAAATCCTATGCCGGGCTCACTCAGAAATTCCTCTTCTATAAGAAGCCCTAATTTTCCGCACCAAAACTGAAAATGCTCGGAATCGAATTCCGCTTTGACAGAAAGATGCGCCCTTCAACGGAGAGTCAGCCTAGCATATTTTTGCTGATGGATTGTGGAGAGAGACCCAAAAAGTAAGAAGCCCTAGCTTCTACAGCTGCACAATGTCTTCTTCTTAGGTTAGCTCTGAGACCATGTTATATTTTTATCATTCAAGCTAGCATTATGATCTTAGGATCTTTAACTGAGAGAATAACATGCACAACAATAAAACACAAGAGACAAGAGACACAAAGAATTTTCCTCAGAGAAACCATAAAGGAGAAAACCCCGCAACTTCCTCAGAGATAGAATCAACACCACAAGTAAAACTCGAAAACATAAAGATGATCTCCCGACAGCAGTAGTCTCTCTCTTGTCCAGCAATTTCTCCTCTCACTCATGTGCCCCAATGAGTGAGTGTGTGTGTGTGATAAATAGAGAGGCTCACTCTCTATTTATATTCTTTCGTTCTCTTGAAACCCACTCCAACATGTCGGCCTCACTTAACAATTACTTACTAGAGCCGACATCTCTAGGAGTGTCTAATAACCGTAGTGCCCCACAAATTGTGGGGACTTTGCCTCCTCCGACCAATAAGAGGGTAACACAATGGTGGGGACTATTGCCCTGAGTTATAATGACTCACCTAGGGTTGACTTCTCTAGGATAGTCTAATAATCATAGGGCCTCATAACTGTGGGGACTTTAACCCTTGACCAATAGGAGGGTTACACACAATGACTTGACATGACTTGTTTACATTATAGAAACTTCTTGGAATAAAAATTGGGGTATGACATGACTCAAATACATCCCAGAATAAACATCGAGTTACAATACATAAGAAATACGGATGAATACATTTTGAAGTTACAAATACATCAACAATGTTCTCATTGGAATGGATTGGTTGGAAGCACACAGAGTTAAACTTGACTGCTACAACAAGACATTTGAATGCTTGAATGAAGAAGGAAAGCTAAAGGTTGTAAGAGGCATTCCAAAAGTGATTTTTGTTGGACAGGCTTCAGCTATGTAGCTAAAGAAGCTCCATGGGAAAGGTGGTAGATTGTATGCATCCCAAGTTTGGGAGGCAACAAAGAATGAAACTCCTAGGTTAGAGGACTTTCATGTATTGTATAAATTCAGGGATGTGTTTCCTGATGAAATTGTAGGTCTTCCTCCAAAAAGGGATATTGATTTTACCTTTGAACTTGTGCCAGGAGCAGCACCAGTGCCCAAGAAACCCTACAGGATGTGTACACCAGAATTTCTAGAGCTGAGGAAGTAGTTGCAAGAATTGTTGAAAAATGAGTATATCAGGCTTAGTGTGTCCCCTTGGGGAGCACCAATGCTATTTGTGAAAAAGAAAGATGATACACTCATGTTGTATGTTGATTACAAAAAGACAAACAAAGTCACTATAAAGAATAAATATCATTTTCCTAGGATTGATGACCTCTTTGATCAAACGAGATGATAAAAGGTATTTTCCAAGATTGAATTAAGGTCTAGTTACCATCAGGTAAGAATCAAGGATGAATATATTCATAAGAAAACCTTTAGAACAAGGCATGGACATTATGAGTTTGTAGTGGTACCATTTGGTCTCACAAATGCACCAGCTACTTTCATGTGCCTCATGAATGGTGTTTTCAACAGGTAATTTGACAAATTTTTTCTTGTTCTCTTGGATGACATTCTTATTTATTTTAAGAATGAGGAAGAACATTTGAGATTGACCTTGAAATTGTTACGGGAGCATGAGCTGTATGCAAAGTAGAGAAAGGTGATAGATGTAAGATCTTTTTTGGGACTTGCAGGATATTACAAGAGGTAATTGAAGGATATTCTGTAGGTAAAGTTGAGTATATGAATAGGTTGAGGAGGCCTGCATGCGAACTTGTAGTTCCATGAGGAGATGACCCTTGTGTGTATGTACAATCATATTAGAATTTCCTGAATACTGCAGGTAGAATGACTTGAACAGGGCAATATGGTTGTACCCAATGAAACCAAGGCAGGAATCTACCATGTGCAGACGCCAAACGCTATGAGAAGGATCTCATGACTGAAATCTAACCTCTGAACAAAACAAATTTTTAAATTTTAGATTTCAAATTTTCCTATTGAATGCTATTGACTGTTTGGATGATCTAAAATCGTGTCAAGATGACATGTTGTATGTGGATGTCCAGGTTTTGGGAAGCATGTGTGAGCAGGGGATAAATGCACCCACTTGCAAAAGCCAAACAATATGAGGATGGCCTCATGCAGTGCAAAAATATAATTTTCTGTAGGAAACAAAATTGTAAATTCAAATTTTGATTCGACTATCAATGTTATTGATTGTTTGATGTTTGGAAATCATGTTATGCATGAAATAGATATAAAAATCTACGATTAAATTTTTTATCACGACATCTCATGTGAACTTCGTGCTTGTATCCAACACAAGTGAGATGATGAAAATACGCCCTTGGAGTACATAGCTTCTCGGAAAGATGTGTTTGGGATACATGGCTCCTCGGAAGGATGTACTTGTGTACATAGTTCTTAGAAGGATGCACTTGGGGTACATGGATCCTTGAAAGGATGTACTTGGGTACATAGCTTCTCCCCTCCAACCATCTAGGCACCAGTATGCATCAATGGGGATGCCCAGGTGTAAGACATCTGGTTAGACTTCTTTCCACACCCATTCATGCCGCGTAAGGGGACTATCATGAGAGTGGGGTCTTCATGAAGAGAATAACCCCTAGGTATTATGGTGTACGGAAAGGAAGTGCCTAAGTTTAGTGAGCGCTTGGAGGAGGTGCTGGGTCCTTAATCAAGAGCTTCCATTGAGCACCCAAGGAGGTGTTAGGATCTGAAGCGGGGCTGCCAGATCTCGGTTGAGAGATGCTATACATATAAGTATTTGATTTAGTTAGCAAATTTTTGTTGAGTTTCTGTAAATACACATGTGCATAATGGTCGCCGTCGATCTGTTTGATGGTCGATCCTAGCCATAGATATGCTCAAAAGTTACCCATTCATTAACCGTCTACCCTGGTTCGTCCCTGTTCTCGATCATTCAATATTCTTATAGGAAATTGGTTGAGGTAGTAAATGCCTTAGGTAGAGAAAGGCATGGCAGTCTGATTGCGTGTTTGCAGTATGGGAAGCTGCATTCTTGCTTCTGCAGCAAGAAAGCATGTGATGCGTTCCAGTCCGTCCTTTCTCCCAGAAGCAAGAAGGTTTTGTTGTTCCCGAGGGTTGGGGATTGTCATTCTTCTGTTCATTCAACCATTTGGTTCATTGACACTATTCGTTGAGCCTACTTGCAGAGTCATGTTCTGTTCCGTGTTGTTCATGTTAGTCATTCAATCTTGGTTGAGAAACTCATCGTATTGCTGAGTAAAAGGGTAGTGGAGATCACTTGATTTTATGAGAGTGTAGTCATCTGTGGTCTCCCCAATGCTATTGTGAAATGGTCCATTATTCAGAACAATTTGTTTCACTCTCCTAAGTTGTGGAAGGTGTTTCCGTAGTGGTTTCCTCTGTTACAGAGTGAGTGAAGCCTGTGTTGTTGTGTTTTCCCGTGGTTTGCTGTGTTGTGCACTCTGGTTTGGATTTGAACTGTATGAAAGACTTAGGAGTGGAAGAGACATAGAACGTGCTTGGTAAACCTAGTGTGGAACCTCACAATAAGATGAGAGTGGTTGGTGAATTTGCTCTGCACATCCTGAAGCGCATTGGAAGGGAAGGTGTATCTCGAGGGACTGTTGAGCAGAGAAGGGGACACTTCCTTGAGTTGGGTGTGTAGGCAACGTGGATGCCAGGCCAGATAGATCTTGTAAAGGTGTCCTTAGCTCTATGGATGAACTCACTAGCTTAGCAGTTCTTCCTTTTCGCTTCCTTAGCTGCTTGTGAAACCCAAAGGAGATTGGTTTGGTTTACAGCCTGTGAAACCCAATTGTATATTGGCTTGGTTGGGTAGCCTGTGAAACCCAATTGGATCTTGGCTTGGTTGAGTAGCTTGTGAAACCCAACTGATAGTTGGTTTGGCTGTATCTTGTTTTTCTTTGGGCCATATGTGTAATCCTTGGTTGGACAGCTTGTGAAACCCAACTATGAAAGATGGCTTGGCTGAGTAGCTTGTGAAACACATCTGTTGGCTTGGCTGGTCCTTAATGTGGTTGTTGGCTTGATTGTGTACAATCTGTGAAACCCAATTGTTTTTTGGCTTGGATGTGTAGCCTGTGAAACCCAGTAGTGTTTTGGATTGTTTTCTGGACAGTTTGATAAACCCAACTGCAAGATGGCTTGGCTGTGTAGCCTGTGAAACCCATTTGTTGGCTTGACTGTGTGTTATGAGTTATGACTATGTGTAAGCCTGTTGTTCCCTAGATCCTTGTGGAAATCATGCGCAGCTTGGGGGTGGCAGTGGTGTTGATAGATTATTGAACACACTGGCCTATGGTTGGGTGGAACGTTGCAGCGACATAGCTAGTTGCGGGAAAACTTAATCATCAAGATAAGTATCTATGTTATGCTTGTTTATGTCATGTATTTGCTTATGAGTTATTATGATCATGTTGAATTCTTAGTGATGGTTAAGTAGAAATTTACATCTGTTATGTTTTCCTACATTTTATTTCTGTATATGCCTCGTGTTTTTGCAATGCATTTGCCTAAGTTCATGGAGGCTAAAATCCTGTTATAGAGTCAGGAGGTAGCTGACTTAGTGTTTCCGCCCCTTGGAATCCGCCTGAGGGAGGTGACAGGTGGAAATCGGAAAAGGGAAAGTTGGACATGGCATAATTGTTGTGTTTTCGCACCTCGGGATCCACCTATGGAAGGTGGAAGGTAGGAAGGGAAGTTGAAAACAAGGCAGAAATTGTGTTTTCTGATTTCCGAAGTCCGAGGTCGGAAAGCAAAAGTCGGAAGTGCAGAAAATTTCTAAGGAAAAAAGATAACTTTTCGATTTATGAAGTCCGAGGTTGGAAATTGGAAGTCGAAAGTGCAGAAAAAGGCTAAGGTCGTTTGTTGTTTTTTCGATTTCTGAGTTTCGAAGCGGAAGTTAGAAAGTGGATAAAGGATTCTACCATTTGTTGTTTTTCCATTTTTCGAGTTCTGCAACGGAAGTGGAAGGCATAAGTTGGAAGGAAGAAAGTGGATAAAGGATTCCGCAGTTTATTATCTTTCCGATTTTCGAGTTCCGAGGTCGGAAGGGCGGAAAGCGGAAGGCAGAAGGAGGAAGGCGGAAGAGCCATTAAGTGTTTCTGTTGTTTGTTATGTTTCTAATTTTCGAGTTTCGAGCTCGGAAAGGTGGAGAGTGGAAGGAGGAAGGTGAAAGAGCTGTTAATTGTTTCTGTTTCCCATTATGTTCCGAGTTCTGATTTTTGAGGTTAGAAGGACGAAAAGTGGAAGTCTAGAAGGCGAAAGGCTAATAATTCACTTCGTCGAGCCTTTGCGTTTCTGAGTTTCGAGTTTCAAGGTCGGGAAGGCGGAAAGTGGAAGTGCAGAAGGCGGAAGGTGAAGTGCGGAAACGATAGGTCCAGTACGAAAATGACCTTCTGGTCGTAGAATGGATTTGTCAAGGGCGGAACGACTGTTATAGTGGTTTCTAAGGCTAAGAATGAAGGTTGAAAAGTGTTTTAATGTCCATGCCTTGTGTTTCGAAAGGAGAACAAGGGTTCTTGAAGCAAAGTTTTTAATTTATCCGCATTATGGGGTATGGGGATGTTACAAGGTGTGTTAAGAGGCATGTTTGTCAAAATTGTGCTAATGACATTTATCGAGAACACATTGATGAAAAATATTATCTTTGCAAGAAACTAGATAAATACCGATAACTGTTTTTTTGATTACATAGATGATTTAACGAACAATAGTTTAAATGACCAGATCACTCTTGCCAAAGTTTTCTCAAGTCATCGTTATGATAAATTATAATTGAGGGAAAATGTGATCCATAGTTGTTAAATTTGTACAACTTGGTAATATCATCAACAATTTCGGTTGCTAGGACATGCTTAGAATCTTTGAAATTTTTGATTACAACTTGGTGAAGTGTAAACTCTATAGTCATACCTTAACCAGAGCGAGTGATCTGATAGAGTGAAAAAAAATTGTAGGAAACATTTGGAACACATTATACATATTTGAAATGATCATCATCTAATTGAATTATTCCAGATCTTTCAACACTAATAGATCTGTCATCACCAATCAATATTTTTTGGTGATACATTCATTTAGAGAAAGAAAAAATGCTTTATCCTTAGCCATATGATAAGATGCTCTAGAGTCAATGAGCCACTCATTAAAAGAAGAATAAAATGCATTAAAAACTATAAGTAGAAAGTGCATGTCCATGAGAAGAAGAGTTAGAAGAAGAATGAATATTGATGTTATTCTTCTTCATTGTTTCTTCTAGAGCTTACATATTTTTGAAACACTTAGATTACACATGAACTATTGTCCACAAAATGCAATCTTAGTTAGTGTTCTTACCTTTCAATTTAGTGCCTTTATCATCGTTGGGTGTAGGAATTCACTGAGAGGTTTTGAGACCCTTGTTTTGCTTATTGTTGCAAGGGTTTTTCTTGTTTTGATGCTTGGATTTATCCTTTAGCTATGCCACTAAAGATTTATTAGATGCATTGGTAGTGTTGATCACTCCAATATGCAAGAGATTATGTTGGTCTCTAATCAAAGCATCAGAAAACACTTCAAGAGTGGGTTCTTTATAAGTATCCCCTAGAGATTCTTTGATTGAGTAAAACGTAGATACAAAAACATAATGAGGACCAAGGTTAACAAAAATAACATGAATACACTGCTTTTTCTGGCTTATATATCTTGCATTCTTCAACTAAAATTCTAAGGGTTTTGAATTGATATAGGTGGTCTTGAATGCAACAAAAATCACTTTGATTTAAAGCGACCAAAAGTTGGTGAACTTGAATCTTGTTGTGTTTATCAAATACAATTTCAAACTTTTCTCACGCTACATCTAGTGCAAAAATTCCTTGAAGGTGGAATCGTAAATAATTATAGATGGACATCCCAATCAATCCACATGCTCTGCCAAATTTTTTATCCCATTTTATTTTTCAATCGACATTAATGGGGGCAGTTTCTTTTCCGAAGGTAATAAGGTAAAGTCCATTGCTTCGTAGGACATCCTCCATATGAGCTCTCCATGAGAAGTAGTTTGTAATCGTAAGTAGAATATTAATTTTGCTGATATGTAGGTAATATGGATTCAAAATCAGAAACTGATGGTCTCTATGCAAATATATTTAAAAATAGGTAGTCAAATAAAAAATAACAACACTGAAAACAATGTTTGTATGTCAAATAAATTATTTTTTTAAATAAGTGACCCAAATTTATAGAACAAGTGGAAAACAATTTTACAATGAAGTTGTTGATTTTTGTTCCTAGGGAAGTGTTCCCCTAGGTGACATTAGCCTTAGTCACTTAAAAGGGGGAAATAAAGTGACCCTTGCATTAAATGACTTGAGATGAGCATTTAATTTGACTTTAGAGAATAAAGTCACTTTTTGGAAAAATTTAAGTGAGGTGAGTGAAATTAATTTTAAATGAGATTTAATGAGCATTTAATATCATCAACTCATTGTATCCAATCTCAATCGTTGGATTACAAGACCATTCACTTACCCTAGGGTTTTCACCAAAAAGGAAAGAGAAGGAAAAACACTTTCACTTTTGCACTTTTTGAGAAAGAGAGTGAAGGAGAGAGATGAGAGAGGAGGCACGAAAATCGAGGAAGAGGATAGCAAGAGCAGAGGGCACAAATTTCGAGGAGCAATCTAGGAAAATTTTTCGAGGAGGCATCATTATTGCATCCAGTACGTATTGTACGGATTTCGTACAAGGCACATTTCTCGAGGCAAGTACGAGCTTAGTTTTTTAGGAATAAATTCAGGCACAAAATTCGAGGTAGATTTTTGGGCACATCTTTTGAGGCAGAGTTGGGAATAGTTTTTGAGGAAAAGGTTGCAAGCATGAATCTCGAGGCTGTTCTGTATAGACAGGACGTATGGCTGCCGTACAGTTCGTACAACAACACGGTTTTCGAGGCAACTACAACAGAAAATCTGAGTTGTATTTTTACCTGTGGGCACGGAAAATGAGACAAATTTTTTTTCTTCTAGTTGAGATAAGTTGGTTTGAAAAATTTCTGAGTTTTGCTATAATTTTTCTTGAAAATAAAAATCTCTCTCTCCAAATAGGTTTTCCCCTTGTGGTTTTTTCCTGGGCAAGTTTGCTAAAAATCTACGAGTCTCAAATTTATGGTGTGCATTTATTATTTTGTTTTTTGTCATTAAAGGTGAGTTTTAGTAGTCTTTTGTTTGTCTAAAATATTGTGCAATTTCCAGCCTTTACAAATTCTGGGTTGGGCATTAAACTATGAGAATTTGACATTGAAACCGGGTGGCTGAAAATTGAGAAAAAATTTCATGGTATCACAGCAAGGTTGGGTAAAAAATTAAATTATTGTAGACTGATAGTAATTTCCAGAACTCAGAAAATTTCTTTTGATAGTGAGCAACATTTTGTTGAAAGTTGAACTTAGCAGAGATAATGGCTACTGGACTTATGATGGAGGATAGGCTTGATGGGGCTGGGAATTTTGTCCCATGGAAAGCTAGGATACTGCTGATATTGGAGGAGAAGGAGTTGTGGGATGAGGTGGTTCATAACACTATAACAATTCCTATTGTTGTTCCCCCTACCATCGATGCAGTAGCACTTTCCACCTTCAACAAGAAGGACATAAAAGCTAGAAGAATAATCTTAGATGGATTTAAAGACCATGTGATTCCTCACATCTCGAGTAAGACCTGTGCATCTTAGATGTGGGATGCTTTGACCGGCTTGTTTCAAAGCTCAAATGAGAATAGGAAGATGGTTTTGAGGGAGAAGTTGAAAAGCATCAAGATGGTAAAAGGGGAGGTTGTGATATCTTACCTTACTAGGATCTCTTAGGCGAGAGATGAGCTTACAATAGTGGGGGAGGTTGTTTCTATTGCAGATCTAGTGCAGACAACTTTGAATGGGGTCTTAAAGCCTTGGGTTGTGTTTGTGGAAGCTTTGGTAGCTAGGGAGAACTTACCTACATGGGTCAGGATATGTGATAATTTTGTTCAGGAGGAGACTCAGAGGGGTCTTGTGTAGGGCAGTGCTTCTACTAGTAGGGAGGATGTGTCTTTGACAACAAAGGGGAAGAAGAAGTTCAAGAAGGGTCCCAAGAAGGGTGGGGCCAACCAGCAGGATGGGAAGAATAAGGATTTGAGCACTGTGAAGTGCTTTGCTTGCCAAAAGATGGGGAACTATGCTGGGTAGTGTCCACAGAAGAAGAAGAAGAAGCAACAATATACAACAAATTTGGTAGAGGTTGAGGATTTTACAGCCAGATTTGAGAGAGAGTTTTCTCTTTGCACTGGACATGTTGATAGAGAAAGAGAATCCATCATCACTAGTGCTGATGTTGATAGTGAGTGAGAGTATTCCTTGTTGACAGACCATTCTTACAGTGCATCCACTTCCAGCACATGGTATATTGATAGTGGATCTTCGAGCCATATGACAGGTGCTTGAGAGGTGTTCTTTGAGCTTTCACAGGTAGAGACTAATGTGGAGGTAGTGTTGGGAGATGACTCTGCTATCATAACAGTTGGGCATGGGTGTTAAGATTATTTCCTAACTTAGGAACCTTAATTAAATATTTGGGTCCACTAGTACAATTGGGTCCACTTAGCCTAATGGGGCCACATGTACCAGTCACTGGAGTGTGGAGAACACTGCTAGAGGTTAACTGCCACTTACTGCATGTGCATGCATAATTTTGGGCACCTCCTAGATCAATCCCTACATTTTAGGAGCCACTGGGACTCCCGGCACCCACCTAGTTCAGTTAGTTGGAGTTAGTACTAGTTAGTCTTAGTTAGTCCTCAGTTTCTTTCAGTTAGTTCTCAAACAGTTAGCTAGCACATGTCTTGCAGGGATAATGCGTGGATGCATGTAGAGTAGGCACCTTTTCCCACCTAACACACTTAGTTGCACTGAGTTAAATAGCTGTCACTGTTTGTTTGAGTTGGTTGGACATTTGGGAGTTGATTTTGGACTTTGATTTGATTAGGAGACCATGAGTTAGAGATTTAATTAGATACAATCATATCCACTTGGGAGATTCGAATTCATACCCCATGCATTTGAATTCTTCCTATGTAAACTATTGTAACACTAGATATTATTATTGTGAATAATACTGTAAATTCTTGAGCAATACTTGTCCGATTCCTGTGTGGTTTGTTTTGTTCAGTTCGTATCTTCATTATCCATTCAATTGCTGCAAACATTATTAGAACTATCTGCTTGAAGATCTAAATGACATTTAAATTATAATATGGTATCAAGGCCTTTTCAGGAAGGTTTCATGCTTGTTTCTCCCCATCAAACATCAGAAGTAGCTGGGTTTCCACAGAAGTCCCCTATGAAAATTTGCTAGCTCTGAATTTATTCAGAGCAACGGAGAGAGCGTGACAAACCCTGAAAAAAATGTTCATGCTAGGAGGAAAAGCATGATTATAATAGTTCATATGTTTAGTGTGTTAATGCAGTGAAATTGATAGGTTCTATGTAGCTTTTGTGAATTATTTGCAGTCTTCCAACCGGGGCAATTATGAGTTCTCAAACTTCTGAACCACGGATCCTCACAACTTCCAATTATCTTGATTGGAAGATTGATATGCAGCTGGCCTTGCGAAAGCATGGCTACAGGATCATACATGGATGGGAGGCTGAGCCTCATCAGCTGGTAGAGCGGAACAAGTTTCCGAACCATTGTGATGACACATTCAAGGACTTATGTACTTATATTTCTATAGATCTCTTCCATCTAGAAGGATTGAGGAATCCTAGAGAAGCCTGGGAGAGGCTTGATAGCTTGTTTAACAAACAAGATGAGCTTCAGGAACACATTCTGGAGAATGAGTTGGTATCTTTACATCCCAGTAGTTTCGAGACTATTGAGCAATTCTTCACTAAATTCAATTCTCTAGTGTTAGGATATTTAGACACTTAGGAGTTAGTTAAGATCAACTTGTGTAATATATCCGTTAGGTAAAAGTGTGTTTCTTTAGTATGCATTAGTATGCATTTGTAAATATTCTAATCCGACAGTCACGATATGTTCTAGACATAGAGTGATCCGACGGTTCAACTTCTCTTAAATCATACCTACCATTGATCCGTGGCTTAACACCCGATTGGTCTATGATCTCTATTTAAAGAGCATAGAGGGTCCTTGGTTAGTTGATCGATTATGAGAAGCTCATGTAACTTTCTTTCTTTTGCATAATAAATTGCTCCGAGTAGCTATTTGGCTGGGGCCGTGGACTGTTTCCCTCTCGAGGGTTTTAACCACGTGACAAACATTGGTGTATTGATCTGTGATCTGTTTGTGTGAAGCGGCTATTCTTGGTGTTCGGTCCTTTGGAAGTACCCTGTATACCCTAACATGGTATCAGAGCTTTTATGAAGAGCCGCTTTTGGTTTTGATCAAGATCTGGAACCGGTGTTGCCGAAACTTTGAAAGTGTTTCTGGTTTTTGGATTTTCTGTGAATTTGTGGCCCGTGGGAGCTATTCCATTGCGTCTGGAGCGCCGTTTCCATTTGGAAACAGTTTTCGTTTCACCGAAAACCGTTTCCGTTTGCTCCAGAAACACCCATTTCAGCAAATCTGAAGGTATAATGTTACAGTGTCGGTTTTGTTTTTTTAATCTCTCATATTTTATCAGTATTATTATTAGATCTTTTTGTTTTAGTCTCGGACTGTTCCCTTCCCTGGCTGCGTATGCTCTTTGCCGTGCACCTTGCGCGATCGCGGCGAATCAGAAACAGTGAGGGAAAGTTTTTTTTTCTTGTCTTCTCGGCTACGTATGCTCTTTGCCGTGCACCTTGTGCGATCACGGCAAATCAGAAACAATGAGAAAACTTGAAAACGTAGACTTTTCGGGTAAGCTAACGAAGATCTAACCCCATTGTGTGGAAAAAGTTTTTTTTGTTTTTGTTTTTCGTTTTTTTTGTGATTTGCAGGAAAAGAAAGCAAGCACGGAAAACGAGAGAGAAGAGTGTTTAAAAAAATAAAAAATAAAAATAAAAACCCCTTTCTCTTTCTATAGTTTTACATACCTTTTAAACTTAGCTCACTTGGTCCAAAGTTGCTTTACACCTTGATAAGTCTTGAGTTCAAGTCTCATCAAGCTACTTTTTAGTGCATGCAATTTCTATTTTCAAGTTACTTTATTGTAAAAGTGCATCTCACATTAATAAAATAAAATAAAAGTGAGTAACTTAAGTCTTTTAAATTTATTGCCGCACTATTTAAAAGTACATTATTGTAAAAGTGAACCTCACTTATTCTACAAAAGTGATTCACTTCAAAGCAACTTTATTGTAAAGTGATTGTCAAAGGTAGATCTTTGGAAGAGGGGGTTATTTTTTTAACTGGTCAAGTTAATATCTGCCACGTCACTATTGATGACATCTTCAACATTTCCTTTGATCAAGCATAACTTCTTCATTCGGAATCAGTTTTAAGTGCCTTTTTTTTTAAACCGCATATTTGTTCAAGCTCTTTGCATCCAGGCAGTTAGTTTCTGTTTTTTCAGCCATTATTTTATAGTATGACCGCCCCTTGTGATATTATACTTACAAGTTCTAACTATTTCTCATGGAAATCTCGTATGGAGGATGTTTAGCGAAGTAGGGGACTTTTCAGGATTACCTCAGGGAAAGAAACAGAACCCACTAATGATGATAAGAAAATTAAATGGGCAAATAGATGTGATGAAGCTCGTGGATTGATTGGGATGTCAATCTCTACTGATTTGCGATTCCACATATCTGGAATTGATGAACCTGATGTTGCTTGGGACAAGTTGGAATCTGTGTTTAGTAAACACAATGAAATTCGGGGTCATCAACTTGAGAATGAGTTGCTTTCTTTGAATCCCAATGATTTTTCTTGCATTCAAGACTATTTATCTAAGTATAAAACTCTTAGACTATTATGTGTAGAATGCAAGATTAAGAAAGAAGACAAACAATGTATTTATCATATTCTCT